>JASTWL010000203.1:0-317777 GCA_035220575.1 Temnothorax rugatulus | reverse complement strand
ACATTATAAAAATAATATTACGTTTGCATTGCACGAATAATATTTCTGTAACATATCAAACGCAACATTGCATTTAGAATATTTCTGAAAAATTTCTGAAAGATTGCGTAGGTAATGAAAAATTGAATTGCAGGCAGTGAATTTCTACAATATTGCAGAAGAAATATTGCAGATGTAATGGTTTAGAAACATTTCTGATACATGATAAAACTATTATTACGTTTACATTGCACGCGTTATATTTTTGAATGTTTCACATACAACATTGCATTTGTAATATTTCCGAAAAGTTGCTGACAGAGCAGCTTTAGAACTTATAAAAAATTAAAATTATTATTATATAATTATTGCATTTTATTGCATTTTTTCTCTTTTATTAAGAATTTTCTGATATTCCAAATTTTGTTATGACATTTTTAATATAAAATATAAAATATTTAATAATATTTAATATAAAATAATATTAGACGCTGACTAGCAAAAAAGATTTATTCGTATATCTGTATTGTTAATATTGTTATGCGATAGTTTTATGCTCACCAAAATAAGCAAGTATAAGAAAGAAAGAAGCGTCAGAGTCAGAGGATCACCACTACTCTGTTCGATCATCGATGTCAAGCAACAAGGCGCCGGTATACTACTTGGATGGTGACCGGCTGAGAGAGCGGATTTTTTCGGACAAACGCGCGGCGGCTATACGCACATGGCTGAATATATATTTTTTTGTTCCGGTAACAAAATATTTCATTTTTCACATATCAACAAATAGTTTTTACATTAGTAACAAAAATTTGTTTGTTAATACAAAACATTTTTCTTAGTGTAAAATGTATTTGAAATATCTCTGAAGTGTTTCTGCAATATTTCGTAGATATATTTCAATAATATTACCGAAATATTCCGAAATCTTTCAGCAAGGTTGCATTTGAAATAATTGCGGACATTGAAACGTTGTCGAAATGATGTAGAAACGGTCGTGAAATATTTCTGAAATATTGATGAAAAGTGTAATATTTCAAATGGAATTTTGCAGAAATGTTTCTGAAATATTACATGCCGAGTGGGAAAATATGACAGTACGTAAATGACAATAGTTTATATGTTTATAATAATATATAGAAAAATATATTTTATTGGTAAGAGTGGTATATTAAATTTAACAAATATTAAGTTAATAGTTGATATATCGAAATGTAAAGCTGACCGTCTGCCACTTTTTTTCTAAAGGTGAAGGTCAAAGTGAAACTTATGAGTTCACGCACTACGAAACGAATGAATAAATGCGCTACTGAAAACTGGCAAATACACCTGCGCGATCTTTTGTCAGAGAATTCATAAGTATTTACCTATGAGAAATAAACATCTGTTCTATTATCTTATGTCGCTTAATCACCGACTTATTTGCAGGTAAAATTGTTAAATTGCGCGTGTTCCGATCTCATGGTAATATTTTGTTACATTTTCGTTAAATTAGATAATTTACGCTAGAATTTGAGCTAGAGTATGAAGAAAAACGGAGTAATACAATATGCAAATGATAAAAAAAAGAAAAAATAAGCGAACTGGCCTCTCCAGTGTCACACACATCTGCATGCTCGTGGAAAAATGATCCGTATCGACTCTTTACATATTAACCTCAATCGGTTTCTGTTACTCACAGTTGGTCTGTGGCCTTATCAACGGACTAAACTTGTTCAACTCCAGTTAACATTGCTTTTTAGTGTTTTGGCGACCTTTATCTTAGGTCAGGTATGTTAATAATTTTAATTATATAATCCTCTTCTAAACAGGGCATGTCATCGATACTCGAATCTATCGAAATATTATTGTCGCTTTTCCGCGATGCGAATTGGTTCTCTTGTTGCGCTTACTTCATGAGCGGCTGTCATGGTATATTTTGACAGTTGTGTGGTTAACAGTGAAATATTAAAGTTAAATAGCGCGCACCTAGCGCGCGCCTGTAATGTCTAGTAACAAGATAAAAAATACAATATTATTTTTAGTAGAGCTCGGAAAAAGAAACGGATACCCGGGTATTCGGGTACCCGCCCGTTCGCCCGTTACCCGTTGTATACGGATCTGGACCGGTTCCGCGAGTACCCGGTAATTCGCGTAATTCGGGTAGCGGGTACCCGTATCGATTCGGATACGCGCTACCCGTGTCAATACGGGTACCCGTTATACCCGCGTCAGTACGGGTACCCATATCGAGTCGGGTATAACAGCGTATGCTACAGATATCTGCGCGTATTACACGGAGACGTGTATACGTAAAATAATAAAATATAAATTCTTACACGGTTCCAAAATATATGAAATATATGAAAGAATGCTTTTATTAACCCTCCGTTTTTTCGGTACCTTCTAAGTGCATACGTGAGTCTGTCATGTCCAACTATTTTCCCTAACTTAAAGTATTTTAAAAAACCTGAAAAAATTTACAAAACATCTGTCTACATTGTAGCTGACAATTTTATAATCTTTTGATAAACATTTGTTTATTTAATATTTGATTTTTAATAAACTCAATAATGTTAGCAAAATTGTTACTTACAAAAAAGATTACGTCTTGTGCATACATGGGTCTGAGACGTCCGTGCGAGACTTGACTTGCTCGGTATTCGGCGATATATTGATCTTTCGTAACAGCTCTGAGTCCCTCTTGATTCCCTTTTCCCGCTTACTTTTTTAGAAGGGGAGGCAAGCTTGCCAGTTTTACAGTTACGAGCAGATATTATTTTGGCTCGGACGCCGTAGATCCACGTACGGCGTCCGAGCCAAAATAATATCTGCTTGTAACTGTAAAATTGGCAAGCCTCCCTTTCTAAAAAAGTAAGCGGGAAAAAGGACTCAAGAGAAACTCAGAGCTGTTACGAAAGATCAATATATCGCCGAATACCGAGCAAGTCAAGTCTCGCACGGACGTCTCAGACCCATGTATGCACAAGACGTAATCTTTTTTGTAAGTAATAATTATGCTAATATTATTAAGAGTTCATTAAAAATCAAATATTAAATAAACAAATGTTGATCAAAAGATTATAAAATTGTCAACTACAATGTAGACAGATGTTTTGTAAATTTTTTCAGATTTTTTAAAAATACTTTAAGGTAGGGAAAATAGCGTTGGACATGACAGACTCATGTATGCACTAAGAAGGTACCGAAAAAACGGAGGGTTAATAAAAGCATTCTTTCATATATTTTATATATTTTTTAAGCGTGTGAGAATTTATATTTTATTATTTTACGTATACACGTCTCCGTGTAATACGCAGATATCTGTAGCATACGCTGTTATACCCGCCTCAATATGGGTATCCGTACTGACGTGGATATAATGGGTACTCGTATTAACACGGGTACTCGCGGAACCGGTCCAGATCCGTATACAACAGGTAACGGGCGAACGGGCGGGTATCCGGGTATTCCGAGCTCTAATTTTTAGCAATCTTTTATTTTGCGTTTTAGGTAAATATGCAGTATAGCGCCAACCTCTCCAATTTGGTTGAAACTTTTTTATTTTGTGTATTTTGGGTCGAAAAATATTCTGAGAAGGAAAATCGTCGCTCATGTTCCGTTTGTTTATGATTAATATTTATATTATTTCGATGTCGGTAAGTAGTAAGTAGTAAGGAATTGACAATTTATGTGTATATTTTTACTTTTTTATTAATACGCATGCGCAGTAGTGCTTCGCAATATCTTCCAACTTTAATTGATATTATGGCATATTCAATAGAATAAATAAATAATAACCCTTGGCTTGCGGTTTAAAATGTCGTTGGAAATGCGAATACTTGGCCTAAATTCATTCGAAAAATGTTTTGGAATAAAAATTTTAAAGATCATAATCGAATGATCATAGTAAATTTTGCGTATTTAAATGCAATTTCTGAAGAATTTTTGCATGAAATTTTAACATTCACTTTAAAAGAAGCGTACACAAGTGAGCGAAAATGAAATGTCAAAGATAGGTTTCGTTATTTAAATCACGAGGTAATACTTTTATTTTTTGATCATTATATTAAATATCAATATTTATTAAATATTTTTCATAAAGACCGTAGCCGGATAAGAAGGGTCAATGTGCCCCCGCACGGATCATGCTCATTTTTTTTGCTTTGATTGCTATCAGTGTCACTTACAATTTAGTCAAATATTAGCCCTTAATATTGAACCGTTTTGCTGTAAAAAATAAAAATGAAAATTTCGAAAATAATTCATATTTTTTGATCGGCTTAACCGATTTTGATGTAATTTTAATATGTTGTAGATATCATTGAGACACATTTATGGAAAATTCGGAAAAGGTTTCTGATGACAGAAACATTGATAAAAAAATTAATAAATGTTCTTGATTTTTTTTAGTCCCGATATCTTTCTTGTACAATTACGAAAAAATTTTTCTAGAATCTTGGAGTAGTTTCCTATAGGATATAATTTTTTGGAAGCAATAAAATAGGTAGGCGGTACTTTTAAAAAATAAAGTATTTTTTTAATTTTTTTTTAATATGATAAGTTTTTGGTATCGCCATATATTTTATGTAGAATTTTGGGATAGTATTCTACAAGTAATTTTTTCAAACTAATAAAATAGGTAGGCGGATGTTTAAAAAAATAAAACATTGTTTTTTATTTTTTAAAATTATGATATGCTTTTTGTAACATTGCCATATTTTTTTGTAGAATTTTGAGACGGTATTCTACAATGAGTAATTTTTTCG
This sequence comes from Temnothorax rugatulus, assembly GCA_035220575.1. Taxonomy (NCBI): domain Eukaryota; kingdom Metazoa; phylum Arthropoda; class Insecta; order Hymenoptera; family Formicidae; genus Temnothorax; species Temnothorax rugatulus. Next base: position 313,050 of record JASTWL010000203.1, on the reverse strand, counting down.
AACCAATAAAATGGGTGGGTACTTTAAAAAAACCTACCTATTTTATTAATTTGAAAAAATTACTTGTTGTAGAATACTATCCCAAAATTCTACATAAACTATATGGCGATCGTACCAAAAGCATATCATATTTAAAAAAAATAAAAAAAATACTTTATTTTTTAAAAGTACCGCCTACCCATTTTATTGCTTCCAAAAAATTATGTCCTATAGGAAACTACTCCAAGATTCTAGAAAAATTTTTTCGTAATTGTACAAGAAAGATATCGGGACTAAAAAAATCAAGAACATTTATTTATTTTTTTATCAATGTTTCTGTCATCAGAAACCTTTCCCGAATTTTCCACAAATGTGTCTCAATGATATCTACAACATATTAAAATTTCATCAAAATCGGTTAAGCCGATCAAAAGATATGAATTATTTTCGAAATTTTCATTTTTATTTTTTACAGCAAAACGGTTTAATATTAAGGGCTAATATTTGACTAAATTGTAAGTGACACTGATAGCAATCAAAGCAAAAAAATGAGCATGATCCGTGCAGGGGCACATTGACCCTTCTTATCCGGCTACGGCCTTTGTGGGAATTTGGACGAAATCGACGTAGTCGAGTTTACAGCTACAGTGTCTATTTCAAAGAAATGTTGGATTTAAATTTTGAATCACGTAAAAATTATTAATAAAGTAATAATTATTATAATATATGTATACTATTATTTCAATTAAATAGGTAAAGACAACAGTTTAAATAAAAGCTTTTGGTTAAAGCAGAGAATACTTTGTATTCTTATTTTCTAACCACATAAAATTGCGTATACTTAGGGGAGACCGGGGCAAAGTCGGCCCGGGGGGGAGTTGTTTTGGCAATTATCTCGAAATCTGTATGTTGTGTGAACTCGCCATTAATAATGTAAGCGCGGCTTATGGTGCTCACATGACCAACGGAGTTTAGTGAGATTACGTGCTATGTTGTGATTCTTATCAAAGCAAACGTGTTTTCGCAGGTCGAAAGTAAAATTTCTTCCGCGTCGAAAGTTTGTAATATCTTAAGTATTATTGTCTCTCCGAATCTCAAAGTAAGTAATTCTAAAGAGTAATGCATGCTGAATACGAATCCAGTGCAGTTTTTTTTATTTTCATTGATTTCTATTATTTTATAAGCGACCAAACCTAAAACTTGTGTTCGGGGCGAAGTCGTTTCCAAGCCAAAATGAAGTCAAGAAAGCTAAATAATATGTGCTGGGTATGCTCGGAGATAATAGAAAACAGAGCCGATGAAAAACAGTGCATTTCGTGCAGGCGTAAGGCACACAACGAGTGCGTGCGCTCGTCAGACTGTTTTTATATGCTTTAAATGTTAGCGAAAAAGAAAATTGATTTTCTTGAAATTATTTTCCGCTTTCCATTTTTCTACTAAAAAACAATGAATAAAGTGTATTCTATTATTTTTTATGATCATAATTATGTATCTTTATTTAAAATCCAGTCCGAGAATGAAGACACGACTCCGCCCCGGGAATTTTGACTTTTCGATTTTTGCACCTTTATCGTTTTTACTCTATACCGGTTGAGCGACGTAGACCAAAAATGCCTATATAAATTTTGTAGCCAAGGGTTCACTCTTTACAATGATATACTATATTTCACTAAAATGATTTATTTTGTTGTTAAAAATCGGCACCGAAAAAAAGGGCCGACTTCGCCCCGGTCTCCCCTATATATATTGTACTTTTCAATGTATGAACTATTTTCTGCTTTATCAAATACAGCTTAATATTTTTGTGCTATTATTTGATTTAACTGATTAAAGCAGTTAACAGTTTGTGCTTTTGATTAAAGCAGAGAATACTTCAAATTATAATATATAAATGTATTATGTTGTATTTTTTCAAACAAAGTGCGCTTTATGGATGGAAAATCTTAATAATTATAATTTTAAAATACATATATAATTATGACGCAATAAACTACAATTAAATGACTTAATTGAAGTAAGGTGTAAGATTATTGCGCATGCGTATTAATAAAAAAGTAGAAATATATACATAAATTGTCAATTCCTTACTTACTGACATCGAAATATTATAAATATTAATTATAAACAAATGGAACATGAGCGACGATTTTTAAAAAAGTTTCTACAAAATTGGAGAGGTTGGCGCTATACTGCATATTTACCGTTATTACATATAAAAAAATTAATTTCTAATTTCGCTTAATATATTGCAATTAAATATATTTCTCATGTCAAATTATGATACATTGCAAAACAATTAAAGACTTAGAGCCTTTCTCTAGTTGCATAAGAAAATAATAATTTTAGTGCAAAATTATATAAAAAAATTTCTTTGCAGTTTGCAACATTTCTGACATCACCATGTACTCCAGATCTCCTCATCAATGTTCTTGCATCTGCATCATTTTACATTGCCTTTGCAATTAAATATAGTTCATTTAGTATTAACGTTGAAGTCGTAAGTAAAACATGCTGGATGACAATTGGGAAGTTCGTGAAACTAAATCGATTTCATTTTATGATAAGCAGAAAGTAGAAAATAAATTAAATGCTACAAAAAAAGACCAGTTTTTTGTACCAGCATGTAGTGTAAAAGAAAAGTCATATATAAACTTGTAAAAATTAATATTATAAAAAAGGGTCAACAATTCAGTTCATAGCATAACTCAATAATCAGTTCGAGATGGCTACTGAACTGACACAATAATTGAGGCGTTCTTCAAAACTTTAAAAATTTACATATGCTATCTAACATTAATAACTGAAACTGTGCTTTTGAAGAATCCTGGGGATATTTTTTTCATAAAAGTATCCATGTCGATAATTCCTAAATACACATGTTATAACACACATGAATTATTGAGTTATGCAATTAACCAAATTTTTATTTGTTTTATAGATTTTATTTTTACATGTATATAAACAGATATTCTTTTCACACAATATGCAGATAATAATTATGAAATTCTTCTGCAGTGTAATATGTTTAATTTATTTCAGTTTGTTGATTAATTACATAAATATTAGCTATTCAGCTTCAATAATTTCTCGAGTGTCATGCGGTATATTATATGTATATTGTATTCATATGTGTATTATTTTTCGGAAACAAGTTGTATTGTATAAAAAGATTAATTCTTCGGAAATATTTCCGAAAAATAGGTCTTTTTATAGAATACAAACAAGACATTTTTTAAAAATATGATTAAGAGAAAGTATGCAATATTGTCAGATAAAGCGTTTGCTGGAGCAACTGCAGCATATTTGTAACGAGTTAACTGACGAAAATGAAATCAATATCATAAAACAGTATGCTATCTATGCAAAACGTTACACGATTGTGTTTACATGTAAGACAACTGCTTTAGATTTACTTTGAACGCGAATTATTATATTTGGAACATTGTATTTAAAAAACTAAACGCGCGGCGAGTTTATAATAAACTTCTTATCGAAATAATTGATCTTTAAACATTTTTCAGTGATTATTATACTTCTCGCAATTACTTTAATTTTATACCCAATTTGGTCGCGCATCTTTTACACCTTACTGTCTACAAATGAAACTTGCGCACGTATTTCACCGCTGCTTATGACAGAATACTTTGTCGATAAAAGATACTTCTACTTGATATTTTTCCATACAAATGCAGCCTTTTTTATTGGGTCAATTGCAGTGGTAGCAACAGGAACAATGTTCATAGTTTACTTACAACATGCATGTGGAATGTTTCAAATTGCCTGGTAAGGGAATAAATATAAAAACAAATATAAAAAATCTACCATAAATTGAAAAAATAGAAAGGCCATTAATGATGCCAAAAGAATCATTTGCAGTTATCGTATCGCACGTACAATGACACTCGAAACTCTACGAGAAAACAGCTTGCAAAACAAATATTTGATATACAAGGGATTAATTTGTGCTGTGGATATGCATCGCAAAGCTATGAAGTTAGTATTTAATAAGTAATATGAATTATATATATATACATATATATATATATATATATATATATATATATATATACACTAATTAGAATATAAAATACGCGCATATAATAATATTTTTATTTGAAGATTTTCTAACTCAACAATATCTAGATTTAAAATAATGTTCGCCCTTTTGATAATAATCGGTGTAATGTGTGAAAGTCTTAATGGTTTTCTGGTAAATACTGCAGCTTTTGTTTTATGATACATACTTATAAATAATAGTAATAAGATTAGTTACTACTAAATTTTTATTCAGACAATTCTAATTAATTGTTTTTTTTTTTTATACTATTGATTTAATTTTTATGATAATTATTACAATATCCATGTATTTTAGATTTTTCAGATGATATCCTTTGAATATGATATTGAAGAACTTTCATTACGATTAATATTTATGATGTATCTCTTGACTTACATGTTTGTAGGCAACTATTTTGCGCAAGAAATTATGGATCATAATAATAACGTTTTTGTCACTGCGTAAGGGATTATTTTATGCGATAAAATTATATTATATATCCGTACAACAAATATGCACATATTCGTTATATGGATCACTGTAATAAAAAATACATTTAATATACTCGTAGTTTAAGAAAGGTATAATAAAACTGTTTGCAGACATAGATTTTATTTATATTTCTCAATTATTAATTAATCATCACGTAGGTACAACGTTCAGTGGTACGTAGCTCCGTTGCAAATACAAAATATGATACTGTTCCTCTTGCAAAGAGGTACCAAAGCGTTCACTATGAATATTGCTGGATTATTTGTGGGATCATTAGAAGGTGCTGCTACGGTAAGAAATAACCTTTCAAAATAACTAAACATATATTTTAGAGAAAAATAGAAAAGTCATGTCTTATTACAGTTGTTGAGTACTGCATTATCGTTTTTTACCGTTCTTCATGCTGTGCGGAATTAACCCAAAAACAAATCAACTAATAGTAAAATGAGAAAAGTAGTGCAACTTACATGTCACAATCATAAAATCACTAAGCTAATTGATAATTTAAATAGAATTGTAAGGAATAATAAACCTAAGAAAATATAGAAGTGTTTAAAACAACGGTGTTTACAGAAAATTATTAATAAATTAATAACTCGGCTCATTTTGATATATATACGAGGTTTGGCTTTAACACTTTAGTATACTATTCAAGCCCGATTTTGATAAAATTTTACAGGTGCGTAGTATTTACTAAACGTAGACGTAGTCGTAGCCACTATTGTGGAGTTATGAAAATGCCTAGTTTTCGAGAAAATCAAATTTTAATTATTCGGCCTACTTAACGTTTCGCAAGATTTCGATATACAAAGGTAATTAGAATTCAAAAATATTTTACTGTAGTTTTTTTTTTCATTAATGTATTAAAAAACTGTATGCGTAAGTACAGTGTCGTCAAAATATCATTACAAAAAGAACCAAGAAATCATTTGATTTCTTCTTTGAAGCTTCTTTAAGCTTATTTTCTCATTTTTTGATATCGTCGTTTTTACGACTCGTAGTTTATTAAAGAGTTATTAACAAAAGAAGTTTCTTAAATAAAACAACTTTTACATAGGTTTGCAATTTCCACGCAAAAAAAGCGAGATTCATCCCAAACTGCCCATTATTTACAATGTAAGAAATATTAGAAGAATGTAAGAAATCTTTATTTGTTTTTTTTTTCTTGATAATGATATTTGGTCAATACTTAGTACAGTTTCTTCATACACTAATAAAGTGAAACATTTTAGCAAAATATTTTTACATTCTTATTTTTTTTATTTCGAAATCTTAAAAAACGTTAATTAAGCAGAATAATTGAAATTTAATTTTCTTGGAAATTACCTGAGTCGAAATTTTGATCCTACTTTCGACCTCAGTATTCAATTTAACGTCTAAGCATTTCTGCAACTCCGCGTTAGTGACTCCAACTACATTTAGTAAGTACTACACTGAGAAAAAAATATCTTAAAATTAAAAAAATTTAATTTGATTTAAAGAAATAATTTTTTTGTCTGGTGTGCAAGAGATTATATATTTAAATTATGCATTAAGTATTATTTAAATTAAATGAAGATAATGTAAAAACAAAGCATAACTTTTTTGTGTAATAGAAAATTTCAAATTGAAATAAAAAGATATTTATTTAAATAAAATTTGCCGGTATTTATTTTAAAAGTTGTAAATTTTTAATGAAAAATATTTTTTTTGTATAAATAAAATGATTATTGTAATGAAAGAAATAATTACTTAAAAATAAAAAGAACCCTTTTCATTTTAAAGAAATATATATTTATTTTAAGAAATACTGATATATATTTTTAGAATTGTAAATGTTAATATAAAACAATATTTTCTTTGTTAAAATAAATAATTTCTTTAAAATTAAAAGAACTGCTCTTATTTTAAAGAAATATATATTTACTTCAAAAAATATAGATATTTATTTCAAGAATTGTAGATGTTAACACAAAACAATATTTTCTTTGTTGAAATAAATAATTTCTTTAAAATTAAAAGAACTGCTCTTATTTTAAAGAAATATATATTTACTTCAAAAAATATAGATATTTATTTCAAGAATTGTAGATGTTAACATAAAACAATATTTTCTTTGTTGAAATAAATATTTGGTCTTATAAGAAAATGCTTTTTCTTATAAGAAATTTAAATAAAAAGGATTTTTTTACTTTATATAATGAATTTCTTTGTTTACTTTAATAAACACATTATTAATTTTCAAAACTATTTGTCCAATTTGAATAAATAATTTTTAAAAACACTACATAAAAAATAAGAACTTTAACCTAAAAAAGAATTATACAGATTTATAATTGAAAATTGTATAATATATGTGGGTGACGCCTTGACTGGCGATCCTGAGAACACTGGAGAAACCCTCCTGAGCGGCCCTAGTTATAGGAATCGATGTTGAATTTTAACCGCGCGAAAAGGATACTGGCGATGCGCCGCGTAGCGAGCGCGAGCCAAACTCTCTCGCCGCGCCAGCCATCAACTACATTTGTTTTCTTAATTTTAAATATATCAAATTATTTAAAGTAATAAATAATTTCTTCGTTTTCTACTGCTTGTTTAAAAAAACAGATTTTCTTCATTTTTAAGATCAAATATAAAACTTTTTAAAATAAAAAAATATTTATTTCAGAATAAAACGTTATTTATTCTAATAATAAGGATCTATTTTTTAGAACAAGCAGTTGAAGACAAAGAAATAATTTATTTTTTTAAATAATTCCATATATTTATAATTAAGAAAACGAATGTAGTTGATATCTTTTACTTGAAATAAAAAAATATTTTCTTAAATTATGTGTCTATATTTCTATTGCCATTGAGCGGCGCGGTGTACCAAATCCAAAAATATGTATTTTTTATGGCCAATTAAATGTAGACACATAAATTAAAAAAACATTTATTGGTTTTAAATTAAAGATATCAACTACATTCGTTTTCTTAATTTTAAATATATCGAATTATTTAAAGTAATAAATAATTTCTTTGTTTTCGACTGCTTGTTTTAAAAAAACAGATTCTCTTTATTTTTAAGATTAAATATAAAACTTTTTAAAATAAAAAAATATTTATTTCAGAATAAAACGTTATTTATTCTAATAATAAGGATTTATTTTTTAGAACAAGCAGTTGAAGACAAAGAAATAATTTATTTTTTTAAATAATTCCATATATTTATAATTAAGAAAACGAATGTAGTTGATATCTTTTACTTGAAATAAAAAAATATTTTCTTAAATTATGTGTCTACATTCCTATTGCCATTGAACAGCGCGGTGTACCAAAGCTAAAAATATACATTTTTTACGGTCAATTAAATGTAGACACATAAATTTAAAAAACATTTATTGGTTTTAAATTAAAGATGTCAACTATATTTGTTTTCTTTATTTTAAATATATCAAATTATTTAAAGTAATAAATAATTTCTTTGTTTTCGACTGCTTGTTTTAAAAAAACAGACTTTTTTTATTATAATAAATGATTTTTTTATTTTTAAATAAATATGTTCTTATTTTAAACTGTTTCTTATTTGATCTTAAAAATTATATTTTTTTTTATTCAAATGATAATTTATTTAATAAAATAAAACGTTTTTCTAAACAAAATAAATATTTATTTAAGTCAAAATATTTAATTTCAATGAAATGTATTTATTTCATCGAAAAAAATTTTTTTATCAGTGTACGTACCTGTAAAATTTCATCAAAATCGGACTTGAGTAGTACACTACAGTCTTACCGAGAGCTGTTCAAAAAGTTTCCGAACTATGTCTTTATAATGTTTGGGGGTTTATTTATAATTTAGTCAACTCTATCTCCTTCGAAATATGTTTCTGTTAGATTGATACACTACTTCCAAAGTTGTTTTCACTTTTGGAAGTGGTCCTAGTAAGTATGCATTTTTTGAAAATTACGAGCGTTAAATCCGTTTGTGAATTTTCATTGATGTCTTCGAGTGTCGAATTCTTTAGCTTTTCAACGTGGATTTTGTTTTGAAAAAAAGAAAAGTCTGCGAAAGCCAGGTCGTGAGAGTAGGTAAGCTGAGAATGCACTATCATCTTTGTTTTGGTGCAGAAGTAATAAATCAGCAGCGATGCGTGCACGAACGCATAGTCGTGGTAAAAAAATCACGAATTGTCTTTCTACAGTTCTCAATCCTTTTTTTTCAGACATTAAAGAAAATTCGCAGACAAACTTACGCGCACATATTTGCCTGGCTCTTTTAAAATGGGCCACCCTGTATATATAAGTATTTTTCTATGAGAAATAAACATCTCTATTTAATTTTCCACATTTCATTGATCGCTCAACTGCTGACCGAATTTTTATTATCCAGCTTTCTTCTCTTTATTAATAATAATTCTTCTCTTTATTAATAATGATTAATTTCTTTAAGTTAATATTTTTGCGCAGTGAATATCTTTCATACTTAAACATTTAATGCAATGAATTGTGTAAATCATCTCATAATATTCAAATTCCAAGAATTGTATATAAAAAGTTATGTAATGCAGAAATTACGAAAATAATGCTAATTTATCAGGATAGGAAGTATAAAGTTACGAGAGATATAACAGATAAAAAATTTTGTGCACGATCAAAAAAGTGAGTACTTTAATACTTTTAATACTTGCTCCAGAGAATGCAGTACTTTTTTACTTAGATGCAACACATTTAATAAACTTTGATATTTTCTACATTTTTAATATTTTACAGTCCATTTTACAGTACCTTTCATTTCGCCAGTAATAACCTCGCACATGATTCGTATCAACTTTTGAGGCAGTTCCGATGCTTCGAAACATCTAACGTATCCTACGACTGCACGCACGCAAATGAAACACGTATGACAACGTCGCTGGAATCGAGTGAGTTCATGCGCCTGCGTAAACTTAGTTAAAGAATTCACCTTATGTGTGTTTTTGTTGTGTGAAATAAACAGCTGCTGAATTTCATTCTGTGTAAAATCGATTGTCTGTTTCCTAGCAAAATTGTCAAGATATAAGTGTCTCGATTCCATAATATTTTATATTATATCCCATTCTATGCCAAATTAGGCTATAGCGTTTTATATCGCTATTTAATTAGCATTCTATCATTATTTAATTTAGCATAGAAAAAATATTAGAATTGTCTGTCTGGAAGAAGGGGATATGAAACTTTGTTGCCTTTTTTGCATTTAGATGTGTCTCGATGTTTACCGAGAGATGATTTCAGTATAGACCAAGTATTTTGACCTCAATCGGATTCTTCTACTCGCCATTGGCTTATGGCCCTACAAGCAATCAAAACTTGTTCGATTTCGATTAATTTTGTTTTTTGGTATTTTTTCAGGTTATATTTTTAATACGTTTAAAATTTATTATTTAATATTAAATAATTAATATAACATATAGATAATGTTAAGTGATTATAATGTACATTTTTATATAATCATACATTATTTTTATGTAATCAATTATAGTATTTCAATTATAGACAATTATACAACTTTTATACAATCATATTTTACACATTATATTTTATAATATAATATGATATATTAGGGGTGTACTGTGTAATAATATAATTTAATTTAATTATATTTAAATTATGTAATATAAAAGCTATATATTGTGATTACAAGATTATTATGCATAAAAAAAGCAACTATTTTATACTTATGAAGTGTCACTTAAATTGTTTTACATATAAAGAAGCAACTATATTAATATAAATTTTTAAATAAATTTGTTGATTATAGCTTACGACATTTTTGACTGCAGAATACACACTTGGTCTTGCAATTAAAATCTTTTCTTACATATTACTTTCGATTTCATTTATAATTAAATATAACTCGTTTTGGATTAATATTGAAACTGTAAGTTAGATTATTCATCCATTATAAATAAATTTTTATACAATCTTTTCGAAACTTTACGAGAAGCAGCATAACATATTATTAATATAATAGGTATCAGATATTTACTGGAGCAACTGCAACATATCTATATTAATTTAAAAGATGAAAATGAAATTGCCATCGTAGAAAAATATGGATGCAACGCGAAACATTATACAATTAGAATTATACGTAAGATAAAATTTATTAATCTTTTTTATGTGCCGCGCAGTAAAAAATAAATTATAGCAGAAAATAGATCACAATCTCTTCTTACAAAAATTTAAAAAAATTAATGACTTTGCTGCTTTATACTTTACACTGCTGTATAACTAAATGTCGTATTTTTATCACAATGTAAAATATAATGGAAAGTAATTTAGCTTATTTTTATTATCACTGAAAATAGAAAAGTAAAATATTAAAGAAGTATATAAAGATTTACATTCAATTTTGTGCAAAAATTGTCGACAATAATTAGTAGATAAATAAACTTATGAAATATATCAGAAATCGATGTTCCGGAGAATTTAAAAATAACGATTTATTTTACATGAAATACTTTTCTGGAATATTTACTTTCTCATGTTTCTTTTTATTTTCCTACTATTTTGACAGCATATATTCAACATCATTATGTTCGTACGAGTAAAAAATTAATTCTGTACATTATTTACGAAAAGCAAAATGACTTTTTTTAATATACTCAGAGATTACATTGTGCAGTGCATTTGCTATTATTTCCGTGCCAATGTGGCCGTGCATCCTCGATATCGTTATGAATGAATCTCAGCCACGTATAACGCCTATTGCGACTGAATACTTTGTTGATCAGGAAAAGTATTTCTATTTAATATTGCTGCACTTAAATGTAGCTACTTGCATAGGAGCAACTGCATATATAGCAACAGGAACGATGCTCATAACATACCTCAAACATGCCTGTGAAATGTTCAAGATTGCCAGGTAAGAAAAAGAATACATGAAAAATAAACGTTTGTCTCAAGTAGAATGGCATTTGTTATCTAAAATATAAATGTAGAGAAAGACTCTACATTTACAGTAAAATTATTATTTATAGTTATCGTATCGAGCGAGCAATGATGATCAATATTTTACAAAATAGCATGGAGAATGAAATTATGATTTATAAGGCAATGATTTATGCCGTCGATATCCATCGTAAAGCTATAAAGTTAGCACTTAATACGTTATACAGTTGTAATTATATGTAAGATAATACATGTTAATATAAAGCTAAGTAAATTAATTATAAGAAATATTAAACAACGAAATAAACATGACTAATTAATCATTATTATGTTTTATACTTACACTAAATATAATCGACATATTTCTAAAATGTAAAGATATAATTTAAAAATGATTTTAAAAAGTCAAAGAATACTCTTACTGTACGGAATATAAGTCTTATACACGTTTCATTTTAAATAGTACGTTTAAAACGTAAGAATTTTTTGCAGTCATCATTTACATAAAATATCATACTGGAAAAAATTATACAGCACAGAAATATATTACTTATAATATTTCGGAACATTAAAAAAAGCAAAATTTATATAGTAATTTTTTTCAAATGCTCTCTTAGTGTTCAGCATGTGCTGTTTATTTATCGTTATTTTATTGCCAATTTTGACGCCACTTCTTGATATTGCTTTGCATATAAATGGATCTCAGTCACGTACAGTACTGCATTTCATGACTGAATATTTTATCGATCAAGAAAAATATTTCTACATAATTTTGTTGCATTCAAATGTAGTCATATGTATAGGAGCAACTACAGTGACAGCAACAGGGACATTACTTAGAGGATATCTCATACACGGATTGTTTAAAATTACCTGGTAAAAACAAATCTAATAGCAATTAATGTAATTTCTTTAAGTCCTCAATCTTTTCGAAGTGAGTTTTCCCTCATATTTTTAAACATATTATTCAATGACTTCTGTAAATTATCTCATAATATTTAGAGACTTTGCAGATAAAGAATAATATAATCAATAATTATAAAAGTAATTGAAAACAAGTGTTAATTTATTTTTAATTAATCAAAATTTTTTAGAAAAAAGAAAAAATTATGGATATTATTTTTTGTATTATTTATTTGTAATTTTATAATAACCTATTTTTGCATATAAAATAAATAATTATTAAATATAACGAACTTTGATCATAATCATGATATTTCAGATTTTTCAGTGTGTGTCGCTCGGAAACAAATAGGAATTCCTATTTCATCTTTTGATTGTGTCGGTCATTCTTTTGTACATGTTCATTCAGCTAACTATACCGGACAAGAAGTTATGGATCACAATAACTACATATATATTGCAGCGTAAGAAATTGTTTTATATAATGTCCATATAATTGTATATCATTATTGTACATATTCGAGTAGTGAAATCAAATATTAATAATTAGTATAATTATACAAATATTGAAATTATTATAATAATTATCCTCCTCAATTATTTGAGAGGGAGGGAAGAGAAATCTTCATTCATTGACTTTTTATTGGTCGATTTAATAAAAACAATTATATTTGGCAACATCTCAATACGCGACGTCTCAATCCTAAATTTCGCATAGGATACATACAATTTCTCTCTCTCTCTCTCTCTCTCTCTCTCTCTCTCTCTGCAATTAGAACTGACGATAATTAAAATATCAGCAAGTACTTAGGCATTATAGTTGATCATTTTGTCAGTAAACGAAATTCTTCTTATTTGTTGTCATCATTTTATAGATACAATGTTCGATGGTATGTAGTCCCCGTGCACACACAAAAGTTGATACTCTTTATATTACGAAGAAGCAGCAAAGCCTTTGCTTTAAATGTCGGACAAATATTCGTGGCATCTTTAGAATGTTTTGCCACGGTAATAATCATTAGATTCATACAGTATCTTAAAAATGACTATTCACTCTTCCACTGATAATGTAAAAAGACATATTTTATTACAGTTATTAAAAGCATCGATGTCTTATTTCACCTTCATGTATTCTATGCAACACACACAATAATATCAAGGTATACTATATGTCTACACGGAAAAGAAATGAAGTTGCTTCAATTAAACGTCGACGTCACGGGCTGCCACAAGCATAAGTAGTTAATTCAACTGGATATTATTGGACCAAATATTTAAATTATTAAAACAATTATCTGATGTTTTTTATTCATTAATATTGATGTTGCATCAATCAATTTTATCTTAATAACACTGATGCTGTTGATATAAAAAATGATGTTGTTGATACAACATCATTTCTTTTCCGTGTAATAAAAATCAATTATAAATCTTTATAATTTACAGACTAAAATGTGATTTAAGTAAAGCTTGCACAAATTAAATGTGTTTAGATAATTGATTTTTTCTTAGATAATATTCTCTGTAGTATTGTTTGCGCGAGGAAATCGTAGGTTAAATAAAAATATCGGGGTACTTTAAATTATAAAAACTACAGAATGTAAAAATGACAACGTTATGTACAATATAAATTCGTCGTTATTCAAGTTTTGTTTAATTATTTTTACTAAATAAGTTTCTTTTTGTAAATACAATAAAATTTTGGATAATTTAACTATTAAATTACATCGAAAATTGTCATTATAGTTTTATTCTCATGTAAAACGTATAAAACATTATTTAATTTCGAATACTATTTAATATTATATATGTTCAATATCTAATTATTTCATATAGGAAAAGTTTCCCATAAATTAAACCATATTTGCACGATAAATAACTTGAGAACAATATACGTAAAAAAATGTAAAGAAAATATTGATTATTATCTGCGGGCAAAAGTTTACATCTATAAAATTATAACTTTGTTCACAAGTAGTGTTACAGAAATAATATCAAGAGACACGGTAGTGTCTCGCACCAAGTATATACGCGCAGCGAGATCGCTCCGTGTATCTTTACGCGAGCCCGAGAGTTGCGAGTACCCGAGATTATCGGATCTCAATAACGACTAAATCGATTAAGTTCTAAGTAAGCTCAATTGATAGCTTGGGTTCGATTTATATAAGAAAAGTGTTTTTATTTTTCCTCTACGTATCCTACGAACGGAGATATTGCGATATGAAGTCCGAAATGTTAATATAAAATATATCGTACAGATATAAGGCATGTTAAACATATATGGATGTAAGATTTTGGGAAATAAAATTTAGAAAACACACAAACGTACACAAAATAGAGATATTTTCACTGAAACATTTCATGATATTTACCAACAATGTATATTGATAATCATTACGTTGAGGTATCGAGCTAAGATCCTTCTTCAAGAATCAAACGTCACTTAAGACAGCACACACCAGAAAGAAGAACGTTAAAATAAAATATATTACGCTGGAAGGGGTCGAACCGTACTTGCACAGTCAACTGTCGCACAAGTCCCTCAACAAAACACTTGCTGATGGAAACATCTGTTACTTTATTGTCACATAAAAATCGATCACTTAACTAGACATCCTTTCTAGAATAAAAATGTAACTAGCCAAATATGTTGATCTCACGACGGTTATTCGTTCACTATGCACTGCATGTCAACAAAATTAGGCAACTCAACTGAATATTTAAATAAAAAAGAAACAAAACTATAGAATATTCAATCGGCAAACAAAAGTAAGAAAACACCATTTAGGAAATACAAATATACTCGAATCAAAGATATTTTCAAGAAGGAATTATATGTAACATTTATCAGTAATATATATTGACAATCGTTACGTCGACATTTCAAGTGCAAGTTGTACCATTGCGAAGAAATAACCGTAACTCACGACAGCACGAACTAGAATGAGGAACGTTACAGTTTACACTGTTTACAGTGCCCGGTCGTCATGGAGATGGAGGGGATACTCACACAAAATACGAGCAACGTCCGTGTGCGCTCAGCGTTTCGGTTGCCTTCGGCTGAATAAAAGAAAGCAGACGATCTTCTGTCCTTCTTCCTTCCGCTCGATCCGTACCATAACTCGGGTGTCCGCATTTCATTTTACCACGCAATCCACGCACTGGCAATGTTACAATTTGTAATACTAAAATAAATAAAAATATTAAAATATTAAATATAATAGCATAGCAATTTACATTTTTGCAACCAGTATTTTTTTACTTTCCTAAAAGCGAGAATCGTGTAGGGTAAACTCGGGTAAGATGGCCATACAGGAAAGATGGCCAACCTATGTTCATTTGATGTTTCATGACGAGCTAGATTGAAAGAACATAGGTTGGCCATCTTTCCTGTATGGCCATCTTACCCGAGTTTACCCTATAATTGTGCAGATATGTGACCAATATATTTATATATTCTTGAAAATTATTTATTTCAATGATACACGTTTATTATACATTACCGTTATGTGAGTTATTGTACTATTATGATAAACTCATTTATCCTAGTAAAGACATATTAAAGTAAATGGAACATAATAAATAACACTTAATATCTATTAATAAATAATAATAAAATTCATGATTTATTCATAGTATAATGAATAAAAAAACGAACATGTCCTTCGATATTACATATATTAAAGCATACAATTTGCGTGCTTAAGGAACAACGCAATTGCAATTCACAATTTTGTAAATCGCACATCTTTATTTGCAGATCAGTACGACCGGCATTTGCGTAACCCGATGCGCACCACGGGGAGGTTGCTCGGTCGGATTTTGCACATCATGATGTCTCTTACAGACATAAATAAGTTTTTTACAGACATATGTTTCTTATAAAAAAGATTTTTAAAAAATCAAAAAGTTAAATAGGTACATAAAAGAAATTAAAAAGCAAATGCATAAACAAATTTTTTAAATTTAAAACATAAAATTAGTTGTTATCACGTTCGCACAATAATAAACAATTTGAGAAAGAGCTAGTGAACAAAGGTCGTTATTGATGCTTAAATCATATATTACAATTTAATAACACAAAAGTTTCGATTCCAAATGTGGCCTTCATCAGTGTGAAATAATCTGGAGGCTCTTATTAAGGTCACAAATGTATTCGAATGGCTCTAATATGACTAAATTTTAATGGCATGGTAGTACAAAGAAGATGCCGTTTTTTTTATATTGTACTGTAAGGGATTGGTTATAGTAATTAAATAAGTTACATTAGTTTTATTACACATGTTTCTTTTTATTTTTTTATTTCATGTAATAATTTTTTATTACGTAACAACGGCTTCGTCCCCAGGGGCGGCCCCGCTGGGAATACCAGCGCTCGCCCGCGTCCCATTCCTCGTCGGAGTCCTAAAAGAAATAAAGGAATATTATAAACGGAATACGTGTAGGGTAGACCGGGGACAAAAGTAACATTTTGAGTTTAAGATTTTATAACAGTTAAAATATAATATCTACGTAAAAAAGACCTGTACCTTTAGATGTAAAATTTATTTGACTACAAAATTTTCTTGTGCTGAATTCAGTAATGTAACTAGGAAAAAATTTATTATTGTTTAAAGAATATGAGGAATACTGTTACAACCGTCCCAACCCCCGGGACAATTGTAACAGCAGAGGGGGACGATTTACCACATTATCTATAAACAAAATAATGGTTATTTAGTAGGTTTAATTAATCAATCTTACGAATTTTCTATAAGAAATGCAACTTTAATGATAAAATAATTTGTTACATGACAATATCAGTATTTTTTACATTATAGCAAACAAATAATACTGTTTTCTCAACTGAAAGACTATTTATAATCATATATATTTAAAAAATTAACCATAATAAAATGAAAAAAAAAAACAGAAAATAGCTCTCTCTCTCTCAACTGTCCCCAGGCATTGATGTTACAATTGTCCCCTAATGATATTTTATGATTCGAAGTAAATTTTTTACATAAATATCTGGATGAAAGTCAATCGTATTATGCAAATCATCAACATAGATAATCACTAAAACATATAAAGATAAAACCTTATAACTTCGGCATAAAGAAAGAAAAATATTTCAGATTTTATGCACGTAAGAAAACTTACTTCAGGAAGGAAAAAAGTAATTTCTTCTCCTGCACACGTGCACGTTCTGCGGGCAATGAACTAAGGAACAAATGCCGCTTTATCTAGCGGATCTCGCCTCGCGGTCCCACATACGTACCTTTTATAGTTTAAGAAATATTCACGATGTTACAACTGTACCCTGTTACTTTTGTCCCCGGTCTACCCTATGTAATTAATAATAAAAAATAATAGATAAAAATGATACTATTAATATAAAAAGAAATACGTACTATTTCTCTCTTGCTGTTGCCGCTGCTGCGAAGGCTGTTGCAGCTGCTGCTCCGGCTGTTTTGGTTGCGGCTGCGGCTGCGGCTGCGGTTGCTGCGCTGGCTGCGGTTGCTGCGCTTGCTGCGCTTGCTGCGCTTGCTGTAGCTGTAGTTGCTCCTGCTACCGCTGCAATTGCAATTGCAGCTGCTTAATTTGCAGCGACAGCGATTGCTTTTCTCGCTGCTGCTGCTGCTGCTGCTGCAGATGCTGCTGCTGCTGCTGCAGATGCTGCTGCTTCTGCTGCTGCAGTAATTGCTGCATCGTTTTCTGCAGCTGCTGCAAGGTGCGGCATGGAGGATCATCTTCATTTTCATCACTGAGGAACATATCCTCATCTTTTTTAGTCTCTTTAGCTGAAAAAAGATAATAATAATAAAATCTGTAATATAATTAAATTAAATTAACCCTTAACATGTATACACGGAAAAAAAAGATTAGCTGCGGCAGCAAGAATTTGCGTGCGGTAGCTAAATTTTAGTCGTAAAATAGTGATAAATAAAAGTTTAGCAGCGTCGGCATTTTTATTTAGCTGTAGACGTTATGTAGACGTTAGGTAAGGGTCACAACAATTTAGTTACGGCAGACACTTTAATGAATAACTATGCTAGAACGCATTGCAGCGATTAGTACATATATTACATGTAGGAGACACAAATTTTGGTGTGTCTGATAATATTTTAGGTGCCGCTGCAAATCTGAGCTTTGATCCACAGCTAAAATTGTGTCTATGACAATTACTTCAGTTTGCAATATCGTTTACTAGGTTAGTTCTATTGCAATTTGCAAAAATTAGTAAAATAGGGTAAATTCGGGTGAGATAGCCATAGAGGAGAGATGCCCAACCCATGTTTTCTGAATCTAGCTCACCATCTAGTATCAAATGAACAACATGGATGGACCATCTCACTCGAGTTTACTCTATATGTATACATATAGAGTAAATAAAACTGTAAATATTAGACATAAAAAACACATAAGTATATTTTGTTTTATGAAAGAAAAATATAATGTATATATAATACAAATGTATATTATATTACATATCTACTCGTAACCCAAAGCATGCACATATATATATATATATATATATATATATATATATATATATATATATATATATATATATGGCTAACATTACTACAACTTATAACATAGCTTCAACCGCATTATCGCAACTATAAATTTTTTTTCCATAATTTAATTATGTATATGTATAGAGAATATAGAGATACATATATAGAGCTTACTTTAATATAACTTATAATGTAGTTTACTTTTTAAACCGTACAACTATCGCTGCTAACTCAAAATTTCATTTCTTTACATAATTTAATAAAAATAATGTGTATATCCTTATATTTCCGGTTGCAAGTTAATACAATAAGCAAAAATATTACAACGCAAAAAAGATATTATAGCTGTTCTTTCTTTGATATCAATAGCCGACATGTTATTTATGCTTCTACGCAACGATACACAGTACACGCACCAACACGCACTAACACACGTACCGTACGCATCGACGCCACCGCTATAGTTATTCGACCACGACCGGCACGACCCACGACCGTCGTGTAATCAGAAATGTGTCCAGCACTGCGAGCGGGCGAGAACGTCCCGATCCTGTCGCGTCAAGGAGTCGCGGACTGGACGGTCCGGGCTGGACGTGTCCCACGCGGGACGATCAATCCGAGGTGACGAGCGCGAAAGCCTGACGACGACGACGATGACGATGACACACACACGCGCGAGAGCGCGTCCGCAGAATCGCCCGAAAACGCGCACGCAGTACACCTTCTCACGCGCGCGAGAGAGAACCCGTTGCCGTGCGACCGACGGGCGACGACGACGACGAGGAAAGTTGCACGCGCGAGAGAGATGCCCCTCCAAGTCAATAATGCCCACCGATCAACGCACCATTTCCCGACAACGACGACGGGCGCGACGGCGATGACGACGATCAACGGCACGAACGAAATGACCAAATGACACAGTTTAGACGTCGCTTGTTTCGAAGCTGTGTGGAGGGGGTAGCGCACACGAAGGAATCGTGTACGTGTGCAGCACACGCTCGGCAACGTCCCGCGAAACTGGCGCGAAGAGTCGAAAAAAGACAACCATGGCTTTATATCTTCATATCTACAGCAAAAAAATTTGCCACTGTTGACATATTATATCGCTTCATGCATGAAGCACACTCACTTATACATACTTTTGTTGTGTTAGTTACAGCTGTTAGCTGTCATAGCAAACTTACAGTTTCTGATCGATATGATCATAGCAAACAAGCTTACTTTGCTAAGAAAGCGATATAATAGCTGCAGTGGCAAATTCTTTTGCTGCAGCAGCAAATACCATTTCAGCGAACCATGATTAGCTACAGCGGTGAACATTTTTTTTTCCGTGTACGTGGGACGTCTACGGCGTCCAAGCCAAAGTGATATCTGCTCGTAACTGTAAAACTTGCAAGCCTGTTAGAAGATATTAAATAAACGATGTTTATCAAAATAACTATAAATCGTCAATTATCAATGTAGACAGATGTTTCATGAACTTTTTTAGATTTTTTAAAATTTAAGGTAGGGAAAATAGCGTTGAATGTGACAGACCGACGTATACACTTAGAAGGTACCGAAAAAAACGTATACACTTTAAGGGTTAACTATATTGGCGTGCGTGTGTATGTGAGGATCATTTGTGACCATCATAGGAATAACGCGTTCAGTCAAAAAGAAAGAAAGATAATTCGCAAGGTGCAAGAGTTATATAAAGTGAGTGAGTGCATGATACTACATGTTTACGCGAGCGTTACTTCTAGTAACTTACGATAATTCCTTCGCGTAAACAAGATTTTGTAGTGACTTACGATAATATACTCTGCGTAAACGAGTGAATTATCGTAAGTTACTACAAAAGTAACGCTCGCGTAAACGTAGTATGAGTGAGTTAGTTAGTGATAAAAAATGTATAGTACTTACTTGACATTTTGTCCCTCGATATTTTAAGGCTCTTTAACCTTTGAAGCAGAGATGTCATCCAAACGCGAGTCACGGTGTTTTTCTTCTTCCACCTATGTAACAAATGAAAAACGCCTCTTCGGGTAATGACAGCTGACAAGCCGACACGAGCTTCGTGTTCTTATAAAAGTTCGCGAATTGAGCTTTTATAAAAGCTTGATGAAGATTGTTCTTCAATAAAGATTGTGTGGTAATTGGTGTGGAGACTTAATAACTTGTGTGGTGGCTCGTGTGGTGACTAAAGTGTGGCGATGTGACAACTCGACGTGTGGTGAGTCGCGTAAAAAATTGCGTATTAAAAACTTAAAGAATTTCAAATTTTCGTTAATTTTATTATTATTATTTAATTACTTAATTATTTAATTATTAACATGGATAGGTGTGATCAATTGAAAAAGAAATGTAAACGAATTTTTTCTGAAAATTGGCTAACTGATGATCGCTTTAAATCTTGGATACGCAAAGTATCATTTGATGATAGTCTTTTTCATTGCACTGTATGCAATAATAATTTCTCGTGCAGTTCATCACATGTTTTAAGACATGCGGAATCTGCATGTCATAAAAATAATATCACAAAAAGTACATCATTGTTCAATAATAATGATGTAAACTCGAGTACTTCAAATAAAGCAACAGGTAAACGACGATTTAAACAAGAATGGTTACAGATTGAACAATTTAAGCTGTGGTTACTTGAAGTGCTACATAAAGAAAATTTATTTGCTTGTTCAATTTGCGATAAATCTATTGTTGGTGGTTTATCTCAAATCTATCATCATGCAGATTCTAAGATGCATTTAAAAAAATTGGAAAAATGTAATACAGAAAGTAGTTCGTCGAATAAAAATTTAAATGCGCAAAACGAAACATTTTTGCCGTTTAAAAAGAAAAAAATGTCATTTGAAATTCGATATGCCACCGTAATGGTTGAAAGAAATATTTCGTTTGCATCTGCAGAAATAATTCTCAATTTATTTAAAGACTTAGCGAAAGATGAGGATTGTAGAGAGATTTTAGAAAGTATGAATATGGGTCGAACAAAGTGTACGAATATAATTTCGAACATTTTGTGCCCAGTTGAGACTAATCGTGTAGTAAAAAATATTCAAAATACTAAATTTTCAATTTTTATTGATGAAACATCAGACATTACAAATGAAAAATGGATGACGTTTCATGTACGATATGTTAATCCTCAAACATTAGATATTCACTCGCAATTAGTAAAGTTGATTGATATCGACGCGAGAGATTGCAGTGCGGAAAAATTATTTAATGCCTTTAAAGAAGAAATGTTGAAATTACAAATACCATTTGAAAATATTGTTGCCTTGTCATGCGATAATGCTTCTGTCATGACATCAGGGAAACATTTATCATTTAAAAAAAACTTGAAGAAATGTGTAAAAATGTATTAACGCTTTCATGTCCATGCTATTCCACTGCATTGATTGCGCATGCCGCATGTGAAAAAATACCTCCAGTTTGCGACAAATTTATAAGAAAGATTGCAAAATATATTAATAGTAGTCCGAAGCGTATAGCCATTTTTCGTGAATTTTGTGAATGTTTTCAAGAAACAAATCATAACATTTTAAAATCAGCAGAAACGCAGGTGGCTTTCTCGCCACTCATGTGTTGAACAAATTCTTGAATATTGGGATACTATTAAATATTTTTTGAATGAAATGGTTGTAAGTGAAAAGACAGAATCGGGGGAATATCTTCTATCTATAATGCAGAACATTATAGACATGAAAGTATATTTATTATTTTTAAAATACATATTACAATTTTTTAATGTCTTTAATGCATTTTTTCAAGCTAAAGAAACAAAGATTCATTTGTTGCAGTCAAAAGTAATTGATTTTCTTATTGATATCTGTAAACAATTTTTAAAACCAGAACTTTTAAAATATTTGCCTGAAATAAATTTCTCACAAAATAAAAATCATAAATCTTTGATTGAAATTAATTTAGGATCGCAATGAAGAATATCTCAGTCAATTAATGACTGAAGGACATACGGACGCAGTTATAAATATTCGAGAAAATTGTTTACAATTTTATATAACTGCTGCCGAGCAAATTTGTAAAAGATTACCAGTCAATGTGTCTAAATTAAAAGTTTTCAAATTGCATACAGCTTTATTTGATATTGATAGAGAAACGTCATTCAATGACATTTTTTTTATCGTTAAAACCATTGGCGGTTTTGATGAAGACTGTTTAAAAAAAGAATTGTCAACATTGCATTTAGATTTTACTGTAGCAGAAAAACAGAATCTGAAAGAATTAAATTTTGATGAAATGTGGAAGCAAATTTTGCAATGTCAGAATGACGACATTAAATATCCCAATTTAAGATCTCTTCTAAATGCAATTCGATCACTTCCTAACTCGAATGCTGATTCAGAAAGAATATTTTCATATTTGCCAGATGTAAAAACGAAAAAACGAAATAAACTGTCATCAGTTTCTGTAAATGCTATTTGCGTCGTTAAATCAACATTACATGCCAGAGGGGAAAACATATTAAACATGAAAATTGATGACAACCATTTATCTCTCATGTCATCTAATAAATTATATGCTAAGCATCCTACTAAGCAAAAAAGTAGTCTTACTTTATATCCTGCAGATGATAACAATATTGCTGATCTCTCTTTATTTAATGATAGGATGCAATAATGTCTATAATAGACATTATACTTGTCGAAATAAATAAATATGTACAATATGTCTGTAAAGGGTGCTCTATACGAAGATGCTTTTGATGTTTGTCGTTGGTTTCTTTTATCGCCAACTTCTTGCTTTCTCACAGTGAATTTCTGACTGACAAAGTCGCTAACCGTTAAACCATTTACAGGTTGTTGGTAAACAATATCTCCAGCCTTTTGAATACAATTTTGTTAGCTGGCCATCTCTTTCGTGCATCCACAGGATGCCGAACTATATTCGCCTGACACGGAGCTTTTCTTGAAAGCACGTTGCTGTTAAAGTCACCTAACGAATTCGCTGACGAATTAAAAAGCTTGCTCAAAGCAAATAAAAGCAGCGCCGTGTAAAGTATCTTTTAAAGACATCATGTCTGTAAAAGACATCATATCTGTAAATCTTGTGACCACGATGCTAAAAATCGCTCCGAGATCTCGGACAGAGAAAGATTTAACAAATCATATTTAAACAATTCGGCCAATTGACCAATGCGATTAGTCAATTCTCTCTCCGTTCGAGATCTCGGAGCGATTTCTAGTATCGTGGACACAAGGATATAGAGACATAAAAAACGACTATGTACAAAATGTCTGTAAAAGACATCATGTCTAAGAGACTTCATGTCTGTAAGAGACATATATATGTCTGTAAAAGACTTATTCATGTCTGTAAGAGACATCATGATGTGCAAAATCCGACCGAGCAACCTCCCCGTGGTGCACATCGGGTTACTACTAATGCCAGCGATACTGATCTGCAAGTAAAGATGTCCAATTTATAAAATTGTGAATTGCGATTGCGTTGTTCCTTAAGCACGCAAATTGTGTGCTTTAATATATGTAATATCGAAGGACATGTTTGTTTTTTTATTCATTATACTATGAATAAATCATGAATTTTATTATTATTTATCAATAGATATTAAGTGTTATTTATTATGTTCCATTTACTTTAAGGGGCTTCCCTAGTGTGACAGGGCCTAAAATGAATGATTTTTAAAAGGAAAACGACAAACCCAATTGATGAACAACTTTTCCCACATATTTTACTATATTTCAAGAGTGCATACAAATTTTTTCAAAATTTTATATCTGTTATTAAGCCCGTGCCAGCCATTTTTTTTTGAGCGCCGCGAAAAAACGGTGATCACGATTGCAGCCGTTGTAGTTATCTGAAACAAAAAAGCAAAAGGATTCTTAATCTACTTGAGTGTGGCTATCGTCTGATATGTCTTTACTAGGATAAATGAGTTTATCGTAATAATATAATAACTCACATAACGGTAATGTATAATTAACGTGTATCATTGAAATAAATAATTTTCAAGAACATATAAATATATTGGTCGCATATCTGCACAATTATTCACGATTCTCGCTTTTAGGAAAGTAAAAAAATACTGGTTGCAAAAATGTAAATTGCTATGCTATTATATTTAATATTTTAATACTTTTATTCATTTTAGTATTACAAATTGTATGTATACATATATAACATTGCCAGTGCGTAGATTGCGTGGTAAAATGTAATGCGGACACCCGAGTTATAGTACGGATCGAGCGGGAGGAAGAAGGACAGAAGATCGTCTGCTTTCTTTTATTCAGCCGAAGGTAACCGAAACGCTGAGCGCATACACGGACGTGGCTCGTGTTTTGTGTGAGTATCCCCTCCATCTCCATGACGACCGGGCCGCGTCTCATTTTCTGGCCACAATGAATCAATACCACAGTATAAGTAAGAACAGTAGGTTCACTCCGTGTCAAAGCCTTTGTTCTTCGTGGCAAACGTCCGCCATAATGCTGATTGTGCGAGCGTGTTTTATTTGAACCGCTTACTAGAAACCGCTTGATAATTATATAAGAAATGAAAAAAATATAAGAAATATTATATTAATTAAATATTTGAAGCAAAAATGTCACGACACATTTTATTCATATTTTAAGTAAATAATACACATTTTTTACATTGTAAGTAAAAAATAACAATAACATAATATTATATAATATCTCATTATATAATATACAAATATCATATTTATTACCGTATTTATATATTTATTTATGTATTAATGTATTAATGTATTAATTTTTTTATGTATTTATTTATTTATTATGTATCTCATTACATAATATTCAAATAGCATATTTAATGTATTAATATATTTATGTATTATCTTTTTATGTGTTTATTTATTTATTATGTATCTTAGTACATAATATTCAAATAGTATATTTTTATTACTGTTTTTATGTATTTATTTATTATATATCTTATTACATAATATACAAATAGCATATTTATTTATATATTAATGTGTTAATGTATTTATATATGTATGTGTATTTATGTATTTGTCATAATGAATACGTACCTTTCTGAATCTTTCGGAAATCGGAACAAAGTTTCCTTTGATCCAATTTTTCCAATACTAACACTGTGAAATCTTTAAATGCACACCGATAACCACTTCTATTACTCATTATAATTTTATTTAACAATTTTTTTTTAAATAAATACACTTCAATATAACTGACGCGCCGATGTATCTAACCCAAATCAACTGTCAGATGACAGCCGCCATGTTACTGATTGTGTGAGTCGCCATATTCATTTACCAACTTTTTAGGGGAGTGAACCTACTGTTCTTATTTATACTGTGTCAATACAGTGGCTACGTTTACACCCTGAATTTAGGCCGCGGCCTATACCTCAAATTCGACCTAAATTATTTAGGCCGCCTGCTGTAAACACTTGATAGGCGACCAGACCTAGCTTCAGGTCAGGCCGCGTATTTCAGTGACCTGACCTAAAATAGGCCGTTATCATTTGCGATGTAAACGCGCGATCACGCGCGACGCGTCCTAAAAGCTTTATTTGCTTGTTCGGATTCGCTGCAATTCAGGGCGATCCCAAATACGATCCCGTCAATTTCTCTTTCGGTGTAAACGAATGATGACTAGACCTACTTTGGGTCACAATATAGGTCAGGCCGCGATCAGGTCGCTGGGTGTAAACGTAGCCATTATAACGCGCTAGAAGGCGTGGAATCGCATCTGCGCAGTCCGTTGTCACGCAAGCCTCTTTACGAAGTATTCCTTTATGGGAAATAAACATCTGTTATTATTATTACGTTGCTGCCATACTCAAATCAATCGATGGGACCACACACTCCTCTCTTAAAAAAAAGGTGTAGATAGCCAGTAAAAATTGTTTTATAAGGTACTTTGATCACATGGTGGTATATCGTTATATTTTGCATGTACATTACACAATAAAAAATCGTGCGTCCATCATATGTTAAAATTTTCTTGTGTTACCAAGATTTGATTATTATTTCAATGTAAGATTAACATACAACAGCTATGTTATTATTTTCGTAACATTTTCATGTGTTATATTTATGTCAACGTGATAACTTAAACATTTCGACCGATTTTCAGTTGACTCCGCCTCGCGCTCTCCTCTTACCGCGACGTCCCGCGCGCAGCCTACGAGCTTCGCGAGGCTCAGGACCGTGCCGTTTCGCGACCGCATCACCGTACCGGCACCCCGCGAGCGTGTTGTTAATAGTTTTCCACATCACCTAGGGGGTATACTATTATTGACGCGTTTTTTTTTTAAGTAGTATCCCCAGCTGTAGGCCTGATCCACTGAAGACAGAGACAACCCTTTCATAAATTTAATTAATTGGAACTTTAATTAATGAAGAAGCAGAATTATATACAGGGTGCCCTAAATGTTTGGGACTTTTCTCATCCGGGATCCGGCACAATTTCAAAAAATTTGAAAATGTAAAATTTTTTTCTCACCCCCATCCCCTTTGGCTCATTATTTATAACCCCTGCAACTTTCGATTCTTTTCTAGCCGTTTTCTTGTTGTGCTCGACTAGCACAATTCAGCACAAGTCGCAAAATTTCATTCCCTGTCACGGTTCAAAAGTTATAGCGGTTTGAAAATTGTAATTCCTAAAAATTGCTTTCTTTAGATGGTTGTGCTGCGAAAACTAACGATTTGCGGATATTTTGTCATTAGGAAAAGTTATTGTACTCACCGAGCACAACCCGGCACAATTTTACAAAATTAAAAAATGTGAAGTTTTTTTTCACCCCCATTTCCCCCCCCCCCCTCTCTTAGCCTATTATTTTCAACCTTTGCAACTTTCTATGCATCTCCGGCCATTTCTTTGTTGTACTCATCTAGCCAAACTCAGCACAGCTTACAGAAGTTCGATAAATGCGTTGTAAAAATAATTATTTGTAATTTTGTTTTTGAGATTTAATATTTTTTATCTGCCAAATGAAAAGAGATATCGAGTTTATTCCAACGGCACAACGTGGCACAAATTACTACCTATCAACAAAAAAAAATTGGGTTTATTTCGGAAAAAGTGCGGGGTTAGTATAATTTTGTTTTTATTTTTTTTCTTAATTGTTATCGAAGTTATCAATCTCGTGTTTGCGGCACAAGGCAGCACAAATACAACACAATATGGCACAATAAAAAAAAACTGAAAATTCGAAAAGTGCGGGGCTATCAAAAAAAATTGTTTTTTTTATTTTCTCGAGTACGCCTTGAGTTACAGAGTTGCGGTTTACGGCACAATACAGCACAAACGTAGCACAATGTAGCACAATTATTAAAAATACAGAATTCAAAAAGAAATTTTATTTTGTTGTTAAAAATCGGCACCGAAAAAAAACTGACGGTTTAGCCCCGGTCTCCTCTACGTTAAAAAATTAGTATGTAAACGCGATATAAAAAAGTAAGAAACATGTAAAAACATAAAAAAATAGTTTTAAGAGCATAGTTTAAGATATTAAAAAGAAAATAATACATAGAGACTGAATGAAATGGAAGGTTTAGTAACTCTAGGAAGCAATAATAAAAACTATTACTATTCTCTTACTATAATATTATTTATAATCTGCAATGTAATGTTAGAAATGTTGTGCTGCACGGCACAAAGAGCCGCAAGCTCTACATTAGAAGCGATAGCAACGCATATAATAAATTTTTTTCTTATGCATAAAAATTTTCTTAATTCTTATTTATAAAAGAAATCTATAAATTTCAGGAAAATAATAATAATGAGAGCGGAAGTATTTTGAAGACATTTATTAAATGTTTGGAAAATTTAAATACACAGTTATAACGTACATAAAAAATCATAAAAGTTTTGCCTAAAACATTTTACATACATTTTACCGTTTCCATGATAATTGCTTAAATTAATTCTTAGAATACAATCAAATATAAGCGTTATCCTTGAAAAGTTTTTTCACACTACTTAAACCTTAAAATGAGTAGGGGAGACCGGGGTCAACTCGACACGATTTTTTCAAAGACAATTTTCAACAATTAATTAAAATTTTCAAGTCAAGTTAATTGGTACACATTTAAAGAGTGTTCCTTCAGGTACAAAATTGCTTAAGGAAATTTTACTGTACATCGCTTAGTTTTGCCCTCGGGAAAGGAAAAGTGACGCGAAGACAAATTTTCAAATTGAAAAATGCCGGGGCAAACTCGACACTGCCTGATCGACACAATTTGATCTTGAATTTATTTTTTATTGTCTAAAACTAAACACATACATTGTTTATCGTGTATTTAGAAAGTACAAAAATTCTGAATTAAATAAAACAATCATTAGAAATAATGAGAACAAAAATTATTGAATATTCAATTATTTTCATCTAAATTCATGTCTGAAAAACAATTTATGCAAGTAAATTCGCGTTAGACGTGCGCACACATTTATCATAGGCCATATAGCTGCATGACAAGCATCGTTTGTTATTGGGAGCCGATAAAACGGCGTGGTGTCGACTTTGCCCCGAACGTCGTTTTTCATTTTTGTTACTCCAAAAATATAAAAATTTTGAAAATATGCAAAAACTATTATCGGATTCGTATAAAGTATCGAATTTCCCATCGAAATCACTTACCGGTAGATTCGCAAGAGTAAAGCTCGATGAAAGAATAGACATTTTCGAGAGATCAGAAAAATTACTTTTTACTATCAAAAACGCTTATGTCGCGCTAAAAATTACACCATAACTCAGAATGTCACCAAATTCCGCTGATAATACTGGCACATAAAGACGCATTTATAGTAGGAAAGGCAAGTTTCTACGTTAGATTTAAATTGGCAAAAAGCCTAGTGTCAAGTTTGCCCTTTTTTTTTTTTTTTTTTTTAACGCGGGGAAATCTACTACTGGGATCCCAGGCCGAAGCCCAGTTTACTCAGTAGCCCCCTCCGAGGAGGGGGAAGACCCCCTCGTCTCCGGGGAGAGACGAGGGGAGTGCCGGATTTTTACCGGCTAAAACCCCGCGGGTGTCCACGTGGCGCGTTTTTCACAATGAGAGGGGATCCCGGGAAACGCCCTGATTCGTCCGGGGCCCCCTCCGCGCCACGTCCAAATGTTGGGCACCTATCCTAGGGCAGTGATGCCCCGTGGTCTTAGAAGACCTGACTCCGTGGGGCGGTAGTGTCAAGTTTGCCCTGGTGTCGAGTTTGCCCCGGTCTCCCCTACATATAAAAAGATATGTATTCTTAAATTTTTGTGTTTAACAATATATTTTAAGAAAAATTAAATCGATTTCGGACAATTATGATATAGTCTTTCTAAGACATAGACGAAGCATATCATAATTGTTTGAAATTAATTGAATTCTTCAAGTCTTGAAATATATTGTTAAACACAAAAATTTAAACGTACATATTTTTTTACGTGCTTATTTTAAATTTTAAAGACATGTAAAATTTTCAGAAAAACATCTGTGTATGATGTCTTTAAGACATCTTATTTCCTGATACATAATATCTTCAAAATATTGTTTTAATGTTACCGCGTCCCGATATAGTATATATAGATATATATAGTATATATATTTATTGTATTAATTATATATTATATCTTCTATTCATTCTTCATTAATAGCTGATATGATTTTGTCGTTGTCCATCATTGTGATATGATTACCTTCCACATAATGAATTTGCACCTTACCTTCGGTTACCTAAAAATAAATTATATCCTTGTTATAAATTTTTTTGTTATTTTCAAAAAATTATAGTCTTATTTCAAAAATATCTATCCAAATTAGATTTACCTTATGTAGACCATAATCCTCTTCCGTAAGGACTATCGGAAATGTGGGTTTTAACAATGTTATAGGTGATTTAAGGCGAGGTAATGAAGAAATATCATAATTCTGTATAGCGACTATATGATTGTAAACTGTGAAATATATCAGTTTTTGATTTTCGATGGTCAATACATTTAAGTTCGGGAAGTAAGCATGAAATATTTTTAATTTTTCGTCCACCGTGTTACATTTATTCAGCTCTAACGTAAGCTGTAAATAAGAAAATTTTGTATGATTAATAATAATAAATATGTCAAAATAACATTTGTCGTTCCATTAGTAACATAATGAAAGATTTGACGTATTTATTATTATTAATCATACAATCTTATTAATCATTTATTGTGCTTTATACCTAAAACTATTATTATTATTTAATTTTAACACATACCTACATATATTTACATGCAAATATGCAAAACATTTTGTTTTACTATTTCAAAATTTAAATACAAATCCCCGAGGAATATTCATGTTACAATAAGTTATTTTATGCAAAAATTAAAATATGTTTTTTTATAATTTACTGACCGTTTTCTTGTTAATTGTAGTGTACATTTCCAATAAACCAAGTAAGATCATGTTTTGTAACTCTTCTGGCGAAGTACTGTCCAAATATTGATTAGTCCAAAGTTTCATTTGGTCAGGAGCTCCATCTATTAGTATTAGTCGTCCTGAGAAATCATTAGTTTCTAATAATCTTGCTAATTCGATGGCAATTAAGGATCCGAACGAATAACCCACTATTAGAAATTCCCTTTGATCTTTCATTTTCTTCAATAAGTGCTAAGAAAATAAATATAAATGTATATATGCAAGCTATAATAATATGAAAGTCTTGTAATTGTTAAATATTACTTATATATATGTATAAATTTATTTAAGAATAATCAAAATAAATATTTTAAATAACTTTAATTTTCTTACAGGCAGCAAATAAGCGGCTGACTTCGTCACTGAACAACTTTCGTCAGAAATATTAAGTACACCATGTTGCAAGCACGTTGCCGAAGATTTAATACCTGATGCTATAGATTTATATACGCTTGAACATCCTTCGATCCCTGGTAAGAGAAATATATTGCCTCGATCAACCTCCTCCTTTGTAACAAGCTCTACAAGAATATCTGGAACAAAGTCTGCATCCTTCATTTTTCGAACCAGCACTTCAAAATCTTCACTAATTTTGTTTGTATTGTGTGTCTTTCCTTGTTCAGTTATATTTGTCATTTGTTTAAGTTTAGCAAAATTTAGAGCTCTAATATCTTGCGCTGTCAAGGAAATATCAAACTGTCTTTCCAACGTTTGCTTAATTTCTACTGCCATCATCGAATCCATACCCATTTCGACCAGTGGTATGTTTGGTTGCACTGTGTATATGTTCTTTAATCCTATTTTGAAACAAAATAAGAATTGTATAATAAAATCAATTTTATGTTATTCTAGTTAATCTTTTAAAATTGAATATACAACAAAAATTTTAATTAATAATCAAATTATTACATTTCTTGGTAAATATGCATAAAAAGTCAGCACTCACCGATTTTATCACCACTTAAATATGTTGTAGGGGGAGGGGGTCTTTCTGAGTAATTCTACGCAAAAAATAAGTAAGGGACGGCATTGGTTTAGAAGAAATAGCAAATTAAAGTTTCACAATTTTATTACTTTTTTTAGGTATTATAAAGTAACATTAGTTCTAAGAGAAGTAATTTATTGATATGTGTGTATAGACAGTACACGGTACACGTGTAGGCTTGGAGGGGCTACTGCCTCTCCCCCGCATGCAGGGGTAGATGGGGGTGGACCTGGGTGCGCGTGGAAAGTTTCTCACCCATATAACAATTGGGTTGGGTCAGACCTTTGATTACATTGAAGTTCACCCCACCCCACCCTGCTTATAGGGCAAAACAAAGTCTATCATTGTACGATTCAGGTTTTCAACTTTTCGCGAACCGAGGTCCACCCCCACTCACCCCTGCATGCGGGGTAGCCTCTCCCTCGCCTACATATGTCCTGTCTACACATACATATATCAGTAAATTACTTCCCTTAGCACTGACATAAACTGTAATATTTTATAGTTTGTGACGTGACAATCGTCGCGTCACTGGCCCGGACGGTAGCTCGGCCGAGGGAGACGTCAAGGGTGGTGCCTCCGCCCGGGGCGGGCGGGGCGTTAGCGTTAGAGTTAGGTTAACGGGATTGCGAGACTTACAGGTGCGGAGCAGATGGCCAAAAGGATTGTACCGACTTGGGGTCGCACCGAGGGAGTCGGCGAACGACCGGCTGGGAACGTGTCGAGGACGAACGGCCGACGGACGGGTCGCGCTGGGGCCCACAGCCGGTGCCGCGTAACGCCTGTCGGGGAGGAGGACGCTGGCCCGCCACACGGAATGACGACCCGCACACGGAGGGACCGGAGAGGGGGACGCCCCGGCGAAGGTCCCCGTTGAAGGGTCATCCACCCCCGGAGTATGCCACCGGTCGACGAGCCAGGGCCTGGCCAGCCCGACCGTCGAGCAACCGATCCCGGAGTCGCGGCCTGGACAGCCGGACCCGGCGCCATTTTGGGCACTACCGCAAGCGGGTGGAGGCAGGCGCGAGGGCGCCGTAGTAGGCGCAGCGTCGAGTAGGGCGCAGCACCCGCCAAGAGAGACAGGGCGTGCGGCACCGGCGCGCAGGAGCGCCACCGCGGGCCCAGCGTGATTCCCCCGAACCAGAAGTTCGTCACTGTCGTGCGGGCCGTCTGTGAGAGAGGTGCTACCCAACCCCTGCCGAGACTACCTGTTGCCGGAGCGGACTTTATTGTAAGGCCACTGTGCAAGCACCAAGTAAGATCGAAGCAACACCGAGGTCCTCCCGGGAGTCGCGTTGTGCCGCGGAAGCATGTGATCGCTTAATTATCCCGAAAGAATACCGCGGGAGGACTCGGCCGGAAAAGTGCGTATTCGCCCGTCTCGGGAGTTCGGGTGCGCGGCCGCCGGCAGTCAACGCATTTAATGGTCGTGTCGTCGGGTTAATTGTCGCTTTGTGAATTAATTGTCGTATCGTTGGGACCCGTCAAGGGCCGTATCGTGTGGACTCGGAGTCTGGGAACGGCGAAATGCGCTTCGCGTGATTGAGCGGTTTTGGGGCGAGGTGTTCTCTGTACGGGCCGGACACCGTATCATCGCGGGGCCGTAGGGGATCCGCGTGATCGCGTCGTGGCGTGCGGGACACCGTCGCGTTTTGTGTGTTGCGGACCTCGCGAGGCGTAAATCGCGGGGTCATTTCAGGGCTCGTGGAATCCGAGAGATTCGCGGCCACTTCGGGACTGCGAGATCGCGCTAAGTGTCGGAGGCGTAATGTATCGCGAATTGTAATCGTCTTGCGAGCCGTTCCCATTTCGTCGATTCGTGAGAATTACTTCGGGTTATGTGTGCGTTCGTAAGTCGGTTGCGTCGAGGGGTAATTAATAGTCGTCGGTACCGCGCGATTCAGGGAGGGATTTATCGTAATCTAAAAGTGTGTCAGTACCGAGACACGCGGGGTGGGACTCATTGTACAGCAGAAATTAAGAGAGGAAGCTCTTAGAGCTCTTCGAACCGAAATCGGGATCGCGGCGGGAGCTACTGCGCCGCCATTATACGCTGTGTTATTCTATATCCTATTAAATATATTTTCTATATTTTGTTAATTCTGGTGTGTACTGATTGCGCTGCGCTCCCTCTCCTCCTATATCGGACTCACGCCTGAGGTGGTAACGGATCTGGATTTCGTGTATCGTGGTGCGAGGAATCGCACCTGGCGCCCATTTTACGTTTGGTGAAAAGGATTCGGTCGAGCTACCATCGGCAGTAAATTAATAGAGCCCTTCGGAAACGTTGGCCCTTTTGACAATAAAGTGACGGCGCGCTCCTTCTCGGCCGGCGAGACCGAGCGGACATCGTCGTCGTCATAAGTTACATTATTTATTTTTAACTTTTAAATAAACAATGACCGCCGATTAAGTTATAAGGAAAAGTTATTCAAGATCACGTCTTTGACAACATATGTCAAGGTCATTAAAATCGGTGAGGTTGCCCTCTTTCTGTATAATTATCTTTTTTATGTGTGTATTTTTTAACAAATAATTGTAGAGATAACTATTAAAAAGTGTAACAATTATTATAGCTTTTAAACTTGTTAAGATAACTTTTCATAACTCTGTTCATTGCTCTGATACTGTTAAAACTGCTTGAGATGTAGACAACTAATGAATGGCTGCGTTCAGCAGAACGCAACAGTATTGCAACTGTTTTATGATTCTCTGCTGAACAATTCTAAACGCACCTAAGGGTTCAGACACAATAAGAAAAATAAGGAATAAGATAAAGGAATAAGGAATAAGGCATGTTGCATCTCACTTTAATGTACGTGTACTGAAGTGATATGCGACATTCCCTTATTCCTTATTCCTTTATCTTATTCCTTATTTTTGTCATTGTGTCTGAGCCCTAAAGTCTCAACACGTTTACTCAGCGGCCGCCATAATTTTCAGCGAATTAAAAGTACGTAAAACGTCAAGCTGTCAAGCAAAACGTCATCGACATATAGTATGGACTGTGGTATGGACTACGCGATGTATAAATGTATGGACTACGTGGTATGTACAAATATTGATATAAGAAAATAAAGAAATATATAATTATAATTTAGATAAATTCGGGTTAGCACACATATATCATAGACTGATAAGTTAAGGGGGTCTATACACGTACAAGTTTGGCTCGCAAGTCCGGCTCGGTTCAGCTTCTATTCGTTCGTGGATGGGATGTTATGAGCCGGCGTCAAATGAGCCAAATTCGTACATTTTCTTTTCGTGTGTGGTGAAAAAAGTTCGAGTCCAGCTCGCGAATCAAGCTCGCCGAGCCAGACTTGCGAGCCAAACTCGTATAGACTCCCTAAATGTATATAAAATATGTAATACTTTGATTCATATATTATACTTATTAATTAATTGTCATGTACTTATGCACTTATGTAAACTTTTTCAATAATTATTTTGAAGAAAATTAACAAGGGATAGTAGGAATACATGATAATATTACAAGATGTGCCACAAACATCATTAGAAGGTATGTACATTTTATTATAGTAATATTATAATTTGAGTTAGTACATTACATTTAATTAATAAGTATAATGCGTCAAAGTATTACATATTTTGTATACATTTAACGATTTAACCTATTATTCTATGTTATATGCGTGCTAACCCGAGTTTATCTAAATTATAATTATAATATATTTCTTTATTTTCTTATATTAATATTTATATATACATACCATTTTGTAACTTTCTGTGCGTTTCCACTGTATCTATTGCGTTATAAATAATATTTTTATATGTATATTTATATTTATTATTCTCAGCGATGTTAATACACTGGAGGCAGTTTTTACTGATAACGTTTTGCTTGAGATACAGCGTACTTTTAGTTCGCTGAAAATCATGGCGACTGCTGAGTGAACGTGTTGAGACTTTGAGTGCGCTTAGAATCGTTCAGCAGAGAATCATAAAACGGTTGAAAACTGTTGCGTTCTGCTCAACGCAGCCAATGTCACTTTTATAGCGAATTCGGTTGAACATTTAAATGCGTCAGTGAGCACTAGTGCGACTAACTGAATTCGTTATTAATTACAATTACATGTACAAAGGAAACTAGGTGACAAACAATAGTAGAATAAATCGATATAATTATTACTTGAGTAATCCGTAACAAAAATTCTAGACAAAATTATTTATTAGTTGAATACTTTTGTGTTAAAAGACAAGGGCCATTAATTTTTTTTTTTTTTTTGGTTTTACTTTCTGCTTTACCTTCTCTTTCTTTTTTTTCAGAGATCTCATTTTATCGCTGACTAGATTTTCAGAAAAAACAACTTTTTTCTAAATATCAATTATAATCTAAAAAGTTTGATTATAGGACCCAAATAATACAATAATTAAAATGAGAGAAACACGTAGAGGTCTCCTAAGACTTAAAGTGTTAAGTCTGCAGTAATTGTAAGATAATTTTCCAAATATTATAAGTATTCCTGTAATTTTGTGCAAAAAATATATTTTTTGAAATATTACTTATTCCACTAAATATACTTGAAATAACATTTTGATTTCTCACTTCTATTTCATAACCATTATATGTATGTATTTAGTATTTTTCTTTATTTAGCTTTGCATAAAACTGCTTACCCATTATATGAGCAACTATTTCATAAATATTCATTGATCCGCCAATTTTTGCTTTTTCAGCAACAGCCATACTGCTTACAACAGGTCGATCTTGTAACAGAAATACTTCTAATGACTTCAAACAGGAAGATATTCGTTGTTGCAATGTACCTCCAATAACTAATTCCTTATTTTCTTCTTGCATGTCTGCCACGAGTCCGACATCACCAACAGCACCCCATTGTATCGCTAAACCATGTAATCCTTTTTCCATTCTTTTCTCACAAATTCTCTCCATTACGGAATTAGCCATTCCATAATTTGTCTGGCCTGCGTTTCCTCTTCCACACGACACGGAGGAAAAAACGACAAAATGTCGAAGTTGCAGACAGATCTTTCTCGACAATTCGTCCATTTTTTTTGTCATCCATGCTTTTGATTTGAATGAATCCTCGAACGTTTGAGGTGATTGATTTTGAAATATACAATCTTTTAAAACAACTGCAAGATTAAATATGGCATCCACTGGTGCTCTTTCTTCAGCAAATTTTAATAGGGATTCACAATCTTCATGTTTCAAATTATCATCGACTGTAACAATCTGTACATCCACACCGTAAGATCGCCATAGCTTTACTCTTGATTGCTGATAACCTGTTTTGATCCCGGTTCGTGATGTTAATACCAGATTTTTTGCACCTCGAAGAGTCAACCAATCTGCTAGCTCTAAACCAAATCCGCCAAGTCCACCCAAAATAACGTAGCATTTATGCTCCAAACAATAATATCGTGGATGAGCGAGTAGTGGAGCATCCAAAGGCTCCTCCTCTTTGTGAACTCTGATAATTATCTGCGAATAAGCAATTAAGAAACAATCGTTTTTTCTATAAAGTAATAAATTATAAATAACAGATTTCATATTTTATTTTATTATTGATATTATTTCGCATTTTATCATTAATTTTATTATTAATTTTAATTAATTAATAGTTAACGTTATTTATTAATATAAATACAAAAAGTTTCTTGGTCAAATATAATTTAAATAAACCTACATTTGTTACTACCTTTATAGCGTTAATTAGAAACAAAGAATTGTTTCTAATTTAATATGATAAAATATTCTGTATCATAATTACATATTTCTGTGTATATTAAGAAATAATTGTACCTTGCCAATATGTTTTCCAGCGGCCATATATCTAAAGGCAGCTTCTATTTCATTTCTTTCGAAGACTCTTCTGCATAGTGGTTTAATAGCACCGTCTTTTAAACCTTCTGTTATTGTTTTCCACAACCTTGACTTTTGTTCTGCGTTTGAATAGAATTCCTCTAATAAAATGCCATAAAAGCTGATATCTTTAGAAAAGATAGATATATCCAAGGAGTTATTGGAAAACATATCAAATTTTCCAATTTCTAGAAAACGGCCACCATTTGCTAAACAGCGAACAGATGCTTGTAATTTCTCTTCGGCTAAGGAATTCAATACGATATCTACCCCACGACCTTTTGTACGCTGCATAATCATTTGTTCAAAGCTTGTATCTCGAGAGTTTCCGATATTATCTTCGGGAATGGAGGGAAACGTTTCTCTTATAAACTGTCGTTTCTCGACAGTTCCAACTGTCGTAAACACTTCGCAACCTTCGTGAAGCGCAAGATGGATCGCAGCTTGACCAATGCCTCCAGTACCAGAATGGATTAAGATTTTGTCGCCCTTTTTCATTTTACCCTTCATGTATAAAGCATAGTAACACGTGCTGTACACACACGGAACCGTTGCTGCGTCTTCCATTGTCCACTTGTCAGGTATAATCCAACTGAGATATTTATCGGCCACACGAATGTTCGTCATTCCTCTATGCATAAAAATTTTGAAAATGTATTTATTTATCTAAACGTTACTTTAAAATGACGTATATCTTGCATATTTTTAATTTAATATTAAATTTAAATTAATGTTACTTAAATTAAAACATTATTAATACTAATTAACGGTACTCATATAAAATAGAAATTAATCCTGTCAATTGCAAAGAGTTCTTTCTATCGTATACCTATATGTATTAATACTTTATATCTTACCCGTGTGTACATAATCCCATTATCCTCTGCTTATGCGTATTGAAACCAACAAATTCTAAGCCAATGAAACAGTCGTTACCGCGTTTGAACGGTGAGATAGTTTCAGCGTTGAGTCTGCCAGTAGCTATTACGATATCTTTAAAATTAACAGACGTATAAATTACATGAACGAGGTTTTCATGGTTAATGCGAGACATTCTGCTCTGTGCCCAGCAGAGAGTACTCAGATCTCCTTGTACCTGTTATAAGTAAACATTAATTATTATTATTCATAATAAAATGTAATAGAACACCTTAACATACCATCTGCGTAACGTGAGCGCTCTGAACAAGTTTTGATTCCAACGATGGTAATGGTAAATGCCTGTATGATCCCCAAACGTTACCGGAACGTATAACGTTGATGGGTAGGTCCAACTGTAGCTGCTTCGTGTACAATGGTTCTTGCAAAGAAAATGTAGGCGCTTTGTCATCTTGAATAAATACACTTCTAATTATTTCGCCGCCTGGTTCTTTTCGCAAACAATTAATAAAACCGAGTAGTCCGCATTCGAAACCTTCTTCTGAGACGAGAATTATCTCCGTATCTACATCAGTCTCGTTTTGCACATTCATGATTGATTTCAGTTCATCTACCCATGAAAATTCGTAATTGTTCACATGTACAATCCGCTGGTTTTTCGCAATACTTCGCGTTTTTCTTAATAGTAAAAGCGTCTTTTCATTTATTTGTTTCTCCAGTATGACATCCAACTCATATGTTTTCAAACATGAATAATCGCAAACCGCACCAGATTTTTCCAGAGTTAGTATAAAACCTTGCGGCATTAATATAGACAATAACTGTTCATATAATTTCTTGCTATTTTTTGTCACAATATCAAAGCCCATTATCGTCAAACAATTCTCGTTTTTCGATAACTTAGTAATATCTATGGTAGAAACATCGTTGGGCAAAGAGATATTTAGGAATTTTTTGTGAGTCGTCACGAGTCTGGTGTTATGTCGAATCTGCGGTAAATCATTTAAGATTTCACTAATAAGTGGAGAATTTAAATCTTCTGGTACCACTTTGTCACTATCATCGACAAATTCGATAATTTTAACATTTATCATATTGCAACATTCGAGTG
Source organism: Temnothorax rugatulus (assembly GCA_035220575.1). Lineage (NCBI taxonomy): Eukaryota > Metazoa > Arthropoda > Insecta > Hymenoptera > Formicidae > Temnothorax > Temnothorax rugatulus. Next base: position 272,991 of record JASTWL010000203.1, on the reverse strand, counting down.
CAATGTGCGTCGACATTCTTATTGCATCTTGCAACGACATAGTACCTAAATCACGATGAGCAACAAATTTGTATTCTTCAAGAACGGTATTAACTACTTTTTGTCGGCGAGATATAGGTGTAGCCACAGTGCCACAAATTTCTATTCCTCCAGATATTATAGCGTCTAAAGACTTGTAACGACGAACAGAGAATTCTGCAACGTAGCGAATGAAATTTATTTGTCAGGCAATTGGCTGCATTGTATCACTTATTTTACTTACGTCTATCTTCAATTGGATAATCCTGAATTATCTGTATGTGAGATTTCGGATCGATAGTCAGTTTGCGAATTCTTGTTGGAACATAAAGGCTTCTTGAATTCTGTCCTAAAATCATCATCTGTAACATACTGTCCATAAATGCCACCCAATTAGATGTCCATGCGATATGGCCGTTTGATCCAGTAACCGATGCGCTTTTTAATCCACGAAATGCGCCGGCATATTGATAACCGCGAAGTCTTAATTCCTTATAGATGTCTTTTGGATTCATTTCTTCCTCATCATCGATACATTCAGCAAGATTAGCTGATATTTTTTCATTTTCAATATTGGTTGGAATTCGTACTGTTCCAGTAACAATAGCGTTATCTCCTTCGATTATTTCAAACCTATTGCTACCTAGATATAGGTGTAAATTCATTAAACGTAATATAATTTTATAAGAAATCAAAATTAATATAAATATGTCAATATGGAGCTGGACCTTACAAAAGCAGTTGATTTGTGAAAAGAAAGAAGATTCCGCGTTAAGATTAGTTATTCTCATATATTTTCTCTGTATATTTTTTACATTTAATTAAAGTATGTATTGCGTCAGCGGCATATAAGTTTTAAAATCTAATTAAAAAATAAATCTCACGCTAGAAAATTAATTGTTTACGTAATAATATTACCTTCTTGGATCGAGAAAGTTAATTCGATCTCATTTTGTTGTGATAGCACTGTAGCATGAATAAAATTAACGTCTTCAAATACAACTGGTGTATTGATATATTCTTGGTTTCTTAACAACGCGATCATCTCCCAGATATAAAAAAGATATCCCGTAGCAGGAAATAAATTTTTTTCATTAATGACATGGCCCGTTAAATACGCAAATTCTTCATTAACTGTACTAATACTAACAACTGTTTCCTTTTTGTCAATTATTTTTTTTTTACAAAATTGCACTACAAAAAAGTTCTCTGAATGATTCCATCTGAAAACGTCATTAGAAATTATTACATAATCTTCGTGTAAATGAATTAATTGTGGAAATTACTTAATTCAAGATTTGATGTAAAATTGAAGCACAGATTCTAAAACATCACTGTTATCTGCTCTTTGTAATAGGCATAAAAGGATTAACATATGTATAAGAATACATTTATCTTTGAGATAAGTAAGGTGATAGAATGTCTTCAAAATACAGAGATGTGATTTTGAAATTAGATGATGAAACTAACCAAGTTCGAAAAAGAGTTCAAAGTTCTAATTCGCTATTATATTGAACATGTTCTCTTCTGACTATTTCACCTAAATATTTCAAAATTTATGAAAGTGTTTTGTTTTTTGATAATTTGTCCATTTGTGCCTAAACGAAAAATATATGCATACCTTATGAGAGGAGAAATTATTGGGGTACCGCGGCTTACAGGAAATTCCACTGTCGGATAGAGATTTGCAATCTGCGGCTGCAATCCTGCGTTATAAAGTTTTCCGATTGATTCTAAAAATATCTCATTATTATGATCCTCGGTTTGTTCATATAGCGCTACGTTTGTTACTGTAGAGTATAAATAATTGTTTAAAATGTGTTGAAGAATATTCTGAGGAGATATTTCAATCGTCACTGTATCTTTTGGAACTGAACGTATCGTCTTTGCGAATAACACCGGAGTCAACAAGTGATTTGTATAATATTTTGAACATAAAGGTATAGTATTGGAGTACTCGTGAGCGGTTGTTGTTAGCCACTTTGAGCTGTGAAATTTTTTTTGTGGTAATGTTCGGTTCAAGTATTCTTCAGACTTAGCTACAGCAGGTTTGATGTAACGACTATGAAAAGGTATATAACCACAAGAAATTTCTTTTATAGATATACTATTCGCCTAAAAGAATGAATAAAATCATAAGTATTATTAATTGCTTGTTTTAACAAAACAATTAAGGAAACTAGATAGAAGAAAGATTATATTGTTTATAAGCATTAATATATACCTGCAATTTGGTGAGGAATGTTTTTATAGAATCCGTTGGTCCGCTTACAATAAAATTAGAAGAACTATTGTAACAAGCTATATCGATATCCGAAGGACACATAACTTTTAAGGTTTCAAGGTCGAGATTAATTTCAGCCATGGAGCCATTAATTATTTTCGACTCGTGAAGGGCTAAACCAATGGAATATGCCGACAGAATCGTTTCTTCGGCCGTTAAACATCCATCGGCATAACCACAGATTAGTTCACCAATGGAGTGACCGATTATAAAATCGGGGACTACACCAATAGATGTTAAAAGATCAACTAATCCAATCTGCGATACATATAAAAGAAATAGCTTCCCATTTGGTTTAAATAAAGATTAGAATTATGAGGTAATTATAAAGTGATTTTTTTAAATTATCTTTATAATATATGATATATATATAGTATAATTTATGAAGGCCAAACAAAGAGTTTTCTTCTTACCTGTAGTCCAATAACACCCAATAAAAAATTAAATATATTATCAAAAATATTTTTATTATCACTTGTTAAAATATCTGTAAGTGATATGCCGTAAGATCTCAAAATGATACCACATTTCTGGATTGCCTTGGCAAACACTGGGAATTTCATTAGAGCGCGACCTATTAAAATTTTAATAAAGTTTTTAAATTTTAATATACAGATATGTACATGCATCCGCGTATTTAGATATTTATTAGATTTTTTTAGTTATCGATAAGGGTACGTAAGAAACTCTAGCCTCTTCCTATATTGTAGTATTTGTTCTAGGATAAAATTTATTGTATTTATTAACTGTAATAAATTAAGTTCTTAATAAATAGTAAGCAATATAAATCAAACTTTTATGTATATATTATTATAAGTTTGATAACATACTAGATAAGAATATGTTATGATCATGATCGTAACACTCCATATTTGTACGTTCTATATACTTATATATCCTATAACTTAAAATTCTTCTTTGTTGAATGTACATTTAAAATATTTTATAATAATATATTTACTTACTCATCCCAAACCATTGAGATCCTAATCCAGAAAATATAAAACAAATCGGTCTTCTGATATATGGAGTATGTTCTATTTTATTAATTGTATTATGAGATATTTTAGACTCAGTTATCATGTATCCTCTATAAGGATGACCTTCTATATTATCATTATGAATATTATGTAGCAGAGATATAAACTCAGCATCTATTGGTCGATTTCGCACCTGCATTCAGTAACAAGAATGTACATTATATAATTCTTGGAATAATTTTACACAAAAAAGGACGATAATATTATCTTATTCTGCAATGTTTTACTTTAGCAATTATTAAATGAATTATTATTACTTAATATATTAAATAAATATATATTTAATACATTGACTTTTCTTTTTTGTGCAAATTTGAAATAATTTCGAAAGCGATTATGTACGCAAATATCTTTCTAGACACTATATAAATACACGTGTGTATATTTAATTGTTATGAATTTACGCAGGCTGAAACATGCGTTTGTTAACTGTTATTAACCGGTTATTGCGATAAATATTACCACATGCCTCGGTAGTCGAATTGGTACGACGCCCTTCACGGAATGAGGGAGATTCCAGGTTCGAATCCTGGCTGAGGTAATATTTTTCGCAATAAATTCTTTACAGTTTTTTAAATAATTAAATCGCGTAGATTTAATTTCGGGGAGCGAAGGGTATTAATTTTCCAACAATAGCTGTATTTCAAGTCCGACAAATAATCGGTGCGCAGTCTATTAGTTTGGAATATATGTATATGTATATTATATACATTTTAATTTGTTACTCTGTAACTATTAATTTTTGTACTTGTGCACCACGTACCGCGCCTAACTCTTATCGCCGTTTATTAATTGATTTGATTGTTATGTTTGTTATATTTATATGATAATACAAAAAACTAATGTCAAAAATTATTTCTGAAATAAATAAAATAAGCCATTATAATATTTGCTTACATCATCTAAGATGATATTAACTGCTTCTTCCGTACGTCCAGACACAGCTACAAGTCTAGGTAAGTCATCATTCAAAGCTGCATTGTTGATTTTTTGTTTAGGATTTGATTTTAATAATATGTGGCTATTAGCTCCTCCAAATCCAAAAGAATTTATACCTACATAACCACCCTCCCATTCCGTTGGTTCAGTAACAATCTTTATTCTTCCTTCGTTAATAGCAGTCAACTCTTTTCGAGGACGCTTTAAGTGTATAGTAGGCGTAATTATACCAGTTTCCATCGCTAATAATACCTTTAAGAAACCACGTCTTTTTATTAGCAATAATTATAATTGTATTAATAATTTTATGAATGTATTATACACATACATATGTATTATAATTATAACAATATAAGAAAATATAAATTGCTATAACCACACTTTAAGCAAAGTCATTGTTAAATCATTTCATTACAAATGTACCTTTGCGATATGACAAAGGCCACTGGCAGGTTCGGAATGTCCAATATTCGATTTTACCGATCCCACCAATAAAGGAGTGCTTCTTTTAGCGCATATGGCCTGATCAATGGCCATAACTTCAACGGGATCACCGGCAACAGTACCAGTTGCATGAGCCTCCATGTAAGATAACTCATTGGGTGAGATCTCACATTCCTTATAAAATTCGTCCAGTAACATTTTTTGCTTTTCGACCGATGGAAAGGTAACACCTTCTTCTTTAAAACCATCGCAATTTATTTTACCGTGTATGAGGGTCGCATATATTCGTCTTGCATTTTTTGCCTTTTGCAGATATACTACCGCGGCCGTTTCGCTACGCATATATCCGGTGCCTTCCTCGTCAAAAGGTTTACAATAACCATGAGAAGATAAAACCCCTAAAAGAAATCGATCCTAATAAACAAAATTCTTCGAGTTTTGCACTACTAAATGCAGAAATAGGAGAGAGTGGGGCAATTGCGAACACGAGGTAAATGCGAACGATTATTATCGTAGTATATTAGAGTAGTGCACGGAAAGAACGATTTTGCTGAAATATCTAAAAATTTAACTAGATACAGATCTGAAAATAATGTTGTTGGACCATCAAAATAATTATGTAGAGCACTCAAACAGATTGCTAATAAAATGTCAACCCAAGTGATATGTATTTCAAAAAAAGATGTAAAATCTTTAAATTGCGTCAATTGCAAAGAGAATATATATATATTGTTTTGAAAAATAATTGTTGCGCAACTACTTTTAAAAAATAAAACTCAAGTGGTACGTATCTTTGTATTCCCATTCAAGGGTCTTCTCATTCCAACCCAAGCTTTAATTCTTTTTTACAAAATTATAATATTACAAAGAATCATTTTAATCACAAAGAATTAAAGAGATAACAGTACAAAATTAAAATATTTAATTAAAATAAATAAATTTTTCTTGCAAAAAGACTTGGTGCTGCTTTTTTACTCTACATACTTCCCTAAATTATATGTTATTGCTTTCTTATTCAATCAAAAATTTTGTGCTTTATTAAATTCAATCAAAATTTTAGTACTTTATTTCAAAGTCTAGCAGCGCCAAGTCTTTTTGCAAGAAAAATTTATTTATTTTAATTAAATATTTTAATTTTGTACTGTTATCTTTTTAATTCTTTGTGATTAAAATGATTCTTTGTAATATTATAATTTTGTAAAAAAGAATTAAAGCTTGGGTTGGAATGAGAAGACCCTTGAATGGGAATACAAAGATACTTGAGTTTTATTTTTTAAAAGTAGTCGAGCAACAATTATTTTTTAAAGCAATATATATATATATATATATATATATATATATATATTCTCTTTGCAATTGGCGCAATTTAAAGATTTTATATCTTTTTTTGAAATACATATCACTTGGATTGAGTTAGGTAACGCAATTTTGTGAATTATTTTGTTAGGGAGAAATAAAGCTACTACCATTTAGGATTTTTGGATTTACATACAATATACACAATATAATAAGTTATAATAAATACGTACCTAGATGGTAAAATTGAAATTGTACATGGGGATGGAGGCATAGATTGGTGGAAGCAATAATGGCCGCGTCGCACTCTCCGGACCGAATGAGCTCGTAAGCTTTCACTATAGCAACGTTACTTGAACTACATGCAGTATCAATATTATGCGACTTTCCAATTACTCCAAGCCAATAAGAAATTCTGTTTGCCATGAGAGAAACGTTGCATCCAATCATGGATAATTCAGCAAACTATAATCACAATACATGTTTCTAAATATATTTGAAGTATTAAAATGTATATATATATATATATATATATATATATATATATATATATATAATAAGTTAAATGTATATTTTTAAAACTGTTAAAATTATTGTACAATTTTTCTATGTTTTACATAGTAATATGTAAAGACAGTTTTTTATATTTGCAACAAGAATTTTACACATACAGTTATCATTTCTTTAAATAAATTTCTATTAATCATATATATGTATAAAAGCCAAAATTTATTGAAAATAAAAAAGGAATATATATAGGGTAGACCGGGGACAAAAGTAACAGGGTACAGTTGTAACATCGTGAATATTTCTTAAACTATAAAAGGTATGTGTGTGGGACCGCGAGGCGAGATCCGCTAGATAAAGCGGCATTTGTTCCTTAGTTCATTGCCGCCCCTCGCGGAACGTGCACGTGTGCAGGAGAAGAAGTTACTTTTTTCCTTCCTGAAGTAAGTTTTCTTACGTGCATAAAATCTGAAATATTTTTCTTTCTTTATGCCGAAGGTATAAGGTTTTATCTTTATATGTTTTAGTGATTATCTATGTTGATGATTTGCATAATACGATTGACTTTCATCCAGATATTTATGTAAAAAATTTACTTCGAATCATAAAATATCATTAGGGGACAATTGTAACATCAATGCCTGGGGACAGTTGAGAGAGAGAGAGAGAGAGAGAGAGAGAGAGAGAGAGAGAGAGAGAGCTATTTTCTGTTTCTTTTTCATTTTATTATGGTTAATTTTTTAAAGAATTTCATTTTGACGTTGCTGCAATCTTGCAGAGATGTTTCAAAGACATTACGCAACGTAACTGTAACAGTTTCAATGTTTCAATGTTATGTCCCTACAACGTTGCAGAAACCTTTCTGTGCTATCATACATAAATTTAAGAGAGGAAAATATAACTTAAAGTGGAAAAAAAGTTGTCTACGAAGAAAAACGTAAGAATAAAGAGGATTTATAGAAAGGATCTAGACTAAAAAAAAGAAAAAGGTTTTGAGCACGCGCGAAGCGCGGGCAAAAAAACCTAATTTTATATAATTGTATGTAATAAATGAATATATCACACCTCAGGACGTTTAAAAAGAAAACGAGTCTCAGCCATAGAAATTGCTGTAAAAACACTCGTTCTTGTTCCCCATAATTCTTTTGGATTTACACCCGCATCGATAATTGCTTCGTAAGTATGTTCGAGTAACATTCTAGACATCGGATCCATTATATGAGCTTCCGTAGCCGATATATTAAAAAATTCTGAATCAAATTTCTCGATATTGTTTATTTTACCGATTCGATGAGGCATATCGTAACCTATATAAGAAATAAATATATTAACAAGTAACAAGAAAAAGAGGTCATAAAAATATTTGAATTAATGAAATGTAATTTATAATTTTTAACATAAATTACAAAGATTTTTGTCCTTATAAGTATACATATACAGGGTGTCAATTTGAAAACTTTCAGTCGGAATATCTTGGGAACTAATTAAGATATCAAAACACGGTTTGGAGAGAATATAGGGAGACATACTTCGATTTAAAAGAATTTGACCTTGAGTGGAAGCATCATGGTCAAATAAAGATCAACTTTATTTTTTTAATGAATACATATGATTTTTTTAAACATCTACGTTTGTAGCCCTTTTCATTACGAGCTTAACGCTCTATAATCCGAAGTCGTCGATGGTCAAATGAACCAAATGAAGGCTTACAGTGTTATTGTCTTTATAGACGTTATGAGACACCTTTTGCAGCTGCAGCTTGGCAAATCGACAATGTTGGATTTATTACAAAATGACTTGACATTTTAAATTGAGTTGCTTCATTTATTCTTTATACAGTTCTGTTCTTGTTTGTTATTGATCCTGTTTCTTCAAATTTTAATGTTAATTGTCGGACGTAGGTGTAACTGACTTTCTTTCTAGTTTACTTAAACTGATAAGTATAGTGAGTGCTAATTTGTACTACACAAGCGTTAACATGGTGATTCCGCGTGCCAAACGTCATCATGACATTGTCCACAAACATAAATACCAACAGAAATAGCAGTTTAACAACAAGATCCGTTCGATTTTGATTTTTGACACGCGGAATTATCGTGTTCTCACTTGAATTAGCACTCACTGTACTAACCAGTTTATTCTGCAATGAATTTAATATTGTCGATTCGCCAAGCTGCAGCTGCAAAACGTGTCTCGTAACATGTACGAAGATAATAATACTGTGAGCCTGCATTTGGTCATTTGACCTCCGACGACTTTGGATCATATAGCGCGTTGAGCTCGTAATGAGAAGGACTACAAACGTAGATGATGTTTAAAAAATTATGTGCCCATTAAAAAAAATTAAGTTAATCTTTATTTGACCATGACGTCTCCATCCAAGATCAAATTTTTTTAAATCAAAGTATGTCCTCCTATATTCTCTCCAAACCGTGTTTTGATATCTACTAGTTCCTGAGATATTCCGACTGAAAGTTTTCAAATTGACACTGTATACAGGTTCAATAACACACAGTTTATTCAATTCTGACATTGTTTTTAAAAGTTTTTGGATTAGATATTGTAACTCTTTAATTATATAATTATTATAAAATACAATCTTTTTTTAAGTTTTGAAAATATAGTTTAATATTAATAGAAAAATTTATTACAATTATTCCAGCGTCCATGATCGCTCGAACCAAGATCCAGCTTGTTAAAAAGATTTTCTTGAAACTCTTTTAAATTGTCGCTCTTAGGAAATCGGCCAGCAATACCAGTGATAACGATTTCTTCTTCAGCATCAACACTGTTATATGAGTTCGGTCGATTCATAATATCTTTATTTTTTTTTAACAGACAATTTCTACAACAAAATGCCATTATGTATTTTTTGAAAAAACAGACAAAAATGTAAAATAAAGAAAAAATTAGAAACTTGCACATTGCTTCCTCATCATTATAAATCGCTACCATTGCTCCTATTTTATTTCGCTCATAAAGTTCCTCTTATAAGAAAGCTTGTATTTTATTTGATGCATGATTATTAGTATATATTATATATTAGTTTGGCTTCCTCTATGAGGAAGTAAAAAATCAAATGCAATTTAAAATTACATATACGTACCAATAGAAGGTGGAAACACACACCGGCAATTGAAACACTCAAGAGTGAAGTCAAAACGCAACTAAATCACATATCTCCGATCTTCTAATTTATATTGTTTCTGTGGTATGTACCTATGTACATACATTGTTATACTTCTACATAATAATGATGAAATTGATTAAAATTTTAAATATTTGAATAGCTGACGCTTCCGTTACGCTATATTTACCATACAATGGTGGGTAATTACTGAGAAAAACAGTTTGCCAATACGTAGTAGAATGAATTCAGAAAGAGAATACTATAAAATTACTGTGTCATCATTTTATATTTATGAGTAGGGGAGAGTTGGATATTACCGAGCCCCTAAGAATTGAAGCGTATATCTAAGCTTAGAAATGTTTCAAAAAAACAAAGTGTGCAGTTTTAGATAAGTAATTTATTTGGCTATCCATATATAATGGTAATAATCTTCAAAGTTAAACATAAACTAAAATATTAACAATTTTCCAAAAAATGAGAAAACGTGGTATTACCGAACTGGTCTGATAATATCGTGCCTATAAAAATTACTCTGGCTTCAGCCAGTGACATGAAGTAGAACACAATAACAAAATGTTTTTTTAATATTTATGCATTAATAATGGCTACGTTTACACCCAGCGACCTGATCGCGGCCTGACCTATATTGTGACCCAAAGTAGGTCTAGTCATCATTCGTTTACACCGAAAGAGAAATTGACGGGATCGTATTTGGGATCGCCCTGAATTGCAGCGAATCCGAACAAGCAAATAAAGCTTTTAGGACGCGTCGCGCGTGATTGCGCGTTTACATCGCAAATGATAACGGTCTATTTTAGGTCAGGTCACTAAAATACGCGGCCTGACCTGAAGCTAGGTCTGGTCGCCTATCAAGTGTTTACAGCAGGCGGCCTAAATAATTTAGGTCGAATTTGAGGTATAGGCCGCGGCCTAAATTCAGGGTGTAAACGTAGCCAATATCGTCTAGTAGGTACCTACATATAAAAATAAGTGAATGTGTTAACAAATAACGATCATTATAAATTCAAATTAAAACTTAAGCAACGATCTTTTCTGTAAGCACCTTACATTGTAAACTAAACAATCTTGGTAACTCTTAACACACAGTTATCGTTATATCTATTGTCTATGAATTACAAAAACAACTTTAAAATATCTTATCAGTCTCCAAAATTCAATCAGTTTCAAAATTTCAACTTTGGGCGCGAAATTATCAAACTCAATCATTTCACTTTACAACCTTAAAATATATAGAAAAGAAACGCGTGTTTCTAAAATCATTTTGCAACATAATTTTATAGTGTTTTAGCCTATCAAATGCGTCAAATTTAATTTTGTAATGTAAATATTATATTACTCACCTCTTATCGAAACTACCAGCAAAATTACAGTGAATAAGCAGAAAATCTTACAGAGCGCAGTGTCTTCACATAGACGGCCGCAACGAACTGACAGCGCATTCGCGGGGGGTATTCCGTGTTAGTCTAAACTAAAATAGTTAGAAACATTCTAAATTTATTGAAAGAGGATGTCCTTTATATATTTTACATCAATTATTTTCAATTTAAATAGAGATATACAAGCTAGAATATGCTGGCAAGGATAAATCTACCTATTCTACGAAACTTTGCATGAATACACGCATGCACGCATTGTAGGTATTTGTTCTAATTTTGATTTTATTTAGATTCTTTTCGCCAATGTCGAATATATTAACTCATGAGTTATAGCCAAAACAGAATAAACTAAACTTCAAAACTAATTCAAATATACGAAATTACGAATGTATGATTTTTATTCTCGTGTTCTCTGAATTGGTGAGTGTGTGACTTTACTTCTCTTTGTCTGGACTGTTATTTCTGTTTCGATCATATCACAAACTATGATTACACTGGTTTACAGCCAAAATGTACATTCAATGCCACTATTTTTTTCCTGTATGTTTTTTTTTTGTATTTTGGCCCGCTAAACTCGAAAATCACATAGAAAAATTTTTTATGGATTGGTTTTCGAGATATGAATTTTTGGATTTTTTTGGAGCAATTGCTCATAACTCCGGTATTTATCCATAGATTTTCTTCATCAATAGCTTGTTTTCTTCGTAAAAGTACGACCTATACGTAAACAATAAGAAACTGGACATAATTTGACGTTTTCTATTTTTGCATGGCGAGTTCGAATCCCACCAAGGTAAGTGTGTTTTTCAAATACGAGAAAATATTTATAATCATAGACTGCATCTTAAGAAACAAATTTAGTTATAAAATAGTAATAAAATTTAAAAAAAAATAATTTTTTTTATGCCGGGTGAATATCGGAAATCAGTGTCCTCTAGTATTAAGAGCACTGCAATCTTATTAAGTCTAGTGTCTCATGGTTAGAGGATATTCCTCTAGATTTTAAAATATCTTCTTGAGACCATATTTCAGAGGAAAATCCTCTAAAATCAAGCGGGAACCACTAAATGACAGAATATTTTTTTTTTGGTGTAGTTATAAGATTACCTTAAACAATAGTTTTAAAGTGTCCAAATTTACCTTTAATTTTTTTTAAGTTTTTCTTTAAAGTAAGTTTTAAGATTTTTTTTAAAGATTTCTAAGGTAAATTTTCCCAAGGGGGACAGCAAAATAAAAATTTTTAGGTAACTTTGTCATTATTTTGATTTCATTGAGACTTTTCATTCTATTTTAAAGGCAAATAAATTCCATTACGTGATCTACAGATTGCGTAACGGATCAAATATAAATGTATACGATACGATTTTATCGTTAACTCTTGGATGCATGAAAACGGGGGACTTTGAGACCTTTTCTTTCCTCTTAGGTAAATTCTAAGAAAGATCCCGCGCTGTCTTTTATCGATATTTGATTTGAAAATTTATCCTATTAGGAGTACAAAGTTGTGTTGCTGATCCAATCAGATCTCTTCCGATCTTGCCGGATCTGAGCAGATCTCGTCAGTATAGAACTTATAAAAATTTCGTTCTCAAATCGTCCATTATTAATTTTTACACCCAATGTTGGACATTATAAAATATAATATTAACTCTGTAAAGGGGAAGCTTAAATGATTTTTGGTCAAAAAATCAATTGATTTTTATATTAAAAATAGTTTTCTCAATTTTGAAACATTAACATATATAATAAATATAGTCTCTGCCAATTTGATAATAATTGGCCCCAGATAGGGCCAATATTTTGATCAAACCAGATCTGAGTGGATCGGATCTGATGAGATCTGCTCAAGTCTGTTCAGATCTCTTCCATTTTTTCCCGGGTCGTCACTTATTGTGGGGTTCATCGACCGAGCGAAGAGGTAAAGAAACAGAAGTAGACATCTAGCTCACGAAAATTGCCTCGAATATGCAAGTAATTCCGAACACATTTAAATTTTAAATACTTCGAGTCTCGTAGAGCGGCATTCCCTCATATCACCATATCTTTTGATTACATATCATAAAAGCTTATTTATATTTGGTTATGAATAAAAAAAAAAAATGATTAAAAATCACCAAAAAGTTCAAGCTGTAAGAATCCTCTTCAGATTATTTTTCTTGGCATATTATTTATATGTTTTACGTATTTAGAATACATAAATTTTAATAACATTTATGCATCTTTATACTTTGATTAATTTTTACTTAATAAATAACATTTATTTTTTCAGATTTTCACGCATTTTGTATTATAATCTAATATCTCTTTTATGACGAAAATTTAAATTTGCGATTGTCGACTAAATGTTCAATTGAAATAAAAACAAAGTTCTTTTAGAGTCAGTAAATTGACTTACAAAGAATGAATCAATTGACTTAGGTCAAATTTTAGGTCTAAGATCATCCGGAAAAAATACGTCTAATGTTCGTGAGAATCGAATACATACAATCCCATTATTAATATGCTAGCTCATTTCCCGGAATGGCATTCAGACATTCTTGTTAATGTCGCAATAACATCTATAAAATAAATTTTGACGGAAAAAAGCACATTGCCAAATGCACTTGATAGATAAATTTATTAATTTATAGTACATTACTATTATTCACGGTATATTATACTCACGATGTCTGTGATATAAAAATCATATATCAATGACGGTCAAGCAGCATAAACCATTTTATCGAACATAGATTTGATCTTGTCTAAAGTATTCTTCATTTCTTAATAATTCTAATACGATCAAAATATATCTTGCAAATTCTTTCAATAAGAAAATTTGAAAATAATATTGACATTTGAGAAAACTATTAATTCGACATTTTTACTAAAGAAAATTCTGTAAATTAAACAAAACGGACGCTTTCATTATTTAAGCCATAACATCCCGTACATAATAGTCTTAGCAAATATTTTTTTAGACAACTCTCATATAAAAAAAATTTAATTAATTAATTTAATAAATTTATTTGTCGCCTAATTATTAGAGCTCGGAATACCCGGGTATCCGGGTACCCGCCCGTACGCCCGTTACCCGTTGTATACGGTTCTGGACCGGTTCCGCGGGTACCCGGGTAATTTCGGGTAGCGGGTACCCGAATCGGTACGGGTACCCGCTACCCGTGTCAATACGGGTACCCGTTATACCCGCTTCAGTACGGGTACCCGTATCGAGGCGGGTATAACAGCGTATGCTACAGATATCTGCGTATTACACGGAGACGTGTATACGCAAAGTAATAAAATATAAATTCTCACACGCTTCAAAAATATATAAAATATATGAAAAAATGCTTTTATTAACCCTCCGTTTTTTCGGCAACTTCTTAGTGCATACGTGAGTCTGTCATGTCCAACGTTATTTTCCCTACCTTAAAGTATTTTAAAAAATCTGAAAAAATTTACAAAACATCTGTCTACATTGTAGTTGACAATTTTATAATTTTTTGATAAACATTTGTTTATTTAATGTTTGATTTTTAATGAACTTTCAATAATATTAGCAAAGTTATTACTTACAAAAAAGATTACGTCTAGTGCATACATGGGTCTGAGACGTCCGTGCAAGACTTGACTTGCTCGGTATTCGGCGATATACAGGTATTGATCTTTCGCAACAGCTCTGGGTCCTCTTGAGTCCCTTTTCTCACTTACTTTTTTAGAAATGGAGGCAGGCTTGCCAGTTTTACAGTTACCAGCAGATATTATTTTGGCTCGGACGCCGTAGACCCACGTACACGGAAGATTAAATATGCATTACACATTACGTGGATAAATAGGTATATGTGTGTAATTATATTTGAAATTTCTATAAATTGCTTTATGTGTAATTTTATATATTTTCTTATTTTACATGCATATATATCTTTCTAACACCCGAAATATAATTAAGTATGATATAATACTATCATTATTTTACACAGGGTGCCCCGGGTTTTACCCGACAAACTGCGGGAGCATATCCTACAAGTGAAAATAAAAAAATAATATTATATAAAGTTTGGCTAGAAATGCTTTATTATAAACAAAGTTATAAACAAATATTGAAACGGAACATGAAATAGGTAAAAATGATTCTTTGACTTCCTCTGACTTAAATTTGGCGAGATCGCCAAATTTAACGCCTCTTGATTTTTACTTATGGGGAACTTTAAAAAATAAGAGTCATTAAAATAAATAATAATTTTTCCAACGGTAACGCAATATACGGCGGGCCGGTTCGCACGCGGCCACCAAGGTCGCGAGAAATGGCGCACTCGTAATATCGGCTCATTCACGCGCCTATCCCGATCTCCAGAGGTCCACGATAACATTTCTACCGCGATTCCGCGGCCACGATACCATCCCGAGGCCCTTCGCTCTCGTTGTCGATCGCGAAATTTCACTCGGTCTCAATTACACACGTTATCCCGAGCGAGAGCGTGTACCGGAGGGCGGTGTCGTGGCTTTACATATCGATAGGGATTACGGGCAACCTCACCGGTGATATGCCTCCGCCTGGGCTCCTCGCCGGCGCCTCGCCTCTCCAACCAACGTACGGCAGGACACAAAATTACGTACTCGACTCGGGGCGGCTATCGCGGATCTCAACAATACGTCTCGACACACCGAGGAACGACCAGAAAGTGATTTTCGGGAAAACGCTAGATCCGCTCGATTACGGGATCGATACAATACCCCTCCCGTAGGGGCGCGCCGACCAATCGGACGCGAGCTTGCAAGTCCGCGGGGTCCCGGCGCAGGGCTGTCGTTAAGAGGCCTTTCGGGGGCGCGCAACGGTCCCTCGGCGGCGTACGGCTCCTCCAAATTTTGCTCTTGTCGGCGGACGGAACTTCGCTCGTGCTGATGGGTCTCCGGTTTGACCCCCGGGGGTGGTGATCAGTCACCCCGTAGGTCGAGGTCCCTTTGGAGAGAATTGCCGACGCCGGGTTTCCTCCCAGGCGCCTGGGGTCCCGCTATTGGCGGCCTTGTCCGTCGCTGTCGCCCGCGCCGCACGCCGGCCGCGTTGCCTTCGCCAGCCCGTGATATCCGCTGCTCCCGCTCTCGCCACCCCTCCTCGGTCCCTGTTTATCCTCGAGCTCCTTCTCCTCGTACTCCCGCGGAGGTTCGCTGTTGTGTAGGTGAGGTGCCGCGCGTAATACAATTCATACAAAAAAAAAAAAACAAAAGGAATCAGAAAGCGGAAGCGCGATAAGATTTTTGACCCCTGGAGATCTCGTGGTTGCCTCTCTGGTTCGTCCCTGGGCGCGGAAATTCGCGCCTTGTGACGGCGGCGGGGCGCCGTGACGATGCGGCGGGCCGCAACGTCACAATATATATATATATATATATATAAAAGAAGAATAGGCTAAACTGATCTTAATTCAGTTACTAATGCATGCAATTGTAAAGAACGCTCAAGAATAAAGTTTAAAAATAAACATTATAACAGTGTTAAACCGAATATGTACATTTACTACAAATAATTAACGCGCAAATAACTCGCGGTTGACAAAATGTTAACTTTAAGAACAACGTTAAATTCCAGCAAATTTATGGGCTCGTGATCCTAAGTCATATATAGAATAAAATGCTAACACATTTTTTAAGAACATGGCAATAAGTCTAAATCAATTTCAGTTTAAATAAATAATTTTGTGAAATTATCTTTTAAAATATATTATAAATTATGTATTGCTAGCAGAGTCGATGCCTAAATTAGTAAAGATGCTCCTAGAAAATAGAAAGCTGATTCAATCTTTGCGTGAAATGTTCTTTTTGCAATATTAATTTCTCATTTATAAATGCTAGAATGTAAAATTATTGTACATGTTAACAAGCGCATTTAGTCTATTGGACTATCAATGTATTATTCCATTTATAAATTTTGATCAACAAATTTAGTCTTAAATCCCTTTTTTTCGTCTTAATATAATACTTAATATAGGGTAACTGGGGGGAATATGCCAGTGTAGGGAATATGCCACTCGTTATGTTTAACACAAAACTACGGCTGAAAGCGCTCTTGTAAAAAGCATGAAATTGTTCATAATTCTATATCTGACGTTTTGCATAAGTTTTGTTCATTTCCTGGCAGTATTATAGTTTTCATGAAGTAAGTACATTTGACAATGTGCTTTGTAGAGAGAACTTTCTTAATGCTTTATTTAAGTTATTCTTCAAGTGATACACTATTTTTAACTCGATTAGCTTGTCGTTCTATTAGTATTGGTTAGGATTAAAGTATTCAGTACGTCACTGGTTCGTTTTACTGACTGCCGTACTGTACAGGCTCATTACAATATAAAACTGCGTCTTGGAGGAATATGCAACTTCATAAGTAGGGGTAAAATGCCAGTATTGTTTACAGTTTTCTAACGTAATGCCAGTAGAATAGGAAGTTTTAAATAATGTAAACAAATATTCATATAAATGTTGAAAATGAATAAACTTAATATAAAACGTCAAATTATAATTACGTTTTCTATTTTTGCATGACGATAGAGTGAATTTTCTATTTTTATTGTGGCCCAAAAAATCGACGTTTCTCATATATTTTGGCCCATAACACTGAAACTACTGAACCGATTGGAAAACAATGTGAGACGCGATTGTTCGAGATTCGATTACCTTTACTGTGATAGCTTATGCGACCCAATCGTACGTTTCTAAGTCAAGATATGGCCTAAAATGTGAAGCTATCTCCGAAAAAAACGGAAAAAAAATCCAAAAATTCATATCTCGAAAACCAATCCATAAAAAAAAATTTTCTATGTGATTTTCGAGTTTAGCGGGCCAAAATACATAGGAAAAAAATAGTGGCATTAAATGTACAGAAAAATTTTTTTATTTTGTAAACCAGTGTTATTACTTATAAATGTAACAATCATTAGGAAAAAAAAGGTTTTGTCATAATTTGACGGAAGATACGGCAAATAAAATGGCATATCCTTCATTGGTGTATAGTGACCAATTTAATTCTTCATATCTCAGTAATGAAAGGTATGCTCAATTTGAAATTTTTAGAGGATTGATGTTCCATGATGTACAATTATTTACCGCCGAAATCGACTCAAATTTCGATGTCCACGAAACGGGCGATTTTAGGCCTGTTTTTGGGCTCACTCTTTGGACGTCGCAAATACCATCGTGGACGATTGATCACAGGACAATGGCTCTTTGGTGGTGTACAACGGGGCACGAAGAAGATGTTTGTCATACCAGTTGAATCTCGTAGTGCAGAAGTGCTACTGCCGTTGATTGAAAAATACATTGCTCCTGGGTCAATAATCTACAGCGATTGTTGGAAAGCCTACGAGAAAATCGACAAAAGAACATACCAACATAGCGTAGTCAACCATTCTCAAAATTTTGTTAATCCAAATACGGGTGTCCATACCCTAAACATAGAACGTTTATGGAGAGATATTCGCGAAGGTATTCCACGATATGGTCGTAGAGAGTACCATTTTAATCATTATTTAGCGGAATTTATGTTTAAAAAAGCATACGATTTTCATGAACGATTGGATGCTTTTTTCGAAATAATGTCTATTATGTATCCTTTAACAGAAAATATAAATGAATAAATATTATAGTAATTATTATCATTTCGTCTTGTAATTTCTTTTTTTGGTAAAGCAGTGATTTCTCGCGAAATAAAGTATTCTCTGCTTTAACAAAGACTTCAATTTATCAACAATTTACTGCTTTAAATGTTGTGTTTTGGTATAAAGCAGCGACTTTCTCGCGAAATAAAGTATTCTCTGCTTTAAAAAAAAAAAACGTAATATTAGTCGTTTATGCCTTTCAATACTCAAAATAGGTGCTATATTTTCGAACCTTTTTTTGTTAATAACTTTTTAACGAATAACGACCGCCGGCTAAAAACTTCTGAAGGTCACTCAGGAGGGTGACCTTGACAACATATGTCAAGGTCAAGGTCATCGGAGGGTGGTCTGTATCACTAAATAATTACCCTTTAGCTGTCAATAAAAATGGGAAAATTGTAGTTAAACAAATAATTAAAAGTTATATAAAGATATAACTGTAAACCTTATATAAAGAATAACTGTAAACCTTATAACTTTAAAATACTTATAACTTTAACTTTTTAACTTTAAACCTTGAAGA
This sequence comes from Temnothorax rugatulus, assembly GCA_035220575.1. Lineage (NCBI taxonomy): Eukaryota > Metazoa > Arthropoda > Insecta > Hymenoptera > Formicidae > Temnothorax > Temnothorax rugatulus. The sequence goes on along the minus strand of JASTWL010000203.1, from coordinate 253,785 downwards.
TTTAGCCACATGAGATAAATCTTCTTAAAAGTTTGCTTCCATGTAACTTTTATAAGATCGAGATTCATAAAAAAACTTTAAAGTTTAATGTTTTCTTATGATTACCTAAGATTTAAAATTATTTTAAAGTCTACTTTTCCACTCCTTTAGAATACTATTACCAGAATACTATTTTAAAGTCAGTTTTTAAAACCTTTGGTTTTCTAAGATTATTTTACAGTCAGTTTTGAAATACTTTAAAATTTCTTAGATTACTTTAGATTGACCTTGTACTTTAATTTACCTAAAAATTTCTTAAGTAAACTCTTAAATTTTTAAGATCACTTTTAAGAACTTTAATTTTATTTAAAGTATATTTTCCCAAGGAAAATAACTAAATAATTTTGATCAGAATCCATTCTGAAAAGTTCTACAATACGTGCTTTGTACGCAGAAGGCAGAAGGCCGATGAATTAATGGCGATCCCAAATACGATTCAATTCTTATGTCTCTTTCGTAAACGGTTGATGACTATACAGATCTATATCTTGTCACGGTATAGATCAGACTGCGATCAGGTCGCGATTACAATTGAATATGCAATAAGGTCAACAGTAAAGGAGACCGGACTCTACTATTGTAACAAGTAGTTGAAAAATGTCCTACGTAAGAGATTTAAATGTTGTTTGTTGTCTTGCGATGCCTCTCGCAGACGCTATATACATTAAAAGAAAAGCGAAAACAGTTATTCACATTTTTCGACGGTCGAAAAATTTGCTGAAGAATAGTTTAACTTAAATTAAGGTATTATAACTAATTCATAATATTATTAAGTAATATATACTTGTTAGGTGTGAAAAGCGTTAAATCTTAATTCCGCATAATATAAAATTCGCAACATGTTAAAAACTGAAAAACGTGGTTGGGGCTATCTGTCCTATTTTTGATAGGGCAAAGTGTCCACACTTCAATGACGAATTATTCTTTGAAATATTCTTTGTTTTACATAGATAATGGTGCGTAACTACAAAAGAAAGATGGATAAGGTAGATATACCTAATGAAACTATACTTAGAATGATTAAAAGAGTAAAAATCGAGCGAAAATCTTTTCGCAAAACGGCTTTAGAATTCGGAATAAATGTTCGGACTCTTACTCGCTACTACAAAAGAGTGACCTACGAGCAACTATTTGACCCTGCGATTAAAGAATCGCATTACCAAATCAAGAGCAGCTACTTGACCCTGCGATTGAAGAATCGCATTATCAAATTTTTGACGTAGAACTATTGACGTAGAACTACGTCTTTGTCGACAGTAAGGAGGAGGGTATAAGGGGGGGTATAAGGGGAATGTAGGGGTATAAGGAGGATATAGGGGGGTATAGGGGGGTATAAGGTGGGATAGTTTTGGCATTATACTTCTTGCGTTATCTTAAAAATAAAAATGCATACATTATACAACAGCCTCTGTCTTACATTCATAAACCTAAGATTTTGCAGCATCAATTCTACCTTAGTATATTTTGCGAACATTGTAAAATGACTCTCATGGAATGATTTTGTGCCACTTGCGATTCAGTTGCGTTTTATGCCCACTAACATCGTTGCACAATATTCAAAATGAGAAACTGTGATTGACTTATGCGCAATACATCCAGTGTACACCGATATATCGTTTCCTATTCTATTCGGAAAACTTATTCTTTCCCCTATTTTCTTTAACATATAATCACAGTGAGAGAGAGAGTGAGAGAGAGAGAGAGAGAGAGAGAGAGAGTAGCGAATTAAAGTTAATATTACCATTATTATCAACAAAATTATATAAGTTTGATGACTAAGCCTGGATAGCCCAAAACGGGCGAAGTTCTTTTCATTAATTATGTCAATGTAGTCATCTGACGTCATAATCCCATTTGGATAAAATTTCCTATTCCGCTCATACGAAACATTCCCAGAACATAATATTTCCTCCAACATGCTTTACCGTTTTCTGAATATGACGATTTTGAAGCACTTTTCCGTATTTTCTGTAGACTGTAATCCGTTTTATTTGTCTAAATAATTTGCTAACTGTCCATAGAATCTTTTTCTAGAAGTTTAACGACATATTCGCATATTTCAAGGTAAATTGCAAACGTATTTCCTTATTGCTAGCGATGATTAAAAGTCGTTTACATAGGAGCCGATTTTTGCTTCACTAATAAGTCTACGACCTATGACATACAGTGCAGTTAAAAATATCCGAGATAGAACAGCAAGTCACGATAAATTCAAAATAGACAGCAAAATAAAAATTTTTAGGTAACTTTGTCATTATTTTGATTTCATTGAGACTTTTCATTCTATTTTAAAGGCAAATAAATTCCATTACGTGATCTACAGATTGCGTAACGGATCAAATATAAATGTATACGATACGATTTTATCGTTAACTCTTGGATGCATGAAAACGGGGGACTTTGAGACCTTTTCTTTCCTCTTATGTAAATTCTAAGAAAGATTCCGCGCTGTCTTTTATCGATATTTGATTTGAAAATTTATCCTATTAGGAGGCCACGCATCTAAGGTTTGAAGTTTAACTGTACGATGCATTTAGACATTCGCAGACGCGTCGATCGCGTGTTACGCGTTTTCAATCAGTCGAAAGGTACGTATTTATTATGACAAATACATGAATACATAAATACGTTAAATACACATAAATACATTAACACATTAATACATAAATAAATATGCTATTTGTATATTATGTAATAAGATACATAATAAATAATAGTATATTGTGCACCAAGGGGCGAAAGTAGCGTTTTTCAGACGAGTGTGAAGTTTGCCGCCCTCGCCTTCGGCTCGGGCGGCAATCACACGAGTCTGAAAAAGCTTTCGACCCGAGGTGCACACGTTATTTTTCACAATAGCTTTACGGAAAGTTCGACTTCCATGCCTAGAGAGAGGCGAGAGTGACCAATTTCACGACAGGGCGGCAGTAGCGGGAGGAAAGTGAGCACTTTCCTCCCGCTATGCCGCCCTGGCGTGAAATTGGTCACTTTCGCCCCTCTCTACAGGCATGGAAAGTCGAACTTTCCGTAAAGGTGTTGTGAAAATATATTTGAAAAAATTAATACGTGCGAATTGAACGAATTTGAAAGAAATGAGAAACGGAGTGGTAGCTTTAAAACAGCAAGTTTTCTCCTACAGTCTTCAATCTTCGGAGTGATGTCAAGTCAAACAGACATTCGATCTAGGAAAAATTGGATATTTATTTCTTAACCTCTGTATAGTCTGTATATTAACTTCACATATTTTATGAACAGTGAATAAAACATAGAAATTGAAGCACCCAGGACACCGATACAAAGCTTTTACGCCGGACAGTCAATATTTGTTACAGGTATTTAATATGCAAGTATAATTTATGTAATAAAATAAAATGACATTGTTCAACAAAAAATTAGATTTTTTTCGAGCACAAGAACCAAACTAATCGTTTCCGGCAGTTTTTTAAACGCTGAATACGATCCTGTATGCAAATTGCTCTCTCACGTTACAATTTTGAGAAATTTGCAGTTAAAGTTGCAACTATATATTTTAGTGTATTTTCATAAGAAACGATTATCCTCTCGTTCTCGTGCCCAAAAAAAAAGAATTTTTTTGTTAAACAATGTTATTATAGTGACAACGAAAATTTATGTAATAGGAGGTTGTACCTACGTTAGAATGGATAATTCAATTAATGCCAAACTGTTGTTTTTGGTAGTATCGTTCATTTTGAAAAAATTTTTTAGAAATACAAACATTACTTAAAAATATTTTGTTAAAAATAAATTAGATAGAAACGTCTGGAAATAAATAGGGGAGACCGGGGCTCGTTGGCACAAGAGGCAAGTTGGCAATGCGTTCCGTTTATGTATTTATAGTGAAAGAAATAATGGAAAAGTTATCACAAAATATCTCTTTCATGATATAGGTATTTAAATCAAACAAGTATTACAATAGAAAAAGAAAAAAACTCTGATTCAAGAGGTGGCAAGTAAATTTTCGAGCGTTTCAAAATATCGTATTAATGTTCTTCAGGTTGAAAAGTAAATCAAAGTGACGTATTATTAATTAAAAGAAAAGTTTCTGTTACTGTACGACATGTCATTTTGAGGAACAACAGTAATTTATTGTAAGAAAATGACTGAAATCAAATGTATGTAGAGATGGGGATGTTGGCTCATATCAAGGCATGCTTAGCTTGACTTATTGTTGCCGTGTGCGTGAGACCTGTGTGAGCATGTGATTTGCTACCTACAATGCTGATAGAAGCTAGATATATATTTATATTAATATTTTTATGTTGAAGAAAGCTACATCTAAAATAGTTTACAATTGTTCTTCTGCAACAGCATTTTGCTATTCGATTATCACAAAATAACTTTAAAAGATACAATCTTTATCAAGAAGTACATGTCTGTTATCCGTTTTGTGTTTCTATTACGTTTTCATTAATTTAACATGGACTTTTGTCGCATAGCCAACTTACCCTACTATCGGGGCAAGTTGGCTACAATGCAACATGTTCGTATTTCACTTATTACAAAGGAACTATACAGTATACATGAGCGTTCCTGGCATGAAAATATAGAGAAAGGTTCTCTCTATCATATTAGTACTGTTTAATCGTGAAAATTAGTTGTTTAAAAACTCAAATGCCGAAATTGTGAAAACGGTGCCAACGAGTCCCGGCTCCCTTAAAATTAATTTAAAAAATTAAAAAAAATTATTAAAATTTAATATTTAAAAACTTTATGTTGTAGAAAATTTTAACATATTTGTAATAATTTTATATAATGTTTCAATAAAAAATTATTTTAATATTTATTTTAGCTCCCTCAATAAGATATTCGTTTCTGAAAAAATAAACGGTCCTTGAATTTTTTACATAAAGTATACATTTATCTTTAGACACGTGCACACACAGAAAAGTGTACACTTACGACAATAATTATGTAAGTATTGCGAATATGATGGTTATTATACGATGACTCGTATATATAATTTTCTAGCAATTCAGATATCGAATACTCTGCATTTAGATATTGTACATTACGTTTACGTAAGCATGACGATGCAATATGACAAATATTCAGATTAAATATGATCGAATTTTTACTTTTAATTTCTGCCATATTCGTATTTTTTTTTTATTTATCAACTTTTACACCAGATTACTATTCAGCTATCCAGAAAACTCTTACAGAGTTTAAATAACATAATTAAAAAATGTTTCAGATTTTTAATGATTGTCGCAACTTTAATATAATAGAATCTGCGTTAATCAGCAATATCTTTTTAACTAATCGACACAATAAATTCCTTTTAAGGGCTGAAAATCCTTAACGACGTACTTAATTTTGATTGCAATTAAACTTCTCCAACACGTCATATATCGTAGTTATAATATGCCAAAATAGTAAAAATGCACTAAAATAGTCCATTTTTGCTTGCAAATTTCTCAAAATTGCGACATGATAGAACAATTTGGCAAACGGGATCGTATTCAGCGTTTTTGTTCTTGTGCTTTTTTTATTGAACAGTGTAATATTTGTAAGATAATTGATGCTATTTTATGTCTCAATATTCTTAAAATGTCTTTGAAGCTAGTATTTGTCTTTTATTTGTTCTCTCTCAGAATATCCTACCAAAGGATATTCTAGGGATTAAATTGAGATGTCCACAAAATTTTAATTATATTCATTTTGGATGTTAATCTTGAATTTCCTTTTTCTACTTAAAACATGTATATATTTATTATAGGTATCCATAATTTTTCACTTAGCAGCAAACGTACGGTTCAACGAGAACATCAAAAGTTCTACGATAATAAATGTTAATCCTACCGCTACCATCTTAAAACTTGCAAAGCACATGCCAAATTTAAAAGTAATTTCTTTATTTAATATGTGTTCTAGTAATAACAATAGGCAAAAATTATTTATATATTCTGCAATTTTCATTAATTTTAAGAAAGAAACATTAATTATGCTTAACGTTTACCTTGCAGTCGCTTATTCACGTGTCAACAATTTATGCGAACTGTCATGTGGAATATATTGAAGAGCGATTCTACTCATATCCCATTAATCACAAAGACCTTATCATGTTCACACGTTACTTAAACGTAATTGAGGAAAAAATATCTAGGTAATCCTTTGATGCTTAACATAATAAAATAATTACATATATTAATAATAAAAATTAAAATACATATATTAATAAAGAAAGATAAACTATCGTTTGACTAGAATCATTTCACGATGGCCGAATACATATACATTCACGAAAGCGATTGCGGAAGACCTTGTCAGAGACGAGAGCGGAGATTTGCCAGTAGTAATATTTCGACCTGCAATAGGTAACAGAATAATTATAAAAACTAGCAGTTTTATTGTTAAAGAATTTATTAAATAATATTTATATTTAATAATTTTCAACTGCTTTGCATAATTATGTGCTGTAAAATTCTACAATTGTAAAATAATAATAAACAATCGCGGATGTGTGTGTGTGTGTGTGTGCGCGCGCGTGCGCGTGTGTGTATGTGTGTGTGTATGTGCGTGCGTATGTCGTGTTTAGCAAACAATAAGTTTGATTCTTGCGAATCTACATAACAAGGAATAATTAAGATTTCTTTCAGTTTTATCTAGTGCCAATGAACCACTTGTCGGATGGATAGACAATATGCGTGGGCCCCTAGGCGTATTGTGCCTGGACTACTTGATATCACAAGATTTCTTCGTTATAATCCCGATATCAAGGCAGATATAGTGCCTGTTGATTTTACAGTAAATGCATTAATCGCTAGTGCGTGGGAAGTTTTTAATCAATTCAGGTATGATCAGGTATTTGACCAACATCTCCGTAGCTAATTTACATAAAATTTTATTTCTACTATTCCAAAATACTGTAGTTTGTGGGAGAGGCGGGGGGGGGGGGGCATATTTTTAAAAATTATGAAACACACTCGGACGGATATGTATTTAAATACGTCATAGCTACTTACAATTAGGTATTACCGTAATTACACACACATATGAACATTAGCATATGATTATAAATGACTCTGATATGTAAAGAAGTATAATGTATAACATAATTGTGTTTAAATGGATTTATCTTGTAGGAGAGGCAAGGATACATTAATTTATAATTTTGTGTCACCAGTCGGACCTACTTGGCATAAATATGTTTATACACTTGTTGACATAAATAAGATGTACCCTTTACATAATGCCATATATTTCCCTTTATCAGTTTATACTTTCAACGTAAAATACCATACAGAATTTGGCTCGGTCATTTCCTTCCGGCTTTACTTATAGATGCTGTAAACATCTGTATGAATCGTAGCCCAAGGTATCACGTAGATTTAAATATTGTTTCTATTACTTGATGTATATGTCTCATAGTTTGTATCAAAACCAAATCAAGTTTTACCTATAATATATAAAGAATTATAATAGTTTTATATGTATTTCAGAATGTGGAAGTTATGTAGGAAGGTCGACAAATTTTTCAACGCGATCGAACCTTTTTGCAACAATAAATGGAATTTTTCCACCGACAATGTTCAAGCGATGTGGAGTCATCTCAGTGAGGATGATCAGCAATTATTTAATTTTAGCATGGTTGGAGTTGATTGGACAAAATACTTAATTGATCATTATATGGGTTTACGACTTTATTTATTAAATGAAGATGGCAATACTTTAGAAAACAGTCGTCTCAAGTATAAGAGGTAACAGATTTTTTTAACTTTTTGATTAATTTTGTTAGTTTAAGTTTAGTTTTTATTAATAAAAAAACCTTTAATTTTAGATTTTATTGGATTCATCAAACGTTGAAAATTGTTTTTATCTTTGCCGTCTTTTGGATTATCTGGATCGTATTTACAATTATATGTACATAACTTTTACATGTTCGTTTTACATGTACCTAATATATATGAGATTTTTTTATGACATATTATTCGAGCACCCTGTATATATATTATCACTGTATTGCTATCATTATATTTTTATCTCAATTGCGTAATAATAATAATAATAACGTGATAAACACAGTGGAACGCTGCCATGTTATTAATAGCTCTACATATAATGTGTAAATGTAAAATAATTTCTACAATTTTTTTATATTATTCAAACAATTTTAACACTATTTTTTAATATCAAATTTCTCATATAACTCTTTTACAACGAATTTAGTTAGACGCACTAGTGCATAATATTAAAGCCGTTGTATACCGATCTAGTCTAACATTAATTGTAAAATAAAATGCAAATATCTCCAATAATAAAATTCGTATTTTTTTAAATATAGCATAAGGTATATTCAAAATTCCATTGTTTATCTCGTTTACATATTTTATGTTAAATACACATTTTTACTTTGATTTGTGTATGACGGCTTTATTATGCACCAATCCGCACTCGCAATTAGTGCGCACTAGTTCGACCATTCGAATTCGCCACTAGATACAAAATATACAGTGCAATAATATAGCTATATAAAGGGAGCAATTCTTTTGTAGTTAATATATTGAAACGCTGACATTATTGTATAATTGTATTGCGATAAAAATTGTTTACATGTAATAAAATATGTAATATGTATGATCTCATTAACCTTTAGACTGTCGGCATTTTTTCATTAAAATAGTGTCCTTTTTTCCCAAATGTATCTATATAAATAACATACACATGGCGCAGAATGTCGAGATTTGTTCGGAGCCACAAAAGTGGCTTCCGCGGTAGGAAGCATACGGTCAAATAAAAGAAATTTTTTTTTTTTTTTTTTTTCAAAAATAGTGCATTTGGGGTTTCTTGCTGACTGTATTTGAGGGTGTCGCTGATTCCAATTTTGAGCTTAGATTTATGAAATTTCGAGTCTAAGTGCAGTATTGACATGAATGAATATGCTCATGCAGAGAACGTGGGTATGCTCATGCCTTCGTAGGCAATACTACAATACACATATGTATAATGTACAGTCATCGGCAATGAATGGAACAACTTAGTGTGTGTATTAATACATTTAGTATTTATTAAATATCACTAACTTATGATCACACTCAAGAGCCACAAAATATTATGTAAGTTGGCAACTGAGTTGTAACATCTAAATCGGATTTTTTTACAAGTGCATAAGTCGACAAATAAATATGCTGCCACTTAAAACCAACGACGTTATGATGATTTTCATTTTAGATATCTGTTAAAACGGTTCTTTTTTATAAAAACTGTGAAAACGATCTTTTCTTGTTCAGAAGAAAGAAACAAAAATTCGGCATTAGATGCAGCTTTCAGCGCAACTTTCGTATCGACGTCAACTGTAGCCTCCTTAGCGCTCGCGTTGAAGACAACGAACCGAAACCGAAGGACGCGCGTAACTAATAATAAGGGTGAATTCTGATGGAGAAAAAAATAGCGGGACGGAGTCGTAACGGAAAAGAGATATAGCGGGGAGTTAGCCAATCAGATTAATTCCGTTTTAATTTCGTTTAATTTTGTTCCACTTTTTCGTGGTCGTGTTCCGTTTCTCCATGACAAACATTTTACGCATAGACCTTATATCCATAAGATCTATGATTTTACGGAATTAAAACGAAATTACTCTGACTAGCTAACTCCCCACTATACTACATCTCTTTTCCATTACTTTTCCGTTGAAAGTTAAACTTTGCATGTTTTTTTAGCCTTGTTTTAAAAATATATTTTTATATTTTTTAAGTAACAAAAATGCTTTTTTTTTCTATATTATATTCCGGTCACTATAGAAGGAGGTATAAATGATGGACGGTGTAAATGATTCTAGTTGTTTTAGGTATCTGAAACGCAAAAACCAACAATTTTCTTATTCGAGAGAGGTGTGGCTATCGTCTAAAAGGATATGCAAAGTTTAACTTTGTTCGGTTTTTGCATTTTCCTACAAAAAATTCCTTGAACAATTTCCGCGGTGAACGTGTCCGCGTTTTAGATGGAGCCTAGAGTTCGGCAAAGCTATAACGGTGTCCTAACTCTTATTGTAGGAACTCTAAAGTCCCTTGCACAATAGGCGATAGCGATAGCGATAGCGACAGCGACAAAGTTGCCGACAAAGGTATATATAGCTTTGTCGGCAACCTTGTTGCTGTCGCTATCGCTATCGCTATCGCCTATTGTGCAAGGGGCTTAATGGAGCCCATCCACTGGCGCCTCCACAAAAACGCACATTGAACTACTTACTACGTAGTCACGTATATTCCCGACAGGTAACACGCCATGTTCACGGTCTTCGATTCTGTACAATACCGTGTTATATTCACAAAATATATAATTGCTTAACAATGCTTTGCAAAAATGATAATTAAAAGTGTAATTTAGTAGCATAAAAAATAGGTTAAATCGCATAAAAAAGCAAACATGTAAATTTTACTCTTTATACATAGTCGTGGTTTTTATCGCAAAATTTCATCGAAAAAAATTAATCTCATCTTGGAGTGCCAAAAAATAATGTCTGTTGCTTTATGCATTACTTTTGTCCAGTTAGCTTTCTTGTCACGATGAAGAAATTGCAAACAAATCGGTTTTAATAGAGAATAAATTGACTAAACACACACAATACACATACAAATATTTCTCTATAATATACACATCTTTATTAAAAGAGAAAAATAAATAAACGAGAGTGAAATGAAAGAAATGTTTGGAGGCAACGGGTCAAAACGTTTGACTGTAATATGTAGGAAACTTTGTAGTAGCAAATTAAATTCTCATCAACATAAAAATGCTACGTATTTATTTTCTACGTAGCGAGGTCTCACGAAAATACAATTTCAGATGATAGGTACACGCCGAAATGTGCATACTGGCGAGTATATCCGGTCATTGATGGCCGCAACGACATGTCGACACATCAATTTCGAGAAGGAAGGAAGATCACATGAATCACCCCCGTTTCGCCGTAATGAAGGCGGTGGAGAATGAGGAGAAGGAGGACACACGTCTCGCGAGAGGCTGAAGAAAAGAAGGAGGTCGAGGAAATTGCATCTCTCGACGATGATTGTGTTACTTGACGTCATTCGCTCGCTCGCGCATAGTTGGCCCAGGGCGGATAAATGTGTGTGTTAACGCGACATGCACAAATATACGCATCACGGGAACGCGAGACGTACACGAATAAGGCGACGCTCACATCGCCGCGATTACCCAGTTGCATCCAGCTGCGAAACCGGAACGACATCGGTGAGAACGAGGGAGTGTTGCGAAATTCCGATTATTATTACGTTCGGCGTTAACTGAACCGTCCATCGTTAGCGCTTAGACATTTCCGGGCGTCACGTCTGGATATTCGTGATGCGAACGCGATACAGAAGTACTGAACAAGAAAACGTTCTAGTCTTGGTGCCTTAATCCTATTCTCTTCAGTAATTGTAATCTCGTGATCAAAGAATATCGCTTTGCGTGCTTGCGTTATAAACGCAAAAATAAACTATAAAATGCTAATAAAAATAGAAGTAAAAAAAATATACAACGGAAATGAAAAGGCGTTCCTGTCAGCGGAAGTCCCACGAAAATTCGTTAAGTTAAGAGTAAAAGTTGGAAATTCATCAAAGTGCCGTTGATGGGAATGAGTTTATTTCAGTGAGCTAACATATCCTTTTATTCTTCAATATTTAGATATATTTTATTCATTTAGATTATTTAGATATTTGAGTGATACTTTTAAGAATAAGGTAGGAATGCGGATGTGCCGAGAACAGAAACTAGGTAAACGACACTCTGAAGATGTTCTCATTTCTGTTCTTGCTTTTCCGCTTATGCCAACCCGACCTACGAGAATTATTGAGTCTGTAACTGGGTCAGATAAGAAACAAATATTTGCTTGAACCTTTCTCGCTATTTCTGTTAAATTCATGCATCCGAAGTTACGACCACATTTTATGAAACACAGTGTACGATCGCGGGAAACGTATTATTCGGTTGTCTTAGCCGGCGGCATTCTGCACTTCGACATAACGATGATTCATAGTGGGCGCGAGGAAATAATTTCAGAGGTAAAGGATTCCATAAATAAGAAGCAGAAACCGCCGAAGGAAAGAGAGCCAGGGAGAGGTGGACCGAAGCTCAGCTCAGCAAGAGCGGCCTAAACTGCTATATTGTCGCTGGGAAACGAAAATAGCTGCTGTCAGCCCCAGAAGCAAGCCATGGCGGCGAGGAGGTGAGGCGGCGGCGCGGCGTTGGAGGACTAAGGTAGCATGGCGGCATGGTGTGCGACGGTGAAGAAGGTGCGACGAGGAGAAGCGACGCAGAGGATGTTGTATAGGATCTGGAGTGAAGAACCCGGCCGAACGGACTTATTCCCCCTTACGTAACCTTTCTTCCTCTTCCTCCTCCTTTTCTTCTTCGTCTTCTTGCTCTCTTGTTCTTCTTCTTCTTCTTCAAGTTTTGAAGCTAGCCCCGAAGTTTGCCTTATGCACGCGAAAGATTAAATCTGACACAATGGACCAAAAACTCGATAACTCATAATAAAAATGAGTACTGCATATCAAGATAAGCATATCAAGAGTTTTAAAGAAAGATTCTTAAAGAAATAGAAATAAATATGATATGATGACGCGAATGATTTAGAGATATCAATTAGACGTTATTAATAATTTATAACGTTTAATAGATTGATAATACATTTCCTCAAGTCAGACTCTATGATGTTTAACTGAAAACAGGATTGATGAATTTATTTCAGCCAAATTAATCTGATTAGACGTAGCTTGAAAGCTACGAGATATAGTCTTTCAATATCGATAGCGGTTTAATAAACGGCAAGAATTTCATCCATATGTAACGTAATACAATGTAATTCAGTGTGACTTATCTCGTCACCACATGCCGTTCGAATGCCAGCAAAAGTCATTCGCATTCATTGAGCCGTCGTCCATCGGCGGAGTTAATTACCGGAGGTTTCGCGTATCCTGTCCAAATATCTTCGCCCGAATTAGACGGCGGCGTCGGCTACATTAGCGAATATACCACAAATTACACAACATAACTCGCAATTATTGTCGCGGCGGGACGTACAGGTGACGGATGCCAAAAGATGAGTCTGCCCCTCGGCGCCGAAGAAGGAAACGCGTCGACGTTCGCCGTCGCGACGGCCGATTAATAACACCAATTTGCGATACCGAGCCGCGCGAGCCTTCATCTAGCAGCCAACTTAATTTCCGGTCAGGTGCGTCTTGAAAGAAGCGTGAGCGGAGAGCGGCAGAAGCGGATGAACCGGTGCACCGCGGTTCCGGTGAACTTGCACTTGACGCCGCGCGCGTCCTCGATCGTGTTCCTCTTCGATTTTCATGCGGGGAGACAAGGGTTAGCCAACGTAGATATACTTCGTGCGATTGTAACGAGCTATAGGCTTTCACCGAGTTTGAAAAGCAGGCCAGAATGCTGATTTATTCGCAGAATCTGCAAATAATCCCGCTGTCAAGACAGAGACTCGATCGTTTGTCAAGGCTGAAGTAATTACAGCGATAAATTTTTATTTCCGCGAATAGATTTGCTCGACGAGATCCCTTTATGTTTTTCGAGCGAAGCAGATTTCGTTAGGTATTGCCGTGACAGCAAAATTTCTTTTTATGTCGGGTGACTTTCTCAGACAACACGCTTGTCCAAAATCGTGCTGCCTGGATTTACTTCTCGATCGCTGTTCACGTGTCGGTCGATCGGCTGGCCATTCCTCACGCGGAGACGTCGTCGCGTCGGCGCTGATGATCGTTCCTGGCGTGAGATAATGTTCTGCCGTGACACCTCGGCAGAACGACAGGCGCAGAAATTTGGCGCGGACCAAGGTATAGAATCGGCCGTACCATGTTCTCGTCCGTCGTCATCGTCGACGACTCCGGCTGCTGATCGCTCGCGGATACCATCTCGCGGCGCCAACAGTCCCGACCGGCGATGAACGACGTCTCGTGCACTCGCGAAGAGAGCGGCGAGAGAACGCCGATTTTAACCGCGCCTCGCGATAGCGATAGCGCGCATTCTCGAGCTAAGCTATCTCGGTAGCTGCCGAGCGTGCGCTTGGCACGATTCGACGGAGCGGAGTCCGCGAGATGTTGCCGCCGCTGCTGGTCTAGCAGACGGTATTCTTGGTCCTCCACTTTTACAGGCCGCCGAGCGAGCTTCCTCGTAGGAATCGCGGTCAAAGAGGTTTTCGGGAAGGTCCGTTTCGTCTCAGGCGGCATCGTACTTGGGAAGATATTTCGTATATTCTAAGTGTTTTCACACACGTCTTAGAAAGCTTTTATTACACACCTAATGAACCTCGTTCTCAGAACCGCGGTACCTATAACATGTCGGCTCTCGGGCGATTTCGAGAGGGATTAAGTACGCTTTAATGGATACCATCTTCAGTTACATTCTGCAGCTGTTTTTCGGTCGAAAGAATCGACCATTTTGTGTCGCTTTTGACGGAATCGAGGAACTTAAGGGAAGAAAGAATTGATATTCGGAGAACATCACTCATTAATGTTCGCGAGTTCGTGGTCTGGACGTCGAGTCTTGCTTACTTTCCGCAACCTTCCGTGTAAATATGAGCCGTACAACAGTTTCAAATATTTTCCCAAGTCGTTTCGCCTCACGTTTATTGAATCGAGCCGCGTCGTAAACTCTCGGGCGCTCTCCTTTATTGGTGAGCGAGGTGCGAGCGAGCGAGCGAGCTAAGATCATCAAACGCGAATATAGCGGAAATATACGAAGCGCGTAAACTAGCGCGCGTATACACTATACAGGGCGACTCGCGGCTTAACTGGAACGTTAAGAGTATCAATCGTTTAAAACCCAAGATCTCATTCATTTTTATGTCACAGTAAAAGTTTTACCGCGTAGTTTTCTATGAGTATTTTATGCAGCAAAACATTTAAAGTCAACGTATTTGAGACATAAAAAAGAAGTTATATATTTTGTGTTGAGTTGTCCTATTTAAGTAAATTTCGATGAAATACACGTTTCGATATCGATTTATTACTGCGGTTCTACCGTGGTGCAAATTTTAATATTGCAAAAAGACCATGTGGTCATATTTTTCAAATCCTTGAAAGTACTTTTAGTATGATACTCTTTATATATTGAACAAAAATGTATTCAATTCTTAACATTTTTAATATCTAATTATTTTTCTTAATAATTGATGTGAAGCATTGAGTCTCCAACTGGACTTCATTCGAAGAACTTAAACTTTGTTATAAATGTTCTCAAAAACTAACTGATGAAAAAAATTACATGTTGACATACTTATAAAAGAGCTTATATTTTAAATTTTATACAATTCTTAACATTTCTTTACAACCTCTTTAAGTGAAATGTAACATTAGAAAGAGAAATAATAAGAAAATATACTGTAACGTATAACTACATACAAAATAAAATAAAATGTATATACCTATAAAACAAGAAATAAAAAACCTATAGTTATAGAGAGAGATTATGATTACAAAAAGATTTATCGTTTATAAATTGAGTTAATCGTTGACTTTTGAATTTAAAAAACCCAGAAAAAAATTATGAAACTTCATAGATTTATTTCCATAACTCATTTTAATATAGCTTACGTATCATGATAAAAACTTTTCATGTGGAGTTGGTTTGTTTCTTTAGTTTTATTTTCTCGGACGTTCATACGTTACAGAAGCTTTTAATATCTTCTACCTGGTATTGAAAGCGATCCAAAAACTAAACGATGCGATAAATAAAACACCAAGACGTCCCAGATTAACGACGAATTATTTGAATATGATTCAATGTACCGCATTTAATCTCTTCGTCAATAATTGTACGTGCCTCTCTTGCTCATCTCGACACATGATATCTCCGAATGAAATATGCAAAGTGAGTAGGTCTTCATTTCGAACTGAACAAAAATAGGAATTGGAAAAATGAGAAAAAATTCTAATTTTTTTTCCCTCTCTCAAATTGTCAAAAAATCAGAGGTAGAGATTAGAATTTGGCTTCTGGATCGCTCGGAAGAAAGAAGCAAAGACGGGACACTCCGCCAGAGCATTTCGAGATGAGACCTGACTCGACTTGTCGCATGAGAAGTCGCCAAAGTATGATTCAGGTAGACGATACGACGAGGGTAGGATTATCCAGAGCTCTGGACACGTCGCTCGTTGCCATTACGTTTACGCTTGTGTAATGCCAAATTCATGATCGCCGCCGATGACTCAAGCCTCAAGGCTCCGTTCACGTTTTCGGCGAGGCAAGGCAAGGCAAAGCGAGGCGAAGCTCGCTTCGTTTGTGCCCGGTCTCTCTCTCCTTCCTTCTCTCTCTCTCTCTCTCTCTCTCTCTCTCTCTCTCTCTCTCTCTCTCTCTCTCTCTCTCGCACACACGCACGACGTTGGCCCGGTTTATCTCCGCCGATCCCGAAATAATCTTTAGATTCGGTCTCTTCTGCTCCTTGCCTCGGTCTTCGCCGTGCGTGCGTGCACGCGTGTTTCGAGGACCCTCCCCTCGTACCCTTCTTCATATCCGACGTCCTCGTCGCGCATACCTACGATCTCTGACTATAGAAGTGCGAGCCGTTAGAAGAGGTACGTTCGGAACCGCGGCCAACATCAGCCGACGTCATCCGAATCGACTCGTGTTGGAGTAAAGTGGAGCGAATTGCTGAAAAATTATGGGCGGAGATGTCAAATAGAGAATGCGAGAAGCAGAGTACAAGGCACGCGATGCCTATTTGCAAATAGGGTGAACTCTAGTAAGATGGCCATACAGAAAAGATGGCCAACCTACGTTCTTTCAATCTAGCTCGCCATGCATGAAACATGGGTTGGCCATCTTTCCTGTATGGTCATCTTACCCGAGTGTTTACCCGATTTTGATCAAAATATAAACACATGTTACGAGTAAAGACGAAGCAAACGAATTTATTTTGCAACAATATTCGATATTAGTGAAAATAAACTGGAATAGATTGCTAAGGAAAAAAATGCAAAGAGAGAATGAACAATGAAAAAAAGATGTTGTGTGTAGAATTATTGCAATATTAGATTTTCAGAATTAAATGTCTTAATTAATCTTAATTAATTCAGCATTGAGTTAAATTTGGATGACATTCCACCTAAAATCTAAAAAGATGAGCATTGTTAAGTATTTATTTGTTTATAATTTTATAGTTTAATTCGATAAAACTACATTTTTTAATAGCGTAGAATAATTTGGTAACAATGTTATATAAAATAATCGGCATCTCTCTTTTAACTTTATTTTCCTCTAATTTATTTTCCTCTAATTTATCTAGAACAATATTTGCGACAATAATAGTTATTACAATTATTATCACAATAATAAATATAAGGATAAAATTATATATAAAATAAAAGATAATCGAAATTCCGGAATGTCCTGTATATCGGGCCATTTACAAGCCTCGGCTCGTTTCGGTTTCCCATTCCATCGAGACCACCGGCTATTTGTTTAGTTTTCAGTCCCGATAAAAAATGAATTGTTAATTTAATGGGCAGCCACTGTCCGTTCGAAAACCGCTGAACTCGTGCCAGACATCGCGAGAAAACTCATCGATAAATCGCACCTCACGCGCTCGCAAATTGCCGTTCTAGATGATTTAAGTCTCAACCATGCGAGACTTCAATCATGTTTATTTGCCAAGCGTGGACGATGCCATTTTTCATTACCTCTGATTTCCGAATTTCAAGGTCCGATTTAGGAAAAATGGTTCAAATTAAATTTATAAAAAACGACCGTGCTTCAGTTAAAGCGAATCAGGTTACTTAAATCTTAGGAAATCATCGACGACACATGGAAACAAATTCATAAAATAAAATAGAATTGAAAGAAGCATATAAAATAGAATTAAATTAACTACAAAATTTAAAATACTAAACGTAAAAATGTACATGTGTAAAGACAAATTTAATATTATAAATGGTCAAATATTAAAAATAATAAAGAATTATAATTGATGAGAGAGAAAATAAAATTAAAGAGAAATAATTAGTAGCCTTACAAATATTCCAGGCATTTCTTTTATAATTTATATTTCTTTATAATTTACGAAGCTAAATTTCCGTCTCTGAGAGTACACGTAACGGCGTGTGTCTCTCACTTGAATTCCTGTGCTATCTTTCATCCGCTAATTTTACACTCATCGTGAGATAAGTCATATGCGACAACAAGGGGATTAAAGGGAGACGGGGGTGGGCTTTAAGATTTTAAGTGATTCAGAGGCTCCGCTCTTTTCGCCTATAGCCTCGCTTAGCGCACACGTTTGGCACGCACCGCGACTGTCCGATCGTAACTATCGTGGCTCTCCTGGCATGCCGACGTCGGTCACCCACGCCCGTGGAATAAGAGCGTTCTAATGACGCGCGATCGCCCGTAATGATTTTACGTAATTATCGAGCGAGCAATCGGGCCTTGAGCGTTAAATAAGCGCCGCATGAATGAAAACTCGCGGATCTTCCGTGTAGGAAAAGATGTCGTAAATGGAAATATCTGGTATCGAAGAACAAATATACATATATTATTAATAAAAATATATCTGGTATTAAGAAGTTAAAATACATAAGTTAAATTTTAGTAAATAATGTGAATATATGTATTTATTTTATATGAAAAAAATACGTGTGTGTCAATTTTACTATTTTTTGTTCATTTTTTTCCTTCTTCTTTTATAAAAGAATTTAACTACAAAGATAACAAATAAAAAATAGTCGGACAAAATTAAATAAAATTTCGAAAAAATATTTCATATAATTAGTTTTACAAATATATATTTGTACATTTAATCATTTTTATTTGAATTGAATTCGTTTCCACACACGAAAAAGATCTTTTTATTTTCGAATAAAACAATTGTTTTTAATTTCCCGAATTTATAAAGTTACGGACTTCCAACCTTCTGACATCGAGCTATTCGAATGGAATTTTATGTTCTACAAACACAAATCTGCATTTTATGTTTTATCCACTCTCATCGATTATCACACGAGTTGACGGAAGACGGGACTCATTAGTTTCTCAATCGACCTTATGACGTATGTCGTAACGACGCATCGGATCAAGAAGAATCATCGTCCTCCGCGCATTTTCTTCCCGTCATTAATGCGGACTGGAAGAGATCCAATTTCACCGCGAGAAAATTGCTGCACTGCATTGAACCGTTGCATCTTGCAATCACATGTATGCAGAGAGAAACGCTGCGATTTGCGTCAGAATACGCTCTGAAAAATTAGGATATTATGCTAGAATTATATTAGCTAATTTATAAAATTTGAAATTATATTACTTTACGGTTAATATAAAAGATTAGGAAGATTATAAAAATAAAAGACTGAAAAATCATTTTCGGTGATTATGTTGAGTATGACTATTTTCTTCTAATTATTAGAATAAAGAAATAAAATTTTGGAGTTTTCTTCATAAAAGGAGGAAAAAGTACTTTTAAAACTTTTTTTGCTCCTGTGCACAAATATCGAAATTTAACATCTCTGAAATAAGATGTTAATTAACATTATTTTACTATTAACATTGTAATAGAAAAAACTTTATTTAAAAAAATAATCATAAAACATTTTATCTTACCTTATACGTTTCTTGGATTTCATAAACGTCACAATAATATTTTCTCGCTGACGTCGATAAGGATCTGCTTATACTGCTTTGCCATCTTTCGATTGGCCGTATACGTCTTTCGATTGGCGTCTATTTCGATGCACTTGGGCGCATCGTGTCGATCGGGACGATGACGGCATGGAATTCGGTTTATAGCGCTGCCCGGCAAACGTAAATATTATTTCTGCGGCGGTTTTACGTGGAAAACGCCAAGGCCCGCCGCGACCACTGCGCGTGCACGAATTCGTTTACGTTCTGGAGCCCGCTTGAAGGGACTACAGATCAAATTAGTAAGAACAAACGACTACGAATGAACATTTACAGATTCAACGAGCGCTTGTAGCGATCGCTTTCTCTTTGATGTAACCCGAAAAGAGATAGAAACATTCGTCGATCGTATAAATCTGGGCTCGTTCATACTCGCGGCTAGTCATCCATGCATGTTCATTGAAGCTAGCGCGTTCGTTCGTGTTCGTTCGCGCTCTCCACTCTGTCCACTTGAAGAGAGAAGCTTCGTCATGTATAACCCGTTGTTCGCATATATATATGTATAAAAATGCTATATAAGCGCCCAAGTCTTAGATACCTCGCGATCTTTTTTTACAATTTTTCTTGTGGTCCCGCGCATTCTCTTCGCGGATATTCGTGTCCGGATATCAATCAAGTGTCTACAATATAGTTCACCAGCGATTTTTCGTAAAAAGAGAAAAAAAGAAATTAAAACCACGATAAAGAGAAAATTAAAAAATTTTCTCTTGCATCTAGAAAAAATATTGAAAAGTTTGGCAAAAATATGGCAAAGTTTTGAATTTTATTTTATTTAGGTATGTTAAATTTGTTGAAAAATATACGAACTACGATTATCATTACTATCCTAACGTATGTCTTATTTTATTTATTTGATGACAGTTTTAAAAAATTTTCCAAGTTGTACAAATATAAAACGGAATATTCTAAAGTATTTGAAAATAACACAAAAAGAAAAAATAAGAGAGAGAGAGAGAGAGAGAGAGAGAGAGAGAGAGAGAGAGAGAATCAGAGTAAACAAAAAAATTATTTGTCTATATATATATAATTATTTTAGGAAATAATTCAAAAAATTTTTTAATCTTAATAGCTTGGCAAAACGCAGGATATTCTTTTGAAGTCTCAAATCGTTCAAGGAGAAGAATGATAATTTAAATTTAAAAAATGTAGCACCGGTCCACACTGGAATCGTGCAAGGAATCGAAAGAAGAGCCATTTACGCGGGAGTTCGGTCAAAAATTGTCGACATCGGTCGAACACAAGGTCGGTCGGAGTACAACAAAAAAAAAAAAAAAAAAAAATGAGGATATCCATCGATCATCTATCCCGACCGACTGACTGTCCAATCCGTTTTGACGTAACGGATTACGAACGAATCATCGTTCATCGGCGCGCACCCCGAGTGATGCTCGCGTCCACGTGCGCCCTCCACGTGGTGCGCTCCTCTTTCCCTTCCTCCTCCTTCTCTCTCTCTCTCTCTCTCTCTCTCTCTCTCTCTCTCTGTTCTTCTCTCCTCCTCGACGACCACCAAGAGCGATGGAGGAGCCGAAGAGAGAGAGAGAGAGAGAGAGAGAGAGAGAGAGAGAGAGAGAGAGAGAGAGAGGAGCCGAGCGAAGCGAAGAAGCAAGCGCACCCTCCGAAATTCCGCCACCTCTTTCTTCCATTTCGAGGTCCGCGGCGATCGCCATGGCTGGGGGCAGCCCGGGGTACCAACCCAGAGGGATGGCTGAGAGAGGGGGACCGGACAGCGGCGCGGCGTCTCGCTCCAACGTCTATTTTCATCTCACTCGCCGGCGTCGCGGCCACCCCCCTTGTCGCGCCGCGTTCTCGGTATCATCGTCCGCCTAAAAAGGTAGATTGGCCGTGGAAGTAACGCGATATGCGATTCGTCGGAACGTCCGGCCAATCGACCGCGGCGTTACACTCTAGGATCACGTTGCACGCGCTTATATTGGGAGCCCCCGCTCGTTTCCCCGACAGAACGGCTCTCTAACGTAAGTGCACCACGTCGCGTCGCGTCGCGACGCCGCCGGCTTCTATTATTTTTTTTTTGTTCTCTTTTCTTCCTCTTCTCTTTCCTCTCGATCGACAGAAGACGAGAAAGAAATGCGAAAATACAGCGAGGAGAAAGGAAGTGGGTTCTTTCGCGTATCGGAGTAATAAACGGGGTGTAACCGCGGGTCCAAGCGTCGTCGTCACGACACCGCATCATCCACCGGAGCTCGCACACTTATCCCGCCGCGCTCACTCACAGAGAAACCAGCGGCCGACACGCCGACAAATCCACACATACACGTGTGTCACACGGTACCGGTGATAAGGAGCGGATTTAAGGGTGAGGCTTGAGACCGCAAGAAACTCGCGAGAGGACCGAGTTTGGATGGTCGTGCTCCTCCTCTTCTACGAGAGGATCGCGTGTGTGTCTGTGTGCCGGAGAGATCGGGGGAGGAGGTCGCCAGGTGGGCGGAAAAGTGGTACCGGTTGGCGATCCGGGTCCCGGTGATCTTCCGAGGGAGTGACCTTCGACCTTCGTCGACTCTTGGTGAAGTACTCGTGTGAGAGTCCGACGAGGTGCGACCGGGAGGACTGTGCCGGAAATATCTTACAATTAGAGGAGCATTTTTTACCTGTGTGTGCTTACGGCCCCCCGATAACGGTGTGCGGACACAGTGTTGCTTCTTTTCATCTCTTCCTCTTGTCCTTTTTCATCCCCGGGCCTACCTTTCTGCTCCGATCCGATCGGATTGGAAAGAAAAGCGAGTTCGAGTTCCCGGTCGACCGACTTCCGATCGGAAGGATTATTCTTTCGATTGAGCCAACATGGTGCAAACACCAGGAATACCATTGTGCGACGTCATCAAGTTTGATAGGATATCTCCCAGCATTCGCCTCCAATTTGTTTTAAACGAGTGAAAACTTATTCTTGTTTCCGCTGTTTTTTTTTTTTCAATTTTACTTATTTTTCTTCTATATTTATTCATGGTTCACAGTATTATATCAATATTTAAACAATTATTAGATAACAGTCAATTAAATTAAATCTGCTTATTAAAAACCAATTTGCTTTCTTAATTCTAAAAATAAAATAAAATTCTACTGTTAGTAGAACTCACGTAGAACTTCAAAGTTTTATTTTTTGTTTATTTTGGTTTGATTTAACAGGAAAGCGAAGTAATTAAAACTTTAGTTTCTTTTTTAATTTGATTTAACGATAGAGTAAAACTATAAAAAAATAAAAATTCTACTGTTAGTAGAACTTTAAAGTTTTTTTGGTTTGATTTAACAATAGAGCAAAATTATAAAATTCTCCGTTGTACCTTGTGGTTGTAAGAAATATCATAATTTTTTTATATAATTAATGAGTTATTTTGATGAAAACTTAATCAAGAAATCGGAAAAACAATTTTTATTATTTATACGAGAAGTTAATTCGACTGTTATCGTTTAAAGGGCTGAAAAATGAGATCAGTTTTTTTCTACGTGAACTATTTCTGCTTAGAAAATTTATTTTCAAAAAATTGCAGATTTCTCCAGTAGATTCTTCACGTATTAGTGAAATTTTTATCTGTTGGATAAGAAACAATTGATAATTTCGAATTTAAAGTTCAATGTTTTCCTTCTTTTTTATTCTTCTCTGTCGTTTTCTTCCTCACCAGTATTATTCTCCATGATTCACGTTTCTATGTTTCTATGTTTCATTTCGTTTATTACTTAAAGTCCGCATGCTTTCCCATAATTCATTAAGCCCTAATAAACTCACGCGCGGATGTCTTCGCATATTTTTCATGTTTCGTGTACACGCTTGTTTGAAGAAACGAAAATATCGGACTTCTTGTAACGCGATACGTCGCTCTTTTTGGTCCGGTCACCAGTGCCGCTTCGTGCCTGTTCCATTTTGTATTCTTATCTGATTATGCAACCCCATCGCACTCTCTCGACTCTTCTTCGTGACTCCTCTCTTGTGATGCACGCATAACCGTCGCGTCGAGTAGTAGTGTCAGTGATATATCGCGACATCGTACCGACCTGCTTCGAGGTGAAGCGTGTTCGATAAAATGGATCTTTACTACCTTTGCGACGTCTTTCTATAACGTTTTAGTGAAATCAGGAAAGAGAAAAGCCGGCGGTTGTCTGCGACGAATCTAAAAATCATTAAATTTCACTTTACGAAACTACGAGACTTGTAATATCAGTCGAAGTAAATTTTAATAGCATTTGCCTTAGTTTTTGATATTAGGTTTTTTACTGATGAATGTCTGAATTCTCATTCGGCTCTTATGACAATGATTTTCTAAAAATAATATTACGAACTAATTAGGTAATGGTATATGAGAGAAATATGTGCGATTGTTATATATTAAATGTGTCAGGATCTCTGTTATTATTAATTTTTATAGATACTTTGACTAACCTGGTATTAAATTATTTTTTTATAAATTTATCGATGAACGAACTTTAAGTTACAAGTGGCTGGAGACAAACAGCTTCTTGAGAAATAAGTTTTGGAAATATAAATAGATATCTATTTTTATATTTATTTTATAATATATTCATTATTTTTGTTTAGTTTTAAATAAATATTATTTAAACAAATGTTTTTAATTTAAAGATCAGTTAAAAAGATATATCGAGAATTGTGAAAAATCGCAACAAGCATGTTTCTTTAATATTTTTATCGCAAAATAATAAATTCTGAACTTATGTAATTTACAGAAGAGAATTTTTATCAGATCTGAAACGTTTATACAATATTTTCTATTATTTAATATTATTATTTCGAAAAATGTGTATCTATTAAATTCGATTGAAGATAAGATTTACGCGTATGTTAGAATCTCAGTTAATCGAGATAATAATTGACTGTAATTCTTTTTATTCGAAGAGAAATCTTTCTGAAAGACGTAAAACGGATTGAAAAAAAAAATTAATAGAAGAGATGTAACATTTTCTTGCATTAATCAACTGATATAGTCAGCTGTAGTTTCGTGAAGTGGACCCCGGACAGCCGGGTGCGCCGAGATGTTCTAACCGATCGTTCCCCAGGGCCGCCCAGAACGTGCCGCCAGAAGTAGTCCGTCCGCCGCCGAACCAACAACAAGCCCCCGAAGGCAAACGACAGGAAGAAGAGGAACGGTCCTCCCCTCCCACCGAAGAAGAAGAAGAAGAAGAAGAAGCAACACATCAGGAGGAAACCCGTGAGTGCTACGGCATCAGTTTACCGTCAGTAGAGCAGAGAAGAAGAACCGAAGATGCCAGCCCCGAAGGCCCAGGAGGGAGAGGATCCCGATCCGACCCCATACCTCTTCGTCTCCCTCGAGCAGAAGAGGATCGATCAGACGAAACCTTACGACGCGAAGAAAGCATGCTGGGTGCCCGACGAGAAGGAGGGCTACCTCCTTGGCGAGATCAAAGCCACCAAGGGCGATGTCGTCAGCGTCGGCTTGCCTGGCGGCGAGGTGTGTAATACTTGCCATGCACAAATGCATTCCTGTGGCTCGCTCCTCCGATTCCCATTATTCTAAAAAGTCACTAGATTGCTCGGAAAATAGCTGACAAGCGATCCCGATAGGACTCTATATTTGAGTAAATTTATTCTGTCTCTTTGCAACAGCGAGAATTAAAATTCATGAGAATAACAATGTGGCTCAGGTGTAACATTAAACAGTATGTGATTCTAAGAAGAAAAAATTAAAATCGAAAAAATCAGCTATTATTCGGGCAATTTTTCTCTTTGAGATATCTAAAACGTCTACGCGATTTTGTTAAACACTGAGTATACGAAAGATACGAAAGATTTGTTTGGTCAGATTAGCAAAAGTTATTTACCAACTTACTCGAAATTCCCGGATGCGATTAAAATTATATTAATGATTTGAAATATCTCTTTTCTGAATGAAATTATGCTTGCATCCTAGACTCCAAAAAAAAAAAAATATATTGTTTATCAAGCTGGAGTTGTACTCAGTGCTTCAACATCATTGAAATAATGATACACGATATCATTTTTTTACATTTTAGATATTTCACATATAATAGAGATACTAAATAATATACTAATTAGTTAACTTTAATCCTGATTTAATATTTTTAATTAAACAATTATTTCAGAGATTATATTTTTTATATTTTACATTAGAAAATACAACATAGTCATAATATTAATCATCTATTTCTATTAATATGCTCGATTCAGATATTTTATATCACGTACGCTAGAATTTCAAAGGTAAATTTTAAGAGATGCTTTACTACTTTTACAATTGTTTTTATCTTTTCTAACAATAATTTATTAAATACGTCAGATAATCATAATTTAATAAACAAACGATCAGTCGTGCCACATCGAAAGCATCATTGGTCTGCCCATACGTCTTCCTTTTCTACTGTCCGACAGCACTTTTTCTACTGTACAAATGTCTTTAGTCGGGAAATTTATTTCTAAACACTTCAATGCGCAATTTTACATTATTATTTTGGCATTAACAAATTCTTCGCACTTTACATAAATTTTATAACATGACAGATGTCATAAAAAACAGAAAATCAGCTAAGATATGAACTCAGATTATCAAATAAAGCTGTAAGTCAAGCTGTGTTGTCTAAAAGAGACAAGTATAAAGACATCAATTACTTGATAAAATTGTTCGCTAGATTCCATTCTATATACCATCGCCATTCTACCTCTCTCTTTCTCGCTCTCTCGAACTAGACCCCGAAAGTGACATAACACTTTTCGCGAGCGCGATTACGCCGAAAATGCGTTCACGCGGGACATTCGCGTACATTCGAAGAAGAAGGCGAGAGTGCGTTCCGATTTCGCCGGATAAATTCGTTCGCTCGTATAATTTTTGGGGTGCTGAGGGAGCGACGGAAGGGGACGTCTGTTTACGGCACGGCGATTTCCATCGATCGCCATGGAAGGATCGAGACGCGATCCCTCCCTCCGCCTGGGCGATTTTTTAGCCGGCTCGACCGACCAAGGGAGACAGAAGGAGAGAGAGAGAGAGAGAGAGAGAGAGAGAGAGAGAGAGAGAGAGAGAGAGAGAGAGAGAGAGGGAGAGAGGGGATTCGCTGGCTTCTATATATATAAAAAGAAGGGAGAGGTACGGGGATCTCGCTGACGATCTATTTTCGGAGAACAGAAAACCGACCGCGAGTCGCCGCTGCCGCCGCCGTGCCGTCGTCGTCGCGATGGCGAGGACGACGACGACGACGACGTCGACGTCGAGCACTTACGACCTTCTGTCACCCGGTCGTCCGAAGGTGTAGGCTTTCTTTTCGGACGGAAATAAAATCTCTCTCGAGCTTGAGACCTGTCAAAAAGTGCATTACGTAAAAGAGCGGTTTTCTGCCACTGTTCTGAAAATATAATAACGACCTGTCTTCGAAGCAACGCGTTTTCCAGCCGGAATCTTTTTCTCGCTTACCGTAATGATCTAAAGAGAACAAAAAAGTCAAAATAATGTCAATTTAACGTCGTACTGACCAAATATACGTTAATTCTTGGTTGGTCTTTTTGTTCTTCTTGGGGAGAAAGAGAGAGTTTACAATCGAGATCATTTTTAACTCAGAACGTAATTACATATTTTATTTTCGTTTTAACGATCTAACTTTTTGGAATCTAATTCTAAATAGAATCTAATTCCGTCTGCAAAAAAAGAGTACATGTGGCAATAGTAGGAAGCTTCAAGACACAAAAAATAAAAATGTAGAACGAGCAGTAGCAGGAGTTTGTAACTTCTTAACGACAGTTTCGATATCGTTGCGCAGGTATTATATATGATAAAAAAGCTGCGCAAGAATACCGAAACTGGCGTTAAGGAGTTACAGAATCCCGCCTCAGGTGTAATTAATAAAATTAGCGAATGCGATGATTGATAAAATTCCTGAAGAAAGTAAATTTTTACATGGGAAATCCCAATTCTTTGAAATCTTGCGTAATTAATTTTACATTTATTCCACCTTGCAAATTCTCTCTTCGGAGAATTTTCTTTTTGTCGATAAGTAAATCGAGAAATAAAGTTTTTAACAGTAAGTGAAAGGAAGACGTATATATGAAACTGCTCGATTATTTCCCACCAAATTCACACACATCATATTGATACTTTCTGACAGACTCTAATAATCTTACCTAACGAATCGAATAATTTCCAGCATTTTTAGATGCTTTCAGAAGTTTTTTCTTTACGTGATATTGTTTTAAAAGGAAAATTATATGCATAAAACTTTTGCAAGATTTCTATATCATTTCATCCTTCTCTCTCTCTCTCTCTCTCTCTCTCTCTCTCTCTCTCTCTCTCTCTCTCTCTCTCTCTCTTCCTCTCTCTTCCTCTCTCTCTTTCAACGTGATTTGATGTGCAATGTGTGACAGTGTTTTTCATGAGAGCTACATTTTCGAAGTAATATAAAGTTATACAATTTTATTATCTTTAACTCTCTATCTTCTATATTCACTCTCTCTCTCTCTCTCTCTCTCTCTCTCTCTCTCTCTCTCTCTCTCGCATTCCATGTTTGAAGGATAAATAAACCTCGCTGTGCATTATTGATTATAACTTTCCACGGAGCACATTTCAGACGCGTGAATAATTTTGTTCGTAATTATTGTACCGCTCTGCTATTCTCGCTCCCGAGACAAACTCGTGAACAAACGGCCCCGATATCCGTATCCCCGCGTAACGCACGTAGATTACATAATGGTTCAGCAAACCCGTGTCACCACGCGCGTCGCCTCGTTACGACTGTAAGCCCAAACGCTATTGTTAGAATCGCCGTCGCTAGCGCCTGGCATAATAATAAGCCAAAACTCTACTTCTCGAAACGCGGGTCAATGTATTTTTAGAACAGCAACCGAGCGCGAGGTCCGAGAAAAATGCTGCGAGAGGGAGACAGAGAGAGAGAGAGAGAGAGAGAGAGAGAGAGAGAGAGAGAGAGAAATGAAGAGATAGAGGTGTCATTGATCGCTGCCAAAAAACCTTTTTACGCAATGGAATCGTTGGGGGAAAATTCTGCGTCTTTTTCCGCCTCTTATCGAGATTTTTAACACAGTTTCCCAAATATAAATTAACCAGTTTCATAATTCTTTTCCAACTCTAATAACCCATGAAAATCAACACATTAGGAATTAGACGGAATCCATTATAATGTTTCCATTTAGCTATGTTCGAAATATCTGTGATAATAATATGGCTGTTAGATAATCATTTTACTTTGTATTCTTCTTATTTTCTTATGTCATAATTACATAACAAATCGATTGAATTGCAATCATGAATTTAATAAAAATTACTTATTTTTTTATCTGTTCAACAAAGCGCTACTTTAAATGTTTGCTTATTCTTAAACTTCCTTTTGGCATTATTACAAATATTCCAGTTACAAATAATATGTCCAATTTTAATTATTCCTATAGTTAAATCAAAAAATTAAATACAATGTGAGTATATATTGATATGTAATTAAGTTATTAAATGTATTATGTACATAGAAGAATGATATAGAAGGCGGAGGAAAAACTGTTTTATTTTATTAATGTATTGGAAAGGTTTTTTAAACATTTCCATTTTATCAATTTCTATAATTGCTCATCAATTCAATTCAACCTTCTCTTTTACCTTTGTAAATCTATAAGATTTAGATATTTTAATTTTTTAAATTTAAGACAAAATACGCCTTTCCAATAAAGATAATACGCAAGTTCCAAAATATGTTCTCCATCTCTCGCTTTTAATTCCGAGAGATTGACAACATGATCGTTCGTTTGGTAAGTAACGACGGCAAGAGAATAGAAGGAGAGAAAAAAAAAAGAAAATGCTCGCGCAGACGAAACAGTTCCGCAAGGACCAGCTGTCCCAAGTGAACCCGCCGAAATTCGAGAAAGCCGAAGACATGGCCGACCTGACCTACTTGAACGAGGCGTCGGTGTTGCACAATCTGAAGCAGCGTTACTACGCCAAACTGATCTACGTAAGTCGATTAGTCGTGACCGTACGCCACTAACGCCCTCTTTCTTTCTCTTTGGGGCTCGACGATAGACCAAGGACTTCAAGAAGGACCAGCTGCAGCAGGTGAACCCACCCAAGTATGAGAAAGCCGAAGACATGTCCAATCTGACCTACCTCAACGATGCTTCGGTCCTCCACAACTTGAAGCAACGTTACTACGCCAAGCTCATCTACGTAAGGCTCTTCGCTCGCAATGGGGAGATGCTCGCACCCTCCTTTTGAGGAGGGCTTTGTCTGGCTTTGTCTGGCCTCGAGTGTCCCTCTTCTACTTGCGAGCCGCCGTAGAACTTTCCCTGTGTCTCGAAGGACTGGTTCGTCGCTCAAAACGCCAGGACGCGTCTCGCGACGTCCCGAAGTGTCCTTCGACTTCACACTCCGTTCGTCATCCAGCACGGATCTTGTGCAGGAGCGTCGTCGTAAAGCAGGACAATCCGCCACGACGTCTCCTGGTGTCTCCATTTTTTTTTTTAGACCCTTCTCCCGTTCAGACGAGAATTTTTCGTCCGTTCGGTGTTTTCGCCACCAGAGAATGCATGATTTTTTTTTTGTATTTATTTCTTTTCATTTTTAATGAGAGGATGACGCCGTCGTCAAAGCACAATGACGTGCTGCGACGTCTCCTGGGTTTTTATTGATTTTTTTTTTTGTCACTTTGACTTTTGTATTTACTCCAGACTTCTGTCTGGAGATGCATGATTTTTTTTCCTTTTACTTTTAAAAGAATGAGAGAATTGTCGCGCAAAGCACAATGACGTGCCGCGACGTTCTATGATTTTTTTTCACGTTTGCGAAAGTTACCCTTTCCCTTTCGGATTGGTAACTTTCGATCAGTGAGAGCGATCACTTCGCGTTGGAAAAATGTCTAGCAAGGAATATTTTATACTTTGCCATTTTCTCGTCCTTCACCGCAGAATGCTCATTATTTCGGTTGAAATTTCCACGACATCCTCTTCGTTTTAATTCGCACAAGATGTGCAATCGATTCTTCTTCAATCATTCTTTGTTTGTATCCTGAATGTTACGTCCATTGTATTTAATTGAGTGCGCTCCAGAATCCACGTGCTCACAAAGTGGAGATCCCGAAGGATACTCTCGTTTCGAGACACGAGTCGCATCCATCACGATGGGAGACGGGCTGTTTCTGCATCGGCATTCAACTTCTGTTTCCTTTGTGTTTATATACATATATGTACGTTTTGTCGATGGCTGCGTTTCGATATTCACTGCCAGTACTAAAAATCTATAGTATACGTGACATAAACTATAGACTTTCAGTATTGACAGTGAAATACAGCCGATGTCGTCTGATTTTGCTGGATTATTTCGTCATATTAATGTAACGAATTTTAATATTTGTATAATGAGTTACAGTAAATAGAATTAAATTATATTTGCTAATTTTCTTTTGCACTCAAAAGAATTTTATGAGTTTTATAGATAATATCGATTTATACATAATTATTTTTGTGGAGGTTTGGACAAAAAAATAATCAGGCACTATCGACGATGTATTTTACAGACAAATTTCAGCTATTCGAAATTTGAGATAAAATTCCAATTATGTTATTACGAATGATTTCATATATCATATAATATTATACGATTTAATTGGAAAAAAGAGTTTTCTCTAGAATCATAATATTCAAAACTATAAAAAAATCTATGATTTTATTTTATTCATTATAATTCATTATATTTGTTATAATTGAAGGAATCATAATTAGAAGTCTATAACATTTAAATTTCATCCTTTCATATTGTATTCGTATAAGTCACGTTGATTGTGCGTGATATATATAATCCTCTTTACCGAGTTCAGGAAGCTCGAATAACTGGAATCTGTCTGCGATTTCTTGTGCACGTTATCATTGGATCTCGTCCAACGAGACAGATCGCACGCCGAGAACCGAGAAATGTTTCGTCCTGGCGAACCGCAAAGACCGGTCGAGCCACGGAACGTTACTCGAAGCCTCGACTCGATCGATCTTTAAATGATCTTTAAATCATTTACCTTTGCAGACCTATTCCGGCCTGTTCTGCGTGGCTATTAATCCCTACAAAAGATTCCCCGTGTACACCCATAGATGCGCCAAACTGTACCGCGGCAAGAGGCGTAGCGAGGTGCCGCCGCACATTTTCGCCATTTCTGATGGAGCCTACGTCAACATGCTCACCAGTACGTAAAAAGCCATAATTATGAAACAGTATTAATCACAATGCAACATTACAATACCATTGAGAAAAATTGTTCACTTCCGAAAAAATCTAAACATTTAATTTGATTATCCTAATAACAATTAAACTACATTAATTTGTCTTAATTAAATGGATTATTACATAGAGCAGTCATGTTCTTTTTTTTTTAGAGGAGATATTGATTTGTAAGAGACACGATTTTTTGTTGATTTTCATGTCATTTTATGTGAAATCTGTGCATCTCTCATTCCCGACAGACAGCGAGAACCAGTCTATGTTGATCACCGGTGAGTCTGGTGCCGGAAAGACTGAGAATACGAAGAAGGTAATCGCGTACTTCGCCACCGTCGGCGCCTCGACCAAAAAAGAAAAGGAAGAACCAGGAAAGGAGAAGAAGGGCTCTCTGGAGGACCAGGTCGTCCAGACCAACCCTGTCCTGGAGGCCTTTGGTAACGCCAAGACCGTCCGTAACGATAACTCCTCTCGTTTCGTAAGTGTTTCTATTTTAACGCGCTCATATACGAAGCGTTCAATAGGATAAAATAGCCATCACTATATTTGGTCGAGATAAATGATTGCGGGGAAGTCCAATAACGATTCAGGAGACCTAAACGAAATAGAGAACAGCTAGTTGCGAAATTATCGTGGATCCCTTAATTTATAATTATATTAAAGTAATTTATATATTAATATAAAAATTACTGTATAAATTAATATGTTATTATAATTGTATAATCATGCAATTACTATTTTATTATTTTGATACTATTATTTTAATTTTGTTATATCAGATTTTTTGTCGTATCTATTTCAATCCAAGAAAGTAGGAACACTCGGTTAGAAATAGGAAATGTTGTTTACGACGACACATCGTCGACCGTGTCCGAAAGCTTATAGTCGAAAGATCGCTCGTTTAATCAGATAGATTAATTGTGCTTCCGTTTCATCTCGAACAGGGTAAATTCATCCGTATTCACTTCGGTCCTTCCGGAAAGCTGGCCGGTGCCGATATCGAGACATGTAAGTATTTCACCCGACGTATTTTCGAAGCGACGTCGACTCATATCCCGGAAAAAGAAATCGTCACGCACGTTGTTAATTTTACGCAATTAATCACGTCCGGCGTTTTAGTAGTCACGTCAAGGTGACGGAAGGCGAACGCGTTTATTATCGTCGCGACGCAAACGCGCGCCTCCGTGAGGCGCAGTTGGCGTCGATTCGCGATTTACACCGTACGCCGTTCTTCAATTGCGTCCGGTTATTTTTGCGACCTCTCCATTTCGTACCATTTGGCTTAAAATCCGCTCGCGTCATCGTCGTGATTCCCTTGCTCAATCTTTGCGCTATAAACGACAATGTATGCGCGACGACGTCTTTTTTCGCACGGTTATTTCTTCGCTGTAAGAAGAAATTATTTCATTCAATTATCAACAAGCACCATTAGTTTTTATTTAACAAACTACTTGTATGCAAAATATGATTTTTTAATTATTACAGTCTTAATTAAAATTTGCTCTTTTCATATCTTTACAAAAAATGGATATTATATTGTATATTCTTTTTTTTTTTTTTGTAGATATTCGTGAATCTTTTTGTAGAATGTTTTCTACAGACGTAAAATATATTATGCTTCTTCATGTAAAGTATACATTTAAAATAATGTCCTTCTTTCCATAGATCTGCTGGAGAAGGCTCGTGTCATCTCTCAACAAACCCTCGAGCGTTCTTACCACATCTTCTATCAGATGATGTCCGGATCAGTCAAGGGACTGAAGGGTAAGATCATTAATATTCCGCGAGAAAGAAAATTAAATCCAAACAGGATTCGCGCATCGATTATATTCTCGTCCTAGGATCATAATTGACAAATTATTGCTACCTCGAGAAAAGTGAAAAGATTAACACAATTATTTATACATGAGAAATTGCACATATTGTGCAATATCAATAGTAAAACAACAATATTATCAATAAAAAAATGAATTGTTTTTGCTAGATTAAATGTAGTATATATATATATATGATTAACTATCCTCCAGGCAGAGATAATACATTAATTTTCTCGAGGTGGCGATTATTTTCCGGAGCGTTCGCGAATGTTCTCGCTGATAACGAGATCAGATCGGGAAGATGAGACAGGTGCTGCGGAGCCTGGAAGATAAGAAAGGTTTCGCGCGTGAATGATCCGGGGGTGTAATCGCCCGGAGGGTCGCCCTCTTTCCTTCCCGCGCGTCAGCAAAGTTTCTCACTGTCGAATTATCCTCATTCCACGCAGCGATGTGTCTCCTATCGGACAACGTCCAGGATTACTACTTCGTATCTCAGGGCAAGACAACGATCCCGAACGTCGACGACGGCGAGGAGTGTCTGCTGACCGACGTAAGGACCTGA
Organism: Temnothorax rugatulus; assembly: GCA_035220575.1. Taxonomy (NCBI): domain Eukaryota; kingdom Metazoa; phylum Arthropoda; class Insecta; order Hymenoptera; family Formicidae; genus Temnothorax; species Temnothorax rugatulus. Next base: position 219,547 of record JASTWL010000203.1, on the reverse strand, counting down.
CGATGACGATTATCGCAGGATTCTCGTGTTTACCTTTACTATCCTTGTATGAAACCTTAGACTCGGTTGCTGGCTACAGTTGGCGGTTTTCTTGGATTGTATATCACGTTGCCTGGAGGAAAAGTAGCGGGCAATACATAACGCCTCCAGAACGGGGTATTGTGGGAGAAACGTGTCTATTGAGGTCAATTTTCTCGATCGGATTTTGGATGATGTGATTTAATATTCACTGGTAGTTTTATATTGCGTTTACTGTTGACGTCGATTTTTGTTAATAATTTTAAATGGAAAAAAATCTAATCACACTTGGTTTCATGAATAGTTTTGAAGTAAAGAAATGTGCAAGGTTTTGACAAGCTTGCTAAAATTCTAATCGATAAAAGAAGATTTCAAATCGAGGAATTTATAATTTTGAAATAAATTCAATTTTTTAAATTAGAGATTTCTAATTTTAAATCAGATCTAATTTTTGAAAAATTAGATTAGATATAATTAAATTAAAATCTAATGTTGCTGAAGACAATTAAAGCTAGAGTAAATTGAAAAAATCCTTATTCGATTGAAATAAGTTTTATTTAAGATTACTTGGCTTTATTTTCTCCGAAGAAAGATGGAACAGAATTATTATTCTAAAATAGAAATTCGACAATAGGCACGTATCTCTCGTAGAATAGCGTGTACAGTAGTATAGTAGATCTCTCCGGCGTGAGAGAAAGAGCTGGGACACATTGTATATAATTTTATCCTCCTAGCAAGGCGTTATCCGCAAAAAAAGGAGTAGCGGTATTTTGCAGAGCTATACCGTAGAAACGTATTTTTAATGTAGTATTCTGAGTACCGAACTTTGACATCATGGACGAAGAACCTATTTCAAAACTGATGTCCAAATTTCAGGAAAATCCGATAAAGTACACTCATAAAAAAATATTACAAAAACATGGAAACTGTTCATAAAAAAATTGACGAGGAATTTATATCACAATATTTTTCAGAAATGTATAATTAGAAATAAAGACTTTGGACGTTCTGAAAAAGTTCTTCTTGATCTATAAAATTGATTTTATTATTAGAATATCGCAGTATAAATTCACGATGTAAATATATATATATATATATATACATATAAATAAGAAAAGAAAAAAGTAACATTCTTTGAAGAGGACGCAGGCATTTTGATAGTTTCTTCGTCGACCTGATAAACCCCTGATGAGCACAGGTGGCACCTCTTTGATGTTGCCTCCTCTCCGGCAGTGTTTCCTTCAATTTGACACAGAGAGAACCCGCGGACTCGCAAAGGTTCATAGATACCCTGTAGATACGATCCTCCTTTAGGTAGTACGATGGAAAGCCACCAGGAAACATGGCCCGCCATCGATTGTTCTAACCACCCGCATGTTTTCTTTCTTTCTATCCGGTCACCCTGTAGCGATGTGTCTGCTGTCCAACAACATCACCGACTACTACTTTGTATCGCAAGGCAAGACGACGATTCCCGGCCTCGATGACGGCGAAGAGCTTTTGGTTACCGATGTAAGTGCAACGACCTGGACCAGCCGGCGTCAGTGATCGCGCCAGCGAAAGATATTCCTTTGAGATAAAAGGAATTTAATGGATTTTTAAAAGTTCTCCCTTTTTGTTTAGACTTTTTATATTCTTTACAAAGAATATTTAACACATTCTTAATAATATCTTCACATTTTTTTACGTGTCGTTGGATTTTATCAGATTTCTCATGCTCTTCTGATGTAAAAGAAGACAGTTTCTTATGTTATTTATCTATATGTTAATCATGTCTGTTTCTGAAATTGGTATAGTTACGTCAGTTTCACTTGCACACAAATCTCTCTTTTCGAAGCTCGCTGGTCCAATTCTCTAAGCACTAGCCTCCTCTGTGCACGTAATTGTCGCCTTCCCGTATAGCGACCGCTTTCGGAAAAGTGTCATCGCTCATTGAATACTACGCCGAGTGACGATCCTTTTCCATACACTTTGAATTTTTGTGTCGGCTTCTACTTACATATCCTGTATTTTGTTACACAAAGATGTTTATCTGTGCTATTATCTCTTCTTACGTGCTATCTGTACTTTTCAATGTTTTTCTCTCTCTCTTTCTCTCTTTCTTTCTCTGTCTCTTTCTCTTCGCTCTTTTCATTGCAGCTCTTCAATGCGCCACGTGATTAACCGGACATATTCTTGCAGCATCATATGCGGACATCTGTATATCACTTCTCATCTGTATATAACTTCTCTCCTTCTTTTCTCTGTCTTTTTCTCTCTTCTCTTCTTCTCTATCGCACTATCATTTTTTTTCAGCGAGTACTCGCCGCCAATAACTTGCTATTGTTTTTTTTTGTCGCGAGCATCGACGACACAAGTTACTTTTCGACCCGAAGTATCCAAATTAATTCTATCTGTTGTTTCTATAAGTAATTATTGACCGATTCAATCGTTAGTAAAATTATTCGCTACTTATTTCGTAATTTACGAAAATCAAAACTTAGAATTAGACTTAGAATGTCGACGATGGTCACGATCGCTCGCTTGCCGATCACGAAATCGAGCGTCGATAGAGAAAAATGAACGAACTAATACAGAAATGACCATGCTGAGCAACCGAATCGGCGACTACTGGTACATTAGCCAGGGTAAAACCAGAATTCCGGGAGTCAACGACGGCGAAGATATGGAAGCAACGGACGTAAGTCCAGCCCCAGGGTGTTTACGAGCCTCGGCGAAATTCAGACTCCCTTGTGATTTCTTATGAAATTGTTTAATAATATTAATTTGTATTAGATCAATTTCTTATTGCCGAAGAAATATATTAAAAATCTTAGTGAGAGAAAGAGATAACTGTGATTATACTGTTAAGAAACGATTGAAGTCGATTATTTTAATTGTTACATAATTAATTTACAAAGCTGCAGTATTTAAAAATAATTAAACATTTATTTCTTTTATTCGGATAGCTTAATTTTAAACTTCAATATAGCTTATGTAGATAAAAATTATTTGTCTGCTTTCCGTATCATGGAACGAGCAAGGTGATGCTGAAGTTTGGCCGAGGATTCGTCACCCCCCTCGCCCCCCGCCTGCGATAGCTGCCTGCCGCCGCAATCGGGGCGCGGGGAGATTGGGAGCGGAAGACTTTCTCACACTGAAGAAATGTTCTCTTTCAAGATAGGAACTCATCGCCCCCGTTTACCCGCTCCCCGATATGCCCATCTCACTATTACCGCTCGACCCGTATATGCCAGGCTGTTGAAAAAGCGCGCTCGCAAATGTCGTAACAATCTCTTCGTCTTCTTCCGCCCTTTCGAGACTCAATCGTCGTCCAAAAAGATCTTTTTTTCTTAAATGGAAAAATTCCAAGAATTCTTTAAACCCCAAAGCTATAACTTCTTAATAACAAAAGCGAGAGATATATTTTTTAAATTTGGAATAATGTTATAAATAAGAAAGTTTTTTATTATAAAATCATGAAAGAATTATATTTCTTTTAAATTATTATCCAAACTTTTTAAAAGAGCTATCGTTATTCCAAAAAATATATTTTCTAAAGAAACATTTCTCTAGAAAATATGTTGTGTTATTAAATATATAAAAATCGAAGACTTGAATCTTTAAGAATCTTTTTGGAGAAGACATAGTCGAAGGCTTTTCTCTCGCGATGGATCTTTGAGTCTCAGAAATTGACAGCACAATTGATTTGACGATCAACTCTCGGCGTTGCAAATCGACGACCGCTGATTGACCAAGGATGGATCGAGAGCCAGATTGCGAGGATTCTCAGAAACGAGATTGAGACTGAAACAAATTCTTAAAAATTCTGCAACTTTATTTTCCGAAATGCTTCACAGATATCTGTTACTTGTCCAACAACATATACGAGTATGTCAACGTGTCCCAAGGAAAAATCACGATCCCCAACGTCGACGATGGCGAGGAATGTTTGCTGACGGACGTAAGTCCTTAGATATCACCCTGGAATGTAAAAAAGATGCCCCTTCTTTCGCCCCTGTAAAAGTTCGATCCTGTATCTTTAGATCATATGGATATATAAATCCATTCATCTACTCAGCGACGTCGATCAAGATGTCTGAATATTTAATTAATAGATCAAAAAATAATAGTCATAATGAAACTTAATAATAAAACGATAACGATTTGTTAGTATTGAAAAGATAAATGACTTTTTTTTGAAGATTGACGTCGTTGTTGTTTTTCTGCCCCAGATATTGGTTTATACAAATGCGGACGATAATGAGCAACAATATATTTTTAGAAATTACTGTAAGATTATTAGTTTTTTTTAAGGTTCAATAATTTTTTAAATTATTTAATTGTTCTTAAATTAGATTGTTCTTAAAAATAAATTTAATCGTTGGATATCTAATGATATAATAATCAATATTAATTTAATATATTTAACCTTAATTTAATATGTTTAATATTGTTTTTGATATTTTTTATCTTTTATTTTTCGATGCAAAAATATCAAAGTAAACAGATTGGAAATATTTATTTTAATTTATTAATTGATTTGGATACACTTAAACAAGTCTAAAAATTCGATGAAATTGATGTTGTATTTTTAACACAAAATTAGTATCTCTCGTATAAACGTTACTTAACTTAACTTTAGTTTTATTATACGTTCTTTATATTCATAATTTTTATAAACAGAGTTTTAATGTTATTTAGAAATTTGAAATTAAAAATATAAAATCAAATTACATATTACATGTGTATGTGATCAAATTTTTATAGATGGATTGTTGTTGTATTATCGATTTCTGCGCAACTACTATGTACAATATTTTCGAGTTCTCTTCCGGTAGTAGTATTGCCCCTCCCCCCCCCCCTTTGGTACCCTACTCCAGTTATTTAACTTGGAGCAATTTAAGAAATCTCAAAAGAAGTTCTCTTCCATCTCGATTTACAGAGATTCAGCATTACTTCGAATATCATGTCCCAGTAGTTTGCAACTCCGTAGTAGTTGACTCCTCCGCCCTTTCCACTTCTACAGTAGTTACTGCTCCTGTGAGAAGTTCCGACCTAGGTTGAAGTTGAACTTTGGTAGATTTGATCAGAGACGCAGCTCGAGGAAGCGTTTCTTCGTCGATCGAGTGCGACGTTGAATTTCGTGAAGAAGATCCAAGCTGCCCCTCAAAGGAACGAGGGGGTTGGAACCAAGATCGCGAGGAATCGTTCAGGCTGACCCTGAAAACTTCTTTACCACAAAGAAGGCAGTTCGCGACGAGTGCGATCTAGAGATCAAGCTCGCAATTTTGTCTTCTTCTTCGTATTTTCTTCTTCTTCTTCTTCTTACTCTTTTTTTAGCACTTCGTGATCTTGAGAGATTACGTAGGCGGTGTTAATTCGCGTTGACACCCGGAGCTTAAAGAAAAGACGTAACACGAGCTTCGCTTCCGCTTTTCGGCTATTGCTGCAAAAACGAGCTTCGCTTCCGGTCGGTTTCACCAACATCAGTCGACTTTCTTTCAGAATTATACAACTAGAAACAAACGAGGAAGCGATTGATTCACGATTAAAGTTGAATTTTTACGATCGATTAATTTTAATCCTGGTTCAATTAGTTAAGAATTAATTGATCTACGTTTGCAATAATTGATAGTCGTCAAATTCAAGAGCTTAGAAAAATAAAGTTATAAAATTAGAGAACGTTTTGGAAACATTCTTATACAATTTGTCAGAATTTCCATTTTTTTTTAAACAAAAATAAGTTATTCGATCGCTCGTAAAATAATTAATTTTAATTGACACTGTGGTGAAACCGAGCTTTACGCCACGCTGACTTTCTTTCTCTTTCTCTTTACTTTCTTATACAGCTTCCACGCACATAGCCGAACGATTTATAACATAAGTTATATTGATAGTTCATTGTGCTTGGGAGCGTTTGTGTTGTCCTTGTTCTTCCACTAATCCTCGCTCGTACATGTAAGTTTATCAAAATTGATAACAAGAATCATCAGAGGAGTGATTAGGGATCGTCGCGTTCTTTTTTCCGATGATCCCTTTTCTGAATTCGAATCGCAAATGAACAATTATAAAGTATTATTAATTATATCCCAGGATCTCTGAATTCGCCAATAAATGTATCGCTCAGTTTTTCGTCTCTGATAAAATTTTGAAACAGAATTCTAAACGACAAAAGGCGTGTAAAATATGTCTGAAAAATTTATAACGTCTTTCGCGAATCAACTCCTCGTAATTAGAACAATCTCTGACGCGAGAACATCGGCAAGAAGACGGTTTAACGGGGCTTTTTTTCGATAACAGCAAGCTTTCGACGTGCTGGGCTTCACCCAGGAAGAGAAGGATAACATCTACAAGATCACCGCGGCCGTCATGCACATGGGTGGCATGAAATTCAAGCAAAGGGGTCGTGAGGAACAGGCTGAAGCTGATGGCACTGAAGTACGTACCTTTGTATTACTGGAGAACTATACTTGAACTACTAGAGACCATAATTATCATTAACATAACGATTTAATAGGTTTTTATTTATTTTTGTTCTTCTTTTTATAGAAAGTAATTTTCTAATTGAGAAGACCAATCCAAATCAACACCCGGTAGAACCACGAAGTCATTTTTCCTCAAATTCCTAAATATACCGTTTTTATCCCAAGAAAGATTCTAAAACAATTTCTGTAATTTAGAACGTTTCTAAACATTTTTTGGGATTCTCTTCTCGATGCTTTAAGCAGAAAAAATCAAAACATGTACGGGCGCGTAATCGATTTTTCCAAATTACATTTTCACACAATTATAGATATTCCATTTCTTTTTTTTTTTTTATGGTATATGCTAAAATATGTGTTTTTCTTCAGTCAAAAGTTACAGGCATTGAAATATATTTTCGTCAAAACGCTATCATCATTTCGTTGTTCTTTTGGCGTAATGAGAAGACATAATCGTTGCGAAAAAAAAATAATCATGTTTTTCGCACTTCAGGAAGGTGATCGCGTGGCTAAACTGCTTGGCTGCGACTGTGCCGATCTTTACAAGAACTTGCTGAAGCCAAGGATCAAGGTCGGTAACGAGTTCGTCACCCAGGGTCGTAACAAGGACCAAGTAGCCTATTCCGTGGGCGCCATGTCGAAGGCGATGTTCGACAGGCTGTTCAAGTGGCTGGTGAAGAAGTGTAACGAGACCCTGGACACCAAGCAGAAGAGGCAGCACTTCATCGGTGTACTGGATATCGCCGGTTTCGAGATCTTCGACGTAAGTTTTCCCCGAGTCGCGATCCACAAATATATAGACACACATATACGCATATATGCAACGTGATCGTCGACGATTTTTGCCCAAAATTCTCGCAAAAATTTCAGTAATTTACATTCCGTTATCTTGTCGTCAATTAGACTTTTTGAATAATTAAAAAATTAATAATTCGTCTTATACAAGGCACCCTGAAAAATTTTGTATAATGACAAAACAGTATTTTCTATCTATTTTTTACACAAGTTAAAAAACGCAAATTGCAGTTAAAGATAAACGATTCTTGCAAACTAAGTTTTACGAGTGCAAATTTAATTTCAGGAGAATTTTAATTGATCAAATTTATTTGCATTTTAATTGTCTAAGTATTTAATATCAAGAATTATCAGAAAGAATTTTTTTACCATTATTATATAGTTTTTCGGTGGTCTCTGTATAATAAAAAAAAAAAAGAATTATAAGATAGAGAAAGTAAATGCTTGCGAAACTTTCGAATCGTCGACGTGAACGGAAATATAATCGAATACACGGAAGAGGAAGAAACCGAGGGTGCGAAGGACTCTTCGCACTTTCGTCCCATACTTCACTTTTCCCCACGACGAAGTAAAACAGGAAAGAAAGATACTCAAAATCGAGCGTGACGAGAAGTGAATCGTGATTCACGAGGCGTCTCACGAATCCCTCCGGTCGAACGAGTCGCCGAGAAATCTCCTCTGAAAGCCCGTAATCATATATCTCGTTACCCCGGTATCTCGCAGTATAATGGCTTCGAGCAGCTCTGCATCAACTTTACCAACGAGAAGTTGCAGCAGTTCTTTAATCATCACATGTTCGTCCTCGAGCAAGAGGAGTACAAGAAGGAGGGCATCGTCTGGCAATTCATTGACTTCGGCATGGACTTGCTAGCTTGTATCGAGTTGATCGAGAAGGTGAACGATCGATCCGCCCTCCACCCTTTCGTTTTTTCGATCTCCCTAGGAGGTCTATAGATCTTTTTTAGGTCCCGCACGTTAATCTTGTCGTTAATCTCGATGAAGTATGAATTTCTCCAAAGGATTGATTTAGATCTTCATAGACTGTATTCCTCTCCTTAGATATGTATCATCGTCCCTTGGAGGTTGCCATAAACCTTCGTAAACGTAAACTTAGACCTTAGTTAGACCCCTGAATGAATTTGTATCCTGAATGGGAGAATTTTATTTTTATTGAGTAATTTCATCAACGATTCCCTTAATTGTCCCTTTTGGGATATTGTGAAATTCAACTGGATATTGTGAGTTTTGGACTCCGTTGATCTCCTGAATGATTCCGTACTGCCCTGAACGAACTGTGAATTTTTATTGGATGTCATGAGTAATTTGTATTAATATTCTCGCAATTTTATTATTTATGATATTATCAATTAACATCAAAAAAGCAAAGGGAGAAAATTAATATTATTTAAGTTTTAATATAATTAATTATAAATTATTGTATTATTTGTTTTCCTGAGAAGCGCATGATTTCGAAAAATCCCTCTTCGATTGCCCCGAATATTTCTGCACGCCTCCATAGAAGTAGCGGAATTTCTCTGATTAGATAGGGGTCCTTTTATCGAGAATGCTCTTAGATGCTCTTAGATCCCCCGACGAACGCTCATTCGCTCTATCTGGTTCAAAGTGGAACAGCGTGCAGGTAAAGGGATAATTTTTTTCATTCGTCGAAGGGACATTCATTGTCATCATTATCATCATCGAAACAGTGGACTTCACGTAGAGTAAACATGACGTAGAGATGATTAACCACTCGTCCATACCCTGCCCCCCCCCTCTTTTTTTTAAATTACGCACGTTTAATTGCGTACGTTTAACTGTCCATTAGCAAACAGGACGGTCAGAATCATGCAGCACCGTGTCACCCTTTTACGGTGGTTTTCCTATTGATGTAAGATTGATTGACAGAGTTGGTAACGGTAGTAGTTGTTGGCCGTAGACTAATACTGTTGGACCCTGTATACTTGGCATTCATATAGACATCTGGTCACAGACACGAGAACTGACTAAGTTAAAAACTAAAATCGTACACGGATATATTTGTATTTATTACAGATTAAATGTATTTATTGTTTTATTGTTTGTCTATGATCTGACGTCTTATACTATCTGAAAAAATCTACAAATTGTCCAGATTATTAACGATATTTCGACAAAAAAGATCGGATGAACAAATAAGATACATTTTCAATTGACTTTGAATTTAGCTTAATCTCGCGTATTTTTGTAATTTTGTTTGATATTCCGTGTTCTGTTTTACGAATGAATCGACCAATATTCTGGACACGAATCGAGACACTGGAACATTCTCTGACATGATAAGTTTGAACCCTGAAAGAACGACCTCGTGCTAGGTCGCGATGCGATTGATACCAATCCGTCCCAGCGATAAACGGTGCGCTACACCACCGATTTCGTATTTAGTGCCCTGTAAGAAAATCCCTTCTAATGAGACTTTGATCAGCCCGAAGTTTCGAGTCGATCGACAATAGAATTTGAATTTGTTTTCTCATCAATTTTACAATAATCTTACAATTAGTAGACCAGAAAAAATAAATAATATAATATTAATTAAATGATAGAATTACCCTATCTTAAATCTTGGTGAAGAAGATTATTCTTTTAATGTGTGTTATCAGTTACATCAGAAAACAGCTTTATCAAGAATATTTTTACGTACGTTACGTACCGTCTTGAAACGAAACTTCGGGTAATTTTATAATTCCAACCGTGTGTAAGAAATTCCTTAAAAGAAACAGGACACAAAAGAACCACGAAAGCTAAAGATAAGTGTTCAAGAAGGAAAAAAAAAGAAAGAGAAAATGACATACACATACGCATGCCTGTTTCTTGCTCTCGAACAGTTCAACAGCTTCGAGCAGCTCTGCATCAACTTCACCAACGAGAAGCTGCAGCAGTTCTTCAACCATCACATGTTCGTCCTCGAACAAGAAGAGTATACAAAGGAGGGCATTGAGTGGGCCTTCATAGATTTTGGCATGGACCTGGTCGCATGTATCGATCTGATCGAGAAGGTACATTAAGACGGATCGATCGATTCCTGGCCGGTAAAAACCCAGACAGACGGGTACGGCCGGAAGCAGAAGAGAACGAAGTAGCTCAAGGCTGAATAAACGAATGAACGAATGACATGATACGAGAATTGAAATAGTTACTAAGCACGCGGATATCCCTGACGATTTATCACGGATCAGAGGACACCGCTACTCTAACGCTTACCCCCTAAAAAACAAAGTGATCGTCCACTGTTTTCTTATCGTTAATCATTTATATTCATCCCTGATCCTACTCTCTCCTTTCTTTCTTTTTGTATCATTTTTGGATCCTGCGGTTTCGGTCGCACGTAGCGCTTTCGAAAAGCAAGCATTCCTATCGTATTCCGCTTAGGCTAGTTCTACTTCCCTCCTCTACGTCAAAGGCAAAATTTTATCAAAAATATTAATGCCGAAATCTTGTACAGTCTAATTTTTGCCGAGGATATGTATCGATTTTGAATTTAAAAAAAGTATATTGGTTTGCGTAAACATATTTCTTATCACTCATATAGTTTTGTGAGAAATTATGAGAATTTCTCATCAAATATCATAAAAATTAGATTTTAAGAATAAGAATTATGTCACTGAAAACGAGTAAAAAAACGAGAAAATTTACTCGATTTATTTGAAAAATTTATTTACAGATTAAAATCAAATGTGTGACAATCTTCCGAATAATAAATTTTGTTCTTTCTTAAATATCAAAATTTAAAAGAGAATTAGAAATGTCTCAACACACATATGACACACTTCTTTGATTCTGTATTTCTGTCGGAGTATTTGTCTCACTGATAATTATTTTTGTCTCTCTCTCTCTCTCTCTTTCTCTCTCTCTCTCTCCTTCTTCCACTTCATTCTGTTCGGCTATCTACCGTCTTCTGTCCCCATTCTTGTTCCCACGCCTACGCATTATGCAAATGCAAAAAATGGCAGTTCAACGGCTTTGAGCAACTCTGCATCAACTTCACCAACGAGAAATTGCAGCAGTTCTTCAACCACCATATGTTCGTCCTCGAGCAAGAGGAGTACAAGAAGGAGGGCATCGATTGGGTGTTCATTGATTTCGGCATGGACTTGCTAGCTTGTATCGAGCTGATCGAGAAGGTATTGTCAGTTATTCCGAATCCAAGGTTTGAAACACATCGATCCGGCACCCTGGGAGTTGATCGACCCCACGGACGACGAACGAGCGAGACATCGAGCGAGCTTGAGCGAACCGATTTCCGGAAACTTCGCAAGAATTATAAGCTATCAATGTTGCTTTCCCCGGTTAATGTTAACCGGGTTTTCACGCTTATGTCTCTGTTGCAATCTCTCCGGCTCTTCGAGGATGACGAAGACGCCGATCGCAAGTCTTCCGAAGGTACTTAATACGGGTACCTGAGCCACTCTTTCCCTTTCTTTGCCCCCTGATGATGTCCCGTCACATCCCCAACGGCACTAATATCGTGCCCGTGAAACATTTTCCCGAAATCGTTCAACGGATTGAGCGACAATCGAACATCATTGTCTTCGACGATCCACCGGGTCCGGTTCGCAATCCTGAAGAGACCGGGACGAACCGTGAAGTGAAAAAGAGAAAGAAACATTCGGCGTATCAACGAAGCTTATTGATATAAACTTATTGTGCCGAATCAATTACAATTGACATATTGTAATTGTAATAATATTATCAGACTTCAGTAAAGCTTCCAGCGACGAGCACTGAATGTCAAACCTGTTAAAAATTTGAAAGCTCGATGATTAAGAAATACACCGTTCAGCGTGACATTAATCAACGAGTTTTAGAATAAAAATTAGATACGAGGTAATTATATATTAAAATTAAGAAATTAGCTCGTTTGGAAAATGATGGTTAACAATCAATGATAAATAATGGATCCAGCGATTGTGTTCTTCCCTCCCCCCGGCCCATACAAAGGCACATTGAGTGTCGATCCTAAAATTCATCTTTGAATGTTTACCCACTTAATTAAATTCTATTTAGGTAAACTTAGCTAACACAGACTGTACAGTATTCATCACGATATCATTTTTAATTTACCACATAACGGCACCAGTGAGTGTCTTTTCGATTCGTGCGACGAACTTGAAAAGCATAGCTAGTTACTTTTATTCAAACTTAATAATGAGATTTGACTCAATTCATAATTATATAAATTTAATTATTTATATACAATTGAGATTAATTGTTATTCACGCGTGTGTAATATTTCATTACGATCTTAAATAATTCTATTCAAAGATTTTGATGTTTAAACATGTCACCACTTAATGTTTCTAATTAGGAATCTTGAAAATAATTTAAATATTTTTTTAAAATTTTCGAATTTATCGCACATTCGAGAATAAATCCTCAAGGGCACATCGAGTGCACCCTGACACCCCTGACTACCCCAGTTACCCCTCCCCCTGTTCGCCCCGGAATCGAACGATGAAAGTTACTGGTCGAAGTCATCGGTCGAACGTTCTCCACTCGCGTCATCAGGCAGCACTAATGACGAGCTGTTCCCACCTGTTTCTTTTTTCTCTGTTCTTCGCTTAAACCCCCCGTACGCATGGGTCCCCCGTCCACTCCGCTGCGCTACTCGGTCGAGCAGTTCAACAGCTTCGAGCAGCTGTGCATCAACTTCACCAACGAGAAGTTGCAGCAGTTCTTCAACCACCACATGTTCATCCTCGAGCAGGAAGAATACAAGCGCGAGGGCATTGAGTGGACATTTATTGACTTCGGCATGGACCTCCAGCAGACTATCGATTTGCTCGAGAAGGTATCACCCGGCCAAGACAGATCGACAGATCGCGGGCCCGATCGCCGAGGAGACGCGAGATTTCTCCGAATAGCATACACGCTCGAAACATACTACGCTGAATGTGTTTCCTGTCTTGACTGTCTGCTCGATCGAACACTAACACTATATCTTATAGTCATACTTTTACTCCAGCTCTTACTATATCTTTTTTTGCCTCTCGTTGCATCAGTCGAAAAAGGTGAAGCGATTTGTCTACGCGATGGAATCCATACAATATTTAATTACATTTAATTATCTAGATTACGTAATAAATTTCCATTTTCTCTGATCGATCGATCGATCGATCGATTCGAAATGATTTCGAATGCCGCCTTCGATTGCGCCGCGAGAGGTTTCAACTGATCGAAAGATCAAAGGACCCACCGACTGGACACGGATGCTGTCCTGCCTCCTTGCCCTGTTTTCTTCACTGTTTTTCTCTCTTTCTGTTTCTTTTTCTCTCGCTCTCTCCCTCTCTTTTTCTCTCTTCGCCTGTGTGCCTGTGTGCATCGTGGTGCATGAACGAATGCAGTACAACGGCTTCGAGCAGCTCTGCATCAACTTCACCAACGAGAAGCTGCAGCAGTACTTCAACCACCACATGTTCGTGCTCGAGCAGGAAGAATACGAGCGCGAAGGTATCGTGTGGACCTTCATCGATTTCGGCATGGACTTGGAGCCGACGATCAATCTGATCGAGAAGGTAAAGAGACGGGTCCGCGCAGGACACGGACTCGATATTCTGGATCACCCGGCTATGATCCAGTAACGCAGCTTGAGTTTAGCTTGCCCGTTGAGTTCGCAGCTGTATTGCCGATGTTGTGTGCCTCCCGCCAATATTGTGCCCCCTTGCCTGTGTGTGTACTTAATTATGTACGTATCATCGTTTTTACACGCCGTGGGTCTAGCGCGTGAAAATTCGGTCGCGGATTTTTCATTAACTTAACTGTCCTTTATGTTAAAGAATAATCACTTTAAGATTTTTTTTTTAATTTGACGCTGAAATAAAAAAAAAACGAGCGTTTTAAGCAAATTGTGCAGATTTCAGTATTTCTCACGTTTAAATAAATTTAGTTAAAGTTTCTGTATCTTTTTAAGTTTAGATAAATTTTACTCTTTTTTTAAACAAAGAGTGTTTAAAATTATAGTATTTTTGTATAAAATCTGGATTTTTTAATTTTAAATTGAATTTTGACACTCACTGAAACTTACGCGGTGGACCCAGAATATCATATACATTGCTCTAGCTTGTAATGGATGAAAGATCGATGTGTCGGAAAAGATATAATTGCGCTCTCAAGATATAGAATTTTACAGACAAAATTAAGTATCTGTGATGCGCAATAATCATTACCGAGGCATTGCTCCGGTAAATCCACGTTGTAGAATTACAGATAACGCAGTACTAAGAGTAGCGTTGAGATTTTCCTCTTGTACGTAGTCTGCAAGATTAATTATTAATCGGCAATTAATTCATATGAATCTTGTATCACGCTCGAAAGTATAATTAATTAACCGTCGCAGAAGTAAAGGTACATTAATGGCGCAATATCGAGCAAGTATCAAGCAGTATCAAGCATCAGTATCAGGCAAATAACAAAGTATATCAACGAGGTATTTAGCACCTGTTTTCAGTAAAAGTTGGGGCACTAACGAGATTTGCTACGCGCGAAATATTTTGCAGACACTTTGTTCCGCATATCGAGAGAACGCCTCCATTTTTTATTTTTATTTTTTTTACTGGTAGAACCTTGGCGCTGAGAATCAGTCTCGCGATTTAACAAGAAAAATGTTCACGTATAATTAACGGTGAGAAAGAAAATGACCATTATTTGTATTTGCGTAACGCTACTCTTGGAAAATGCGAAACTTGTCGAGACGTAACAGATCCTGATGCGTTCCTTCGTTTCTTTTTTTTCCGCGACACACAGCCTATGGGTATCCTCTCCATTCTTGAGGAAGAGTCTATGTTCCCCAAGGCCACCGACAAGACCTTCGAGGAGAAGCTGAACAACAACCATCTCGGCAAAAGTCCCAACTTCCTGAAGCCCAAGCCGCCCAAACCGGGCCAGCAAGCGGCCCACTTCGCTATCGGCCATTATGCTGGCAACGTACGAAGTTCTCTTATCTTTATACAAAAAAAATTGGCCTAACTTTTACAAAAAAAATTAACACATCACCTTATTTTTAAGAAAACGTTAGAATTGATTTTTTTTTTTTTGCTAAAAGAAGATAGTATTGATTTTATTCTTAGGCATACCTAATATTAAGATTCCATTTACTTTACTTTGCACAAATAACATTAGCAGTTACATCATTTTAAAGGAGAAGAATATCTTTGCAAGAAATTAATTCTGTAAAATTTAAGGAGCTTAGTTTGACCAATCAATAATTTTATTTATCAATTTTACTTATCGCACACATTGTTAGAAGTTCGAAAACACGTAGATTCTCTATTATTCTTAAGAGGAGACAGAACTGAAAGTTTCTTCCGGCTTCAGGTACCGTATAACATCACCGGCTGGCTGGAGAAGAACAAGGACCCGCTGAACGACACGGTAGTCGATCAATTCAAGAAGTCCACTAACAAGCTGCTGGTGGAGATCTTCGCCGATCATCCCGGTCAGTCCGGTGACGCTGGTGGCGGCGGCGGCGGCGGCAAGGGCGGACGTGGCAAGAAGGGCGGTGGTTTCTCCACTGTGTCGTCCTCCTACAAGGAGCAGTTGAACAACCTGATGACTACCCTGCGTGCCACCCAACCCCACTTCGTTCGTTGCATCATCCCCAACGAATTGAAGCAGCCGGGTGTGATCGACTCCCATCTGGTCATGCATCAGCTCACCTGTAACGGTGTGCTTGAAGGCATCCGTATCTGTCGTAAAGGTTTCCCCAACAGAATGGTGTATCCTGATTTCAAGCTACGGTGAGAATCCTCTCTATCTTTCTTTTGCTATTAATTATATGTTTTTGGAAAATTGAAAAGTCGACGGCTCGAGGAATTAAATTTTTTTAAAATCAGATTAATTTTTTTTAATGTCTTTGTTTTTTAGAAATTGAAAGTATAATCTGTAAGTTTTATTTGATATAGAAATCGTCTCTCTCCTCGATCTTCAAGCATTCGCAATAATTTATAGTTTACAGAAATCTGTGATGTCTAATCGAGTTCTTCTGAGTTTACTAGGCTCTAATTATTAAGAAAATTATTTTGTTACTTTTTTTTCATTATATTAGATTAATTTTTTTATTATTACATCAACCTTACTATTAAATCTCATAATCGACGTAGCAAGTTTTTTCAGTCATTATACTATTTAATATTTTATTAGCGATAACTTCTAATGTAATTATTTAATTTAATTAGCTTCTTTATTTCATAATGAACAGGATCAGTTGGAAATGACAGATTTCAGACTGCTACGGTATTAGAATAGTTATTTATTTGGAAAATTTTTGTAAAATATTCAAAAAGATTGTCTTTTTATTTCTTTTCTCTTTTTCTGCATATATTTTTATAATTTCAATTTTCTGCGAAAAACGACATAACTTTTCGGACCCATTTCCTACGCGAACGGGAGCGTCGGGAAGGATTACTCTCCTCAGATTCGACGCATATAGTAACCGGATTTTTATGTTGTGTACCGTGTAGTTACATGATCCTAGCGCCGGCCATAATGGCGGCCCAAAGCGATCCCAAGGTCGCCGCGGCTAAGTGCTTCGAGGAGATCGGTCTCGATCCGGACAGCTATAGGATCGGTCACACTAAGGCTAGTTGACGTACCCTCGATAGGAATGGATTTGACAATTCCACCGTCCCATTGTTTCTAAACTAGTGGACTAGCCACTTTTCACACCCCACATTCGAGGAATTAGAGAGACAGATTTCTCCACGTGGATGATTCGGAGGTTCTTGTTCAGGAATCGCGACAAGAATATTTGTTCGACAAAATGCCAAATATCAATATTAAATTATATATTAATTTTTTGCCTCGTTGGATTCGAGATAGAATCTATGTATTTAAAGTTATTGTTAATATTACATTTCTTGACTATAAACGGACGATTTTTAATTCATTTAAAGTTATTTTTATAAATCAGGGAGATTTAAGGATGATCCACGCTGGAATCTTGCCTCGTGAATTTAGCGCGTCGCCCCCCCCCCCCCCCCTCATAGAATGCAATATCAAATGTAATTAATATATTCGAATGTCGTTCAGTTTTGCCCACCCCATGAGTCGTTTCGTAAAAACAGATATCCAACCAGATGTCCGAGATCTGTTGCCCGATTTTTTAAGAATACCCGATTAGATTAGAGGATCAGTCCCCCGAACAGTATTACACGCACGTGAAGTGGGCCCCGATTTTTCCTTTTAAAAATCGTATTAGATTTAGCGATCGAGGAGGAGCGAGAGCAGATCGAGGGACAGGAGGAAGTATAAATCTACGGATATTCGTGTCTGGAACACCCGTACTAATTAGTTTGCACGTTTGCCCCCGCCCCGTGTACCCCGATACCCCCCTCTAGGTACAAGATCCTGGCGCCCGCGGCGGTCGAAAAGGCGAAGGAGCCCAAGGAAGCGGCCGCGGCTGTTCTGGAATCCACCGGTCTCGACCCTGATATGTACCGTCTTGGACACACCAAGGCACGTTTTACCCCCCTTTCCCCCTGGCCGCAACTTTCGGTCTGGCTCCGGCCGACCGATGATCTTGCGACGCGGCTTTGAGCGCGATCGACGATGCTCGACGAGCGAGATCCTCGCCTTAGTTTCAGATCGTTTTAAAATCTTTTCGTGGTAAAGTTAATAACTTAACGAGGCTCCCGTCGCTCGAACATCGTCGACGTAAGCGACTGTCTTTCTACTGTCGTTGATGTATGTACTTGAACCCCTGTTACGTCGATGCCCCTTGGCGACTGGGCGGTAGACATAAGTAACGCGTCTTGAAGCGCGAGTATTCGAGAGAATCAGTCTCAATCGACATTTACTTTTACAGCACTATCGCCTTTTTAATTTTCGGTGAAAATTATTTGTCTCGTGATGCTGTAGTTATGATTCTTTTAATCCTTTTCTGTCAAGCTATCGGTTTCTCCTGATTTTACAAATTTTTGGTAGCAAAAATGACTCTCCGAAGATCTCGCGCTTTAACTGACGCCTTACCTTGTACAAGATCGACATGAAGTGGATCTCCCGAATCAAAGTATCCTCGAAAGATACCACTCGTTACCCTTTAGACCTCCCTCCCCTCACCCCCCCCTCCCCCCCGATGTATTCTCGATTCTACAGCAGCGAGAAGCAATAATACGACAAACCTCTAACCTGGCGTGGTGATTTTTTTTGTCTGTTTTGTGAACACACACACACATCGTCAAATACCAATATGTATCCATCATCAACACACACCGAACCGCAAAACCCTTGACGGCGCGGTCGGCCACGAACGCAGATACAAAATTCTGTGCGCCAATGCCGTGCGAGAGCCTTGCGAGCCGCAAAAGGCCACCCAGATCATCCTGGACACGATCAATCTGGAGAACGATCAGTACCGCATGGGTCACACCAAGGTATTGGACACCTGCTGTGGTCCACGTCGTGGCAGTAGTATCACGATGTGCAGCAAAAACGCTATCGCAGATTTGTCACAGACAGCGCGAAAGGTCTCGAAGATGTTCGCAGGATACGTCAAACGTCAACCGGCGGATATTCTGTGGACGTTTCCTGTGGAGCTTTCGCGTTGTTCTTACAGCGTCGACGATTTACTCGCCAACATCAATACAAAGGAATAAAATTAAATACTTTAATTTTCTTGAAGAATCTTGGACAAATTTCAGAAATGTTCAGATGACAAAAATCACAAACTCGAAGATCGAAGTAGGAATCAATTTTCAGATTCGAATCTTCCGGGTTTCTGGAATCCCGGAATATTCTGCAATACATTTTCCGAGAATACGCGACACGCTCTTTGTATATTTATATATTTACGATCTTCGAGCACAGTCATATGAAAATGTTGGCCATTAAACGTCAAAGACGTGTCAATTTAACACCGCGCGGCTTCGGCGATTAACTGTTTACAGCCTCGTGCGAGCAAATTAATGACGAGCTATCATCAGACGCGCTAACAAAGGATACCTTTGCCAAATCAATTTTCAGCATGGTGTAATCCCTCGAGAAGTGTGAGGCAATCTCTGTCTACCTCCTATCGTCGAATAACGACCCTCTTTTCGAGCTAAAAGCGGCATGGAAGACCAGTTTGTCGACGTTGATACGATGTACCGCGATTATCTTTTAGTGATACCGTAAATTAAATGAAAATTAAACAATCCATAAACCTAAATTATTTATACATGTACAATTGTATACATATAATTTTTAATCGTTAGTTTTTTGAACTTTGATTATTTGTATTATCTCTCGTTGGAGATATTTAAATTAATTATTATACTTGTCTTTGAGTACTGCGAATTATGAATCGATCAGCGTCAATTTCATTATCACGTTCGATAATCGCGATAGATCTTGAAGATCTGTTGCGGCAAGCGATCTCTCCCTCTCAATGTTTAATTCCTTCTTCGCTTCTGAAAAAATAGGTATTCTTCCGTGCCGGAGTTCTGGGTCAGATGGAGGAGCTTCGCGACGAGCGTCTCGGTAAGATCGTGTCCTGGATGCAAGCTTACATCAGGGGTTACCTGTCCCGTAAGGACTACAAGAAACTCCAGGAGCAACGCTTGGCCCTCGTGGTCGTCCAGAGGAACTTGAGAAAGTACCTCCAACTCCGCACTTGGCCGTGGTGGAAGTTGTGGCAGAAGATCAAGCCTCTGCTCAACGTCACTCGCATCGAGGACGAGATGGCCGTAAGTGTCTCTTTGAGATCTTCAACACAAGTCGTTTCGTTGATATAATTGTTAAAATAATTAAATTAATAGTTCGATCTTTTCTTAAGTGCAAAAATTAATATTAGAGAAATCAGAATTCTTTTTCTCTACATATATAAAAAAAATACACGCACGAAAAGCTCGTGATAAAGTTTTTTTTCTTTCTGTTTTTGATTCTTTTACAATTTTACATAATAGAGTAATTGTGATATAGCTTTGAAAAATTTGGTATACTTAGCAGATATATTGTCAGCTAATTAATTTATCTATTTTAAGCTTTAGGGGAATAAAGTGTACGATTCTCGATCAGCACCCTGCGAATTGATTATAGCGAAAACAATAAAAATTTTAGTACTGTTTATCTCAATTAAGCAGAGCAGAAATGTTATTTTTATCTTTTTTTTAATTTTTTAAATTTTTGGATTTTACTATTCCTTAATTTTACTTGCTACAATTCTCAATTATATCTTTATCTTGACTCTCGAATTAATTTAAACTTTATTTAATTTTTTTCTTTTCGAGCATAATTTATAAAGTCCACTTGAGATCCACTTTGCATTTCAAGTGAACTTTACAAATTATATGCCTAATTCTGCAATTTTATTCTTTGATTATCTCTGACGATCAAATTATACTTCTCAAAGAAATCCTGAACTCGTGCATGTTGCAAAGTCGTAAATGTTCGTTCCGCGAAAATCGAAAGCTCGCGAAAGGCCGCGGAAACTTGGCAAAATAAAGCTCCGACTTGACAGTGATTTACGACCTGGGCTTCGTGCTTAACAGTGCCGTCCGCACGAAATCGTCGGTGGAATTTGTTTCTTCTTTCGCGCGGACCGTAACGGCTCCAGTTTCCAGACGCGCACGTTTATTTATCCGCCGCCTGGTCTTCCCGTTTTCACGGCTTATTCGCGCACAAACTCACGACCAGCTTCAAATAGGAATATCCAACGAAATCGAAACTTTTTCCACATATTTTTTTTACTCTCGTAATACTTTCGTAACTCGAATACGCCGTAACACTTTTGTTTTTAAATCCACATTTCTTCGTTGAATTTACAACCGTCTCTCCACCGGAATCTCCACACACCTTTGTCTTATTCATACATTTATCATCAAATTCGCAAAACTTAAAAAAAGAAATTCTGTTGAATTAATGAGAATGCGAATTAATTCTGGCGTTAAATATTTAGAGTTATGTTTCTTTAACAGACTTAAATCTACAAAATCCACGGTTTATTTTTCTTAATTTATTTATAAAATTTAATTTTGCAAATTGATTATTTTTTCAATACGTATGTTTATACAGAAAGCAAGTTTTATAAAATTAATATTAGCATGGCAGCGAAGGGTTTTACTCGATCCGGAAGAATTTGGAAAGAAGTCTCGCTCGACCCTTCTGGAACGCCGACACTTCTAATTCTGTCAATCTCCCGACCCCTCCTCGCTCTCGAACTATCTATATTTTCGACTCTATAACCGAATTAACGAGAATTAGGGGAATCCGCGCACGCTCCCGTTCTCAACTCCAGTTCACTGATACCGCTCTGGTGTTCCAAATTAGAAGCATAATAAAGGCAGCCGGCGGTGAATCAACGTTCGATCATGTTACCGAAGCCACCTACTTATTAATAGACTCGGCTCTTCCGAAAAGGATCATACAATTATTCGTCCTTCAGAGAGACTCAGGAGACACGGCCGCTCACGTATTCTTCGAATCGCGCTCCGTCTTCTCCGGAATGCCGGCGCTTCTAATTTCGTCTACTTGTTTTTACGTCATAATACCGTCACTTAACTGCTGAATCATTAATACGAGATGCAGCAACGAAATATAATATTTGGCCCGAAGGTTTTCTTCAAGAAATTTAATATCAATCTCAAGTTTCTTTACTCTCCTTGAACTCTTACTAAAACAGTATAAAGAGTTAGTTTTGTCTTGTCGACTATTATTATTAATTGCTTTATATTAGTATTACTAAATAATTTTATTCTTTAATTTTCTTTTTCTATTCTTTATTAGTTCTATTTTTCACAGTTGAACTTAAGTTGAATCTCTCTATTTTTATAGAGATATTATTTATATATTATATGTATTAATTCATATGTTATTTGTGACAAAAATAACAAAATTTTCGCTACAGTTACACTTTTCCGGAAATAGAACTTTTAGTTCTAGATATAATATTTGTGATAAAATCTAATTAAAGAAATAGAGATGACTAAGAAAAAGAAGAGAGTACGTTATCACAGACTTCAAAAAATTTTCTAGTTTGCGTAACCAAAGTCTCTTCGCTTCGATATATCTCCACAGATATTTGCTCACTTGAGCGAATCTCTTTGCGATCCACTTATCCACTTTACACCTTCTGGAGCCGCCAAAAAGGGGGTGGCAATCGCTGGAGAGAGAGAGAGAGAGAGAGAGAGAGAGAGAGAGAGAGAGAGAGAGAGAGAGAGAGAGAGAGAGAGAGGGCGGCCCTTTCGGATCGCTTCTAATTTCGGCCAAGACCGGCCCCCCTCCGCGGACATAAACCGCTCTCCGGCTCCCCTGCTCTCACCCCCCTTGAAATGTAGTATCGGATCGGTTATAAATATTTTTACACGTACAGTGGCGAGGCGCCACTGGAGTGGGGACGCCCACGATCAAGATCGCCGCGGCTCGCTCCTTACTGGCTGCCGGAAACGGGCACGGGTAGAGGGACCACGGGCACGGGTAGAAAAGTTGGGCTTCAACCGAATCCGGGACCAGTTGGACCCGCGACCTCGCGCCGACCCCTTCGAAATTACGCGAACCCGCCCGACGAACAAAAGAGGGAGAAGCCTCGCCCTCGTGCCCCGTACCACGCACCACACATATTCACGCGGGTGTTCGAAGCCTCTCTTCGATATCTCGAGACGTAAGTAGGGACCGGTCGTACCCCCGCGTCCCGCGCGCTGTTTCCTTCGTCATCGAGCCGTCGACCCCCTTAAAGTTCGAGGCTTCTCGTGAACCCTTCGTACCCTCCTTCGACCGATTCTTCCCGGGGATTCTCCTTCTCTTCTCTCTCTCTCTCTCTCTCTCTCTCTCTCTCTCCTTTGAAGAATCCCCAACCCCGCGGGTACCTACGAGAAAAAGAATCGAAATCGAGTGCATTCCTCGCGCGTGTATCCCTCGGTATTTCTCCGAGGGTGATCAATAATGGGCGACTCGGTGCTGATCGAGAATCCGACCCCGCTGGTGAACGGCGGCAGGATCGAAGGTGAAATGGCCTCGTTACAGGCGCTGGAAGAGAGAGCCAGGAAGGCGCAGGAGGCCTTCGAGAAGGAGGAGAAGCTGCGCAAAGAGTTGGAGGACCTGAACGCCAAGCTCCTCAGCGAGAAGACCAACCTGCTGCGCCAGTTGGAGGGTGAGAAGAGCGGGCTCTCCGAGTACCAGGAGAAATCCCTGAAGCTAGCCGCGCAAAAGGCCGACCTCGAATCACAGCTCCAGGTGAGACTTTTATTCAACTCAATTTTTTTTAATAACAAATTTTTTTAACAACACTTATTATTAATTGATCAATTGAGGATCTTTTGCTATTTTGAAATTTATTAGCATCAAGTTGTCGCGAGGAACTTTCTCTGCTAAAGCTTATTAGCTTAAATTATTGCGAACTTAAAAATCTTTTCCTCTAAAATTGATTAGTGTTGATTATTTTGAATTTTTATATTAAAAGTTTGCTTTGTATAAAATGTTGACTTATATCGAAAAGAGATTAAAAAGCTTCAGAATGATAATAGCGGTTTAAATGCGCGATATTTTCAGCTCTTTTAATTTTGCCTATTGTTATCTTCGATAGCCAATTAAAAACTTAATTAACTAAAATTTATTCCAAAAGATTAATGATAAAGAGGATTATATTGTTGGATTAAAAATAATGATATTAATTTTATTTTTGTTATCATTGAAGAAGATAGTAGAATCGTAATTACACGAGAATGAGACGCTAGTATTGAAAGAATTTCTCACCAAATCATCATAAAAATCGCGATATGAAATTATTTTCGATTATTTGGCGCAAGCCGCAGTCACTCAACTGCGAAGGGCAGAAAGTAATATAATTAGCGGCATAATTAGCACAGTGGCGCAAGTCGCGCGCGGATCGATGTCGAAGGGCGAAATGCTGTATAATTAGAATCATCACTCATAGAACTATAATTTGTCGCTATATAACATTTATTAATCATGTTTAACTGAACTTCTGAATTAAATTAAAATGTATTAAATATCTAAAAAAATGTATTAATATATTAAGTATCAATATATTAATAGTAACATTTGACAAAATATAACATTAGAATAACCGTAACAAATAGAAAAGTTGTCAACAGCAGAATTCTGAAACTTCGTTTACTTTGAGAGAAATTAAAAAAAATTTAGATTGGGATCTTTCTCATCGTTAAAGTTATGTCACGTCGCGAATCAATCGCAATTTTTCAACAGTGGAAGAACTTTTTGCGAGAAGAGAAAGAAGGAGAGCGATTTGGGGGAAGGGGAAAGAAATTACATTTTGCGTGATTTAAATCGGCTCGAGTTACGTTCGGCGCGCGATTTCGCAAGCTCGCGAGCGTGACAAAGTAGCGAAGGCGCGGAATTAGTCAGACGCGCTATTTTTCTTCGAGCCGAGCGTGGCGAGCGCGGACGACAACTCATCCGGTTACGCGGTCGACGCTTATATGTTCGGTCATATTTCACTGCTAAAATTACGGTGCATACCCCGTTACGCGCAACCTTGTTACATCTTTCCCCGATTTCACCCACGGATGATGTTTTCCGAGGGACTCCAGCCGCCGCGCGTTGCTTCTCGGCATGTTTTTTCGTGCTTCTTCAAGGAGAAGCATTTAACATTTTCTGAGAACGACATGGTTATGAGCTAATAAACAATTTTAACATATGGATAAATTCTTTCTATTTAAGATATTTTTAAAGTCTATTTATAAGACTTATTCAAAATTGTTAAAAAAGAGAGAAAAATATCTCTCCAGGTCCGTCTAAGAGAATGCAGATTTCTTGTGCAAGAAATAACTAGCAGCTTTGAACATGACCTATCGTAATTAATTGTGCCAAAGAAAAAATGATTATCAACATATTATTAATAAGAGTTTTATTTTTTTTTCATCCCTCGTATTTTTATTCGATGGAAAATTTACGATAAAATCCAGATGTTTTTTTTATCTTTGAACAATTAGAGCTCCATGTGTCTAATAAAATATCCAATAATAATTTTGCGACTGCTTTACGATCGTCTCGTTTCTTTACAATTTTTTCAAGGATCTCTTCAAAGTCGCTCTTTTTTATAACAGCTCTAAGATTTTTTTCAAAATTACGTCACTGGCTCGATTTTCTCAAAATTTCCTCGCATTTATTCTATACGATCGCCGTATTTCTCCAATTGTTCCCGCCCGTCGTAAATACTCGCCGGAGAAATCTGAGAGTCTTCGAAATTCTGGACGATCGCATCAGCATGGTGAACACCAGTATTTTTATCCGGTTGTTAAGCACGCGCAGAAACACGCGCTGGAGAAAAGGAAACGGTAATAACTTCTCGAAGGCGTCGCGCTCGCAGAAAATAGACGAGTCGTGATCGCGACTAGAATTCCAGATTTCCTCTGTCTCCCACTCTCTCTCTCTCTCTCTCTCTCTCTCTCTCTCTCTCTCTCTCTCTCTCTCTCTCTCTCTCTCTCTCTTTCTTTTTAACTGGATTCCAAACTGACTATTTTTAACAGTACCTTTTAAACATCCACTTAGAACCACACGGCTACTATATAGTCATCCCCTGTCATCGCAGCGCCCGTCATCGGCTCGTAATGTCTACCGTTCCTTGTTTTCTAACAAACAACTTGATACTCCAGCTTGATGGAATTAGAATAGAAATGACGATTAAATAAAATATGCGACGTACTAAAGAATCAAATATAAAAAATGTTTATTAAATAAGAAAGATGAGTCCTAAATTAGCTATAGTTGTTGATTAGGGGAATATAAAAGGCGATATCATGAAGTAATGTGATAACGTTGGTAAATCACTTTGCGTCAAATTAAATTATAATTTATTGGACAAATGTAACGGTGAAATAATCGCTATCTCAAATTTTTCTTAAAGAAACTATTAAAAGTGTTTGGTATTTGCGATTTTTAATACTTATTGAAGAATTTGCTTGATTCATCAGTCGTACCGAGCCTTTGGCAGTTGGCTAATATTCTGTATTTATTTATAATTAATTTTATTTTATTCTTGTTTTATCTGATTTCTATTTTGCTTTTCATTATTTTTTACTTACGCACTTTCAATTATTATTGTAATTGCCCTAATTATAGTTTTTATGTCTTCGATTTATCTCTCAAATTGTCGTAGCTATTAAGAGCGGCTCTTTTAGTTCGTTAAGCGAGAGGTTATTACCGTTTCCTTAATATCGCGATCGCGAGGTGCGCCTATTAAAAGCTTTCGCATCGAGCGCATCGCGATTAGCCCGGTCGGTGTCGAGGGCGATCCTCTCATGATTAAAGGCGGCCGGAAGACTACGGCCAGCTTCGACGTTAAACGCCACCATTTACGGTCAGGCGATGTAGGAAGAAGGAAGAAGGAAAGAGAACGGGAGACAAAAAAAAGAAAGAGAGAGAGAGGAGAGAGAGAGAGAGAGAGAGAGAGAGAGAGAGAGAGAGCAAGCGAGAGAGAGCGAGAGAGCGAGAGAGGGCAACGGCAACAAATTTAGCAGATCCCAGATTCCAGGTTATTAAAAGTGGGCGGCGGTTTTAAGCTGGCTGGAGCGGAGGCGAGAGAAAACGAAGGAGGTAACAGGTGTAGGGTATATTTATATGCCGTCATATGCTGCGTGCATGCGCATGCAGGCAGGCAGGCGTGCGTCATAATCATACAGCCGTATCTCCTTCGCGGCCTCTTCATCATCGCCGACGAGACCATGTCGTTCCTTTGCTGTCGCCACCGATTTTTCCACCTCGTCTTTCCACCTGCCCGGGATATGGTCCCGGTGCACTGAACCAGATCATCCTACTTGGAAAGAGAAACAAAGAGAGAGAGAGAGAGAGAGAGAGAGAGAGAGCGAGAGATGATTCTGGTTTCCATAACGTTGATCTATCTATCTATCTCCCTCTTTTTCCTCTTATCTATTTCGCGAACTTTTTGTTTATTTTATTTTATTAATTATATAATAATTTTATTTTGTTTTCTTGAAAATTTGTTTTAATATTCTTTGAATATCGATTGAGATAACAAGACTGACTTGAGCATTGTTATACCCTTCTGCTCTTCTTTCTTTCGTGTCTTTCTTATTTAGTTTCACACGGAGTATCTCTTTCGAATTTTTTAAAATACTCCCATAAAGAGTTCCGCGGAAATTCCGAACTTTCCTGCCGGCAAATATAGACTCGGGTCGCCGAATCCAAACGGAACGCGCGATGAAGAGATAAACGTGATGAACGGGGAGATTGATCGCGCCGGCCGGGCGAGATGTTGTGCCAATATTCTTTGCCCCCGCATTAACTAATATTAGGCGCCCGTGGGTATGGGCCGTCTCGTAATTGCGCGTCAATGCCAATTAATCGCGTGGCCGTGCAGAGAGGAAAAGAGATGCGTTCGACATTCTCGACGAGGGACTTGGCGCACGCCAAAGGATACTCCAGCGAGAGATAAATTCCATGTGCAGACCTGTCATCGACCCAAATACCTCTTCGGCAAACAAGATTCCCGAGATTATGTCATCTTAAAAAAGTAGATAAACTAACTGCCGAGCTACAGTTTAAATCGCCCGCAGTCGGAGAGCTGTTACTATAATTATCTCATGACTCGTAAACGGGATACTAAATAAAGTAATATATCGAATATATATGATAAAATGATATAAGAAAATAGAATATTAAAAATAGATGTGGCAATATTAATGTTAAAACAAATATATAGGTAAAATAAAATAGAATAGTGAGCTTGAAACAGAATAATGAAGGAAGTAATAGATATAATATTAAAAATAATAAACATAATTTGGTAATACTATAATAAAATCTCGACAAATATCGACGAATAATCAAAATTCTTAAATTTATGGATGTGCAGAATTATCTGATGATAATTAATACGCTCTATTATATGTATATTCAAAAAAACATTGTCGATGCTTATCCAAATACTTCTCACACAGGATATCAGCGACAGATTCAAGGAAGAGGAGGACGCGAGGAACAATCTCTTCCAGACCAAGAAGAAACTCGAGCAAGAAGTATCCGGCTTGAAGAAGGACATCGAGGATCTCGAATTGAACTTGCAGAAGTCCGAGCAGGATAAGGCGACGAAAGACCATCAAATCAGAAACCTAAACGACGAGATCGCCCACCAGGACGAGCTCATCAATAAGCTCAATAAGGAGAAGAAGAACCAGGGCGAGGTCAATCAGAAGACCGGCGAGGAGCTCCAGGCTGCCGAGGACAAAGTCAACCACCTTAACAAGGTCAAGCTTAAGCTCGAGCAGACCCTCGACGAGCTTGAGGACTCTCTCGAGCGTGAAAAGAAGTCACGGTAAGGAAATTCGATGCGTTTGATTATCTAAGATTATAATTTGACCATGCAAGATTAAGATTCAAGAACCGCAGCTACTCAATTATAATTTTTTCAAATTCTTTAATTTGTTCTTGAGTTCCTTTCTTGGAAAAGAAAACTAAAAATGGATTAAAAATAGATTAATCTAATTAATAAATTTTTTCCGAAATTAATTCTATATAATAGTATAAAATATTTTTATAGAAATAAGATGAAATACTGTAGCGAGGATACTTATGCAACATGTTAAAATCTAATTTGCAGTGCCGACGTAGAAAAGGCGAAGAGAAAGGTGGAGGGTGATCTGAAGCTCACGCAGGAAGCCGTTGCCGATCTCGAGAGAAACAAGAAGGAACTCGAACAGACTATCCAACGCAAAGACAAGGAACTCTCGTCCCTAACTGCCAAACTTGAGGATGAGCAATCCTTAGTCGGTAAACTACAGAAACAGATTAAGGAGCTGCAGGCCCGCATCGAGGAACTCGAGGAAGAGGTTTGTATAACAAAATTAATCAAGAAAATGCGTTTTTCCCAAAGTTTTCAGTCTAAAAAAGGAAAAAAGTATAATACTTTAATCTGTTAAATATTTTTAAATGGACGTTATTGAAATTATTTTCATTATCGGAATTGATTAAGAGACGTTAATTAGAATTCCATTATAAAAGTATGTTTATTTCTGTCTTATGCTCTTTTATGTGATGATAAAATGACAATGTGTATTTCCTTCTTCAAGATCGAGGCGGAACGCGGTGGACGCGCCAAGGCCGAGAAGCAACGTAGCGATCTCGCCCGCGAGCTCGAGGAGCTCGGTGAACGTCTGGAGGAGGCCGGTGGTGCCACTTCCGCTCAGATCGAGCTGAACAAGAAGCGAGAGGCCGAACTCAGCAAACTCCGCAGGGACCTCGAGGAGGCCAACATCCAGCATGAGTCCTCGCTGGCCATTCTGCGCAAGAAGCACAACGATGCCGTGGCCGAGATGGGCGAACAAATCGACACTCTCAATAAACTTAAGGCCAGGTGAGTTTGCCAATTTTCAATGAAGAGAATATGAATTAAAAAAAAAGAATTATTTCTTTTTTTCAATTTAATATTGAAAAGAAGATAGGGGATAAAGCGGTTTGAAAATTTTATTAAGAATCGCTATAAAAAGCTTGAACTCTTTGACAATTAGTAGAAAATTTAGCACACGGTCGCCGAAGACAAAAAATAATTTTACGACGATAAGATATATAGATTTGGCAAGATCGGTAATTAGATATGAATTTCGACTTTTCGGTATAAATGGACTATTAGACTTTTGTTGAAAAAAAAAAGAGAAAATAGAAAAGCAGCGGGACTATAATATAATATTTTAATAGAGCCGAAAAGGGCCGACACGACATCCACGCTGAGCTGAACAATTCGCGCGCTCTTGTGGATCAGATTTCCCGGGAGAAGGTACTTGAAAAAGAAAAAGAGGAATGACAGGAGTGTTTCTTTCATCTCGTGCATCTTTCAAACGTAGTTTCGAAACCCTGTGCGCCGTTAATACCCTTCGATAATCCTTTCGATCCGTAAAAACACATGTGATTACCAGAATGAAGTTAATCCCCGAAGAGATAATATATTTTGCAATGTCGAATCTTATTGCTCGAATTGTTATGTTATGTCACGAATGCTGGATTAAATATCCCTTTTTCCCCTCGTCAATTTTGCATTGCAAGAGAAATTGATTAATATTCTCTACCTTTAAAAATATTTAATCAAATAAATATGCGTATTATACATTTTAATTAATTTTTTTAATTCGGATTGAATTAATTGGACTTCAATTTTCTACTTTAATTCAATTTTGAGATAAAGGTAAATTCCGTATAATGATTATTTATATTATTTCTTATTCATCCCTTTGCCAATTAAGTTACTTATATTCCAGTCACTGCGTGAAAAAATAATCATGAATCGCGAGGTAGTTTAATCCGGCATTCCGGAATGCAAACCAAACAATATCATCATTCGTGCCATCGTCATTCATCTGTAATCCCTTCACTGTTTCCGTGTCCGATCAGGGTTGAGAAGGAGAAGGTGCAGTACTATAGCGAGTTGAACGACTTGCGCACGTCCTGCGACCACCTGAGCAACGAGAAGGTAAGGCCGGTCCACACGTTAACAATACCCGGACTAACGCGACTAACAGCTTCCGCTAGGTGCAGAGACGCAGAAACAGATCTATGGATTGTCTCCCCTCTCTCCCCAGGATTATTCGCGAATCATTTATCTGACGTGTGAGTCGATAATCCCTGCTTGCTCAGCATCGCTTTCGTATGTGTGCGTTATTAAGTGACTGGAACTCGCTTTTCGACGATTTCTTCTTAATGCGTTATTGTGATTGAGAAATTAAAATAAGAAGCTTTAGAGACACGGAAGCTACACTTCTTGTGTAGTCTAAAGCCATTTCTGTCTATTTTATCTTAATTTATTTAATCCACGTTGAAGTTGCGTATTTAAAGCATCCGTGCGCAACATATTTGAGAAGAATTTAAAAGAAATTTTGATATTATTTTTACATTTTTAATTATAATTATCTAAAGGCGAGCTCGGTACAAAGATACCTGCATTGATCTAAAATCGATTGATATAATTTTTTTCGAAATCCAGGCCGCCCAAGAGAAAATCGTCAAGCAGCTGCAGCACCAGCTGAACGAGACCCAAGGCAAACTTGAGGAAGTGAACCGCACTCTGAACGACTTCGATGCCGCGAAGAAGAAATTGTCGATCGAGAACAGCGACTTGCTGCGCCAACTGGAAGAGGCTGAATCGCAGGTCAGCCAGCTGTCCAAGATCAAGATCTCGCTCACCACGCAATTGGAGGACACGAAGAGGCTCGCGGACGAGGAGTCGCGCGAGCGCGCCACTCTGCTCGGCAAGTTCCGCAATCTGGAGCACGATCTGGACAACATTCGCGAGCAAGTGGAGGAGGAGGCTGAGGGTAAGGCCGATCTTCAGCGTCAGCTCAGCAAGGCCAACGCCGAGGCGCAACTCTGGCGCACCAAGTACGAGTCCGAGGGTGTCGCCCGGGCCGAAGAGCTCGAGGAGGCGAAGAGGAAGCTACAGGCCAGGTTGGCCGAGGCCGAGGAGACCATCGAGTCTCTCAACCAGAAGGTCATCGCTCTGGAGAAGACAAAACAGCGGCTGTCCACCGAGGTGGAGGACCTGCAAATCGAAGTGGATCGCGCAACCGCCATCGCCAACGCCGCCGAAAAGAAACAGAAGGCCTTCGACAAGATCATTGGCGAATGGAAGCTCAAAGTCGACGATCTCGCCGCCGAGTTGGACGCCAGTCAGAAGGAGTGCCGCAACTACAGCACCGAACTCTTCAGGCTCAGAGGTGAAAAAAAAAATTAATTAATTTTTTTAGTTTTACTCTTTGTGCTTGTCGGTGTAAATACTACTATTAATTATATTATTGATTCATAATTATCGATGTTTGATTAATCAGGCGCGTACGAGGAAGGCCAGGAACAGCTGGAGGCAGTGCGTCGCGAGAACAAGAACCTTGCCGACGAGGTGAAGGATCTGCTGGACCAGATTGGCGAGGGTGGCCGCAACATTCACGAGATCGAGAAGGCCAGGAAGCGCCTGGAGGCTGAAAAGGACGAGCTTCAGGCAGCCCTGGAGGAGGCCGAAGCCGCTCTCGAGCAGGAGGAGAACAAGGTGCTGCGCAGCCAGCTCGAGCTCAGCCAAGTCAGACAGGAGATCGATCGCCGCATCCAAGAGAAGGAAGAGGAATTCGAGAACACCAGGAAGAACCACCAGCGCGCTCTTGACTCCATGCAAGCCTCCCTCGAAGCAGAGGCCAAGGTGAGCGCGGTGGCGTAGATTTCTGGAAAATCTATTTCCTCATTCTCGAAATTGCTGCACAAAAATTGTATAAAAACAATAAGTTACAATAATAAATTAGGACACATCTGATCTTGGGATATAATTTGATTTTCAGGGTAAAGCTGAGGCGCTGCGCATGAAGAAGAAGCTGGAGGCGGACATCAACGAGCTGGAGATCGCGCTGGACCACGCGAACAAGGCGAACGCCGAGGCGCAGAAGAACATCAAACGATACCAGCAGCAGCTGAAGGACGTGCAGACCGCGCTCGAGGAGGAGCAGAGAGCGCGCGACGAGGCCCGAGAACTCCTCGGCATCTCGGAGCGCCGCGCTAACGCTCTGCAGAACGAGCTCGAGGAGAGCCGCACTCTCTTGGAACAGGCGGACCGCGGTCGTCGCCAGGCCGAGCAGGAACTCGCCGACTGCCACGAACAGCTGAACGAACTGAGCGCTCAGAACGCCTCCATTTCCGGCGCCAAGAGGAAACTCGAGGCCGAACTGCAGACCCTCCACGTGAGTATCGATCGCTTTTCGATAATTCAATAGAACGTTTCCCCAGAAGGAATAAGTGGGTTGTATATCTTCTTGCGTCTCTCTTTCTCTTAGTCCGACTTGGACGAGTTGTTGAACGAGGCGAAGAACTCAGAAGAGAAGGCGAAGAAGGCGATGGTGGACGCGGCCAGGTTGGCCGACGAGCTGCGCGCCGAACAGGATCACGCCCAGACCCAGGAGAAGCTGCGCAAGGCCCTGGAGACACAGATCAAGGAACTGCAAGTGCGCTTGGACGAGGCCGAGGCGAACGCTCTCAAGGGCGGCAAGAAGGCTATTCAGAAGCTGGAGCAGCGCGTGCGCGAACTGGAGAACGAGCTCGACGGCGAACAAAGGAGACACGCCGACGCCCAGAAGAACTTGCGCAAGTCCGAGCGTCGTATCAAGGAGCTGAGCTTCCAGGTAGAATCCCGATTTATCATAAATCTATTCAAACGAGAAGTCCAATCTACGTATATCACTTTTACTAAATAAATTGGTATTTTTACAATCGATAAAAGAGCTGTTGGATCAACATTTATGTAATCAAGATACTGAACTTTTTCTTTTTAAATTTAATTATTTCACTTTTGTTTAACTGATTCACTTGCAAAGAAGTTTTACTGAAATGATCACTTTTTCCGTTTTCTCGTTTTCCAGGCGGACGAGGACCGTAAGAACCACGAGCGCATGCAGGATCTGGTCGACAAGCTCCAGCAGAAGATCAAGACGTACAAGAGGCAGATCGAGGAGGCGGAGGAGATCGCCGCGCTTAATCTCGCCAAGTTCCGCAAGGCGCAGCAGGAACTCGAGGAGGCCGAGGAGAGGGCGGACCTCGCCGAGCAGGCGATCACCAAGTTCCGCACCAAGGGACGCGGCGGAAGTGCCGCGCGTGGACTCAGCCCAGCGGTAGGCTATTAAATCGTGTCAACCTTATCGTCATCCTCGAACTTAATCTTTAATTTGCGACGTCGAAACTGCGATAACACAAACTTGTTTCCATTTTCTAATTCTTTTATTGTTGAATATCTTTCACGAATATCTCTATTGACTTAATTTCATGAATGATATTATGGAAGAACTTAGGAAAACAATAATGTTGCGAATTAAAGATTAAGAATGGATCTTTTGAGAAGATTCCGATCGATCGTCTTCGACGTCTTCCGGTAATTTCTTGATAATATTGTACAATTAGATTCTTTATAAATTGATGATATATTGTTAATAATAAAATAAAGTAATCGATATATTTATCTATTCGTCCAAAGAAATAGTCTTTAGTTAATTTTAAGTAAATTAATTTTTAAATTAGATTTTACTTTATTAATTTTACTTTATTTGACATTGTTTCAACTTTGAGATTTTAATTTAGCGATTTGTATCTTATAATATTGCTACTTCGAATACAAAATATATTACATCTTGCGAGATCGAGAATTGTTTCAGGTTTCCGTTAGCCATTACGATAAAAAAGTAAAGTAAATTCTTACCGAGAAGGTAATTAAAATTGGTTGATCGTGCTTGCATTAATGTCGAATCGATATTGATCGCGTCGAGAGGTGGGCTCGGTGAATGTAAAGCTCGATCGGGGGGTTGTGATTAAGGGAGAGCGGTGCGGGGGACAGATCGAAGGTGGGGTGGTGTCTAATTAGCGATCTGTGTCTTCCTGTGTGCAGCCGCAACAGAAACGTAAGGTGCCCTCCGCGATGGAGTAGACGCACACACACCGCGCTTGGTCCATGTAAGTCCGTGCACGTGGGGTGTCGTAAGCGCGTGGGGTGTGACGATTACTTAGAAAAAGAACAAAATAGTTGACTGAATAGCTAGAGAAAGAGAGAAAGTGAGAGAAAGAAAGAAAGAGAGAGAGAATGATTAGTTTTACGTGAGCAGGAGTTTACGAAACGCGAGAGGAACACGCGCGGTAGAGACTCCCTCTTGCATTCGTCACTGTCTCGTTTGCACCTGTGTGTCCGATAACACTCTCTCGGGTGGGACCCGAGCTTGTTCATCGTCATTAACTTTTTATAACTCGCACACCTCGTCCTTTTCTCCGTACAGTATTTACTTGCGAGTTAGTAGACGTCGTAGAAATTAGAGCAGTTAGAGGCCGAGCAAACAACAGTTGTGTGTGAAAAAGTAACTAACGGAATTAGCCCCAATATGTAGGAAATAAATTTATGTAATTATTGAGTATTAATTAAATTAATAATTGTGAGAGCGAAAAATTAAATGGATAATCCAAGAAATTTATCACGGAGATATTTATTGTTATTTTTTTTAGATATATAGATAAGCTTGAAATTTTAATATCTAATACGGCGTAAAATTATTATATAATATACCAGTTTTAATCTCTAAACACAATATTTAGCATATTTACTTCTTAATTGTTAATTCAACATAAAAATTGGAAATTCTTTTAAGGAATAACTTTCTTCGAAATTACTCATAAAAAGTTCTATATTTCCCTATTTTTTTTAAATTTGTACCAAAGATGCTGATTATACGTATCGATTTTCTCAGATTCTCACAATTTAATTAAGTTTCATTTATTAGGCTACCTGCAAGTCCGAATCGTAAATGGTGTTTTTCTTTCTTGATTATTTAATTAAGTTTTTTTTATTCACGATGACTCTCACTCCGGTTCGAGTGAGGCTTTTGTTAATTTAATTTTCCTATAATCCAGGAAGGTTTCACCAGTTTCCTCGCCAATACACGTCGCCATTGTTGACCTTTACATTTAACAACACGCGAACAGTTCGCCATCAACAAGAACTGCGATTTAATTCTGATTTTTTAAAAGAATAAAAATTGTAACTAATACTCACCAGTTACGAGTGTCTGAGATAAATCTCCCCTCTCTAAAAAAAAATGCATACCTATTCCGTGTTTATCACGCGGCGAAATAAAGGTGTTACGACCCTTGGTGCGTGTGTTATCGCGATCCCACTTGCATATTTCGAGTGCGAGGGATCAGAAAAACAAGAAATGTTGGATCACGAGTAGAAACGAGCAGAAACACAGAGAACGTGTCACTCGCCCTCTCCCCTTCTTTTTCATTGAACTGTGTTTTCCGAATCCGGGAAAAAAATTGTACCTATTAAAATCCTCGCGCGAATATCTCCGCACATTTACTTAGTGACTCACGTGAGAGTTTATGCTTCGTATTTCTCTTCTTTCAGCCACACCGACCTGTGTTTAAACCCGAATTTGATGGTCCCCCATTCCCTCGCCGTCTTCCCGGCTTCGACCTGCAGCCCGATGGTGAACTGTAAAGCTCCTTCCGAGGTTCGCGTAAATAATTAGTAAAAAAAACTACCAAAAAAAAGTCAAAAATTCAACAGCAGAAAACATCCGGAGAACAAAGAAGAAGGGTAAGAGAAGGAAGAGGAGGAGGAGGAGGAGGAGGAGAAGGAAGAACATCATCGCCCTCATCGAGTCCATCGTCGAACGAAGACACGAATATATACATATATATGCAACGAATCCGAGAGCTCGTTCGGAGCTCTCAACGGCATCGTCATCTTGCAATCGAGCGATCGATCAATCAAACATCATCACACATCCGGATCATAGAATTCTCGTCATCTTTTTCAATAATAATTTTTTTCTGTTCAATCGGCCAAAAAGGGAAAACGCGGAAAATCAGCGCTCGCTCGGGAAGGAGAGGATTAAGGGTGAGAGTGGGGAGGCGGGGGTGCGTTTCTTCACCACCTCGAGCTGACAGTCGAGGGAGAGAAAGGGAGAGAGAGAAAGGGAGGGAGAGACTGGGAGAGTGAGAGTGGGTGAGAGCGAGAGAGAGATCGAGCGAGAGGGCGCGCGAGCGGACGACGAGAGGGCGAGAGCCAGCGCGACAGACATATTAATATTTACACACATGCATACACAGAAGACGAAAAGGGGGGGGGGGGAGGGAGAAAATAGAGCGACGAATACAGAAACGTTTATACTCTCGCGAGTTGCATAATAACACGTAGCGAGCAAAAGTCGAGCTGGAAACGAGATCGTGGAAAGAAGAGAAGGATCACTCGCGAGTAGTAGAACGAGAGAGCGAGTCGCGATGAACGTTTGATCAGAAGCGCGTATCATTACACGTGTCATCCGAATGATATCGTATCCTATAAACTTAATTGTAATTTATAAAGAGAGACGAAGTATGTATTTATTAAAGTAAATAAGCAATAAATAAAGATAAGAACTAAATCGCTCCGTTTGCCGATCATCCACCTGTGAGACTCGACGATTCCAGGGCAAGGATTCGTTGGACGTCACGTGTCGATCTTCGCCATGAACGCAAAGAAATTATTCATTTGTTTAATTGTCAGCTTAATTTATTGTACAATATAATCCGCAGTCGTACGAAATAGTGGAAAATAATTTTTGGCTTTGATCAATCAAGTACTTCTTAATGCATGAAGTTCGCGTAATGGTAATCTCACGAATTTTGTCTTTTCTTAAAATTAAATGGAATAAAATTATTATCACTCTATTTATCTACTTTACATGTAGATACGATTTTAACTCAATTCAAAACTTATCTCAAATTACGCGCATATTTTAACGAGTTTCTACTTCAATCATCTCATTTATATTTATCATTATTCGCCTGAGGTATTTACGTTGCAAATTGACACGTAAAAATTTAGAAGTGCGTAGAAGCGCGTAGAGACTTAGTGCCTAGGAATCCAATATTTATGATCGAGCACGTTTCGCCGAAGGCTGAGCTCTACCTGAGATTCTTCTTGGCGTCAGTTCGCGTGAGCTGCCTGAATTGTCCTTTCATAAGCTCCCACTGCGTCCACTTGTCCGAACTGACGTGGAATTCCTCGCACGTTTGCAGGAAAGCAGGCACGCATAATTGCAAATAGTGATGGTCCACGGTGGGTAGCAAATGGTGCAATGAGTGCGAGCCGAAGTTGGT
Source organism: Temnothorax rugatulus (assembly GCA_035220575.1). NCBI lineage: Eukaryota > Metazoa > Arthropoda > Insecta > Hymenoptera > Formicidae > Temnothorax > Temnothorax rugatulus. The sequence continues at coordinate 181,685 of JASTWL010000203.1, read as the reverse complement.
GAGCGCTAGGAAGATCGAGTCGTCGATCACCTCGCGGTCGCGCACGGCGTCCATCTCGAGCAGACCCCAGTCTAGGTCATTCCTTGGAGACATTGCAATAATTAGAGAAATTTACTAAATCCTTCGAGATAGAACAGAAATATTTTACCATTAAAAAATTAAAATTACGTTGAGATTAAAATTGGAATTAATATCAAGCAGCTCGACGTTAAAAACAAAATCAATTCATTAAAATTGAAATCAAAATCATGCAAAAATTACATCGAGATAGAATTAACGTTAGATCTATGTTTGAAGTGATTGTAGTTAAATCAATATTCTTTTTTTCCTTTAAATAACTTATTTTATACTATAAGTATGAGATTATACGATCGTGTAAGATATACAATCAAACAAGAGGAAACGTCGTAATCGGTCAGGACTGGATCTTGCTTGTCCGAATAATATATACTAATTCTTGAGTGACTTTCTACGTACAATTCTTTGCCCTGGCAGACCACGCGCTGTTACTTTCGGACATAACGCAGTCTCAACCAAAGTCAGAACGATACAATCACACAATTAAATTGATATCAATTTAATTATATTAAAATATACACAAGAAATTCGGATTAAACGAATAATATGTATATAATATATATATGTGTATATATATATATGTATATATATATGTGTATATATATGTATATATATATATATATATATATATATATATATATATATATATATATATATATATATATATGGGGCATTCTTTCTCAACGAGAGATCCCCCGCCCCCAAAGTTGGTTTTGACGTAAAGAGTTCTAATGTGGCTTAAAATTTAGGTAATAATATCTACTTTTAAATGCAAAGTGGCAAAATAAAAAATTCAAGATGGCCGATCCAATATGGCGGACAATGTACATAAAATTGCTTAAATTTGCTTGAAACTCGTTATTCGGGGGTTTTTAGTGTCGCTGAACACGAATCTGACATTAGATTTTCAAAATTCAAAATGGCGGATCCAATATGGGGGACGATTTGAGAACGTTGTAGAGACCCTGCCGAGCTGCCCTAGATACTATAGGGGTCGATGTTGAATCTTAATCACGCGAGAATATACCGGCGATGCGCCGCGTATATATTCGAATTATATATACATATATATAGGATAGGATACGAAGAATATAAAGGAACTGTTGCGAAAAATAACATCCCAGCCAGGAACCTGGACCTCCCTCATTCCGTGACGGGCGTCTCCCAATTCGACCACTGAGGCATCAAGAATTAATATGTATTATTCGGACAAGCAAGATCCAGTCCTGACCGATTACGGCGTTCCCCCTTGTTTGATTGTATTATTTTATACTATTTTACTTTATTTAAATTATTTTTTAATAGAGAGAAAGCAAAATAAATCTGATCGATTCAAAAATCCTTTAATAATTTCAGGGAATAAAGTTCCCTTAAAATAAAAATGTAAGCTATATGTAACCTGTAGGTATCGCCGTCGTGGAAAATATCAGGATGATGATGAGCCGCATTGAAGCCAATTAGACCGAAAAGGGCGCTACTAATTAGCACCATTATCAGCCACAACTTGAGAGCCACGAGAATCTTAGGTGCCATAAAACACATCAATAGGGGTAGCACGAGCGGCACGAGATCGCGAAACTCAAAGACCCCGTATACCTTGAATACCGAGTAATATCTAAAAGTAATTAAATCTTTCAGTTGGATTATCCATTCGGCAAATTTCTCGGTGTATCGGCAAATGCGATATCGGAATCAGAATTAAGTCAGCAGATTTTTAATTAAAATTAAGAATCTAAAATGAGAATATAAGCTGAAAACCTTTCTCTCAATTTCAACGAAAGGGTGTGGAACGTTATTGTACGTTGAAATTAAGTGTCCATTACCGTTTCAAGCCTTCGATAATGAACAGCAACATCCAGGCGATGGGACTTATAATCCTGCTTATTATTCCCGCTAAGTAGGATTTATCCTTACGAGGCATCCACTGCAAAAATGGCTCAACCACGTAGATCTCGTAATCCCATATGGTGTTGGTATACATGTGGTGGCTCATCACGTGCGTGATGCGCCAATCTTTCGAGGATACCATGCTGAGATCGAAGTAATACATACGAAAATTGTCTCTCATATGGAAGTAATTGTGTGCCGCGACGGTCGTCCATGTCAGAAAAACGCCTAGAATTATCGTCGAATAAACCAATCGATTAATACGTTCGCTCTTAATGATTGTAATTAATACAAAGCTATATTAATTAATAAATATATTCGTAAATTTTATTTTTATCGTTCTATTGCGATTGTCGTCATTTTTATTATACTGTTAATTAACGAATATCTTTAATCTCAATTATTTATAATTTCAATTTTCAATTCTTTATCTAATAAGTTATTTATATCTTAATTATAAATAACTTCACGAATGCTTACTGGCCAGGACGGTAATGGCGTAAGAGTCGACGAGAGCGGCCGCGAGACTCAGCGCGAAAGTCGCGGTCACCAAGGAATCGGTGATGAGATTCGTCGTCGTGGACGGTTTGTGGAAATTGACGTTTTTCAAAGCCTCGGCCGCGCGTCTCTTGAATGTGCGATAGAAGCCGTCCGGCAGAAACGTCAGGGGCACCGATCGCGGACTCGTGGCTTCGCGGACGTAGAATTTTGGCAGCAGTCGTTCGGCCTTGTCAGTGATGTGGTGACTCTAAGTAATAGAATTGACCGTTAAAATTTAAAGTTGCCTCTGAATTTATCTACACGAAAATCGTAGCGACACATATTTCGTTATTTAATACATAATATATACATATAAATATAAAGTTATGGAAAAATATTCATAAAAATGCTCACAAAAATGATAATAATAATATAATTATAATGACGGATTAAAAGTACGATGATTGATGCTTCCAAGCAAAAAATTGACTGATAATAAATTGTTAACTCTAACTTTTATTTAATAAGTACCTCGAATAATTCGGTGATATCGGTCCCTTTCGTGAGCCGAATCCATTCAGCTCCACCCGGATGCGATTTCGCGAAGGTTTCCAAATCGTAAAGTTTATTTCCGATTCTCCACAATCCTTCCGCACCGTCGATTTTTCTCCTAGCCTCGAGAAAACCCGCCGCGGTTGCCGCCGTCATATCTCTCGCCGGCAGGTAAGCTAAGCCGGGTACCGTGCTAGTTTTCGACATGTTAAAAGTTTTTTTGACCTCCCCTAATAAATAAAACATAAAAGTTTGGTACTTCTGGCGAATGGTGGATTTATCACAATTAACTTTTACACAAGTAATAATACGTTGATTTATATCTAATTTTCTATAAACTTTTTATCACAGATTTATCTATTTTTTAATAATATTTCAATCTTTACTCTTTTTAAATTTTGGTTTTAATCGAAATCTTTAATTTCAATTTCGTGATTTTGTGGAGAAGAAACGGCCAATTTCCAGTTATCGAGCGTTAGTAAAGTGTTAAAAAGAAAATCTCATAATTTAAACAATATGTTTATTCTAAAGTGAGCTAACGTTTCGACCGTACTTGGTCATCTTCAGATCATTTGAGAACAATATAAAAATAATAATAAAATATTGGAGATCACATTGAAAGCGTTGAAATAAGTATTAAGAAGGTCGAAGTCAAACACGCGCGCGCGCGCGGTAAGTCAAAACGTCAATGACTAAATTTAAGTCGAAGGTTAAAAATTAAAACCTAATCGAAAAACTTTTTTGAAGAAGTCTAATAGTGAAATGGTAGAAATCCTTCGCAGATAATTCGAGCAGCCGCCATCCTCGTTAGAGAGCACCAATGTAAGTCCAAACGTAAAATGTCCGGTGTTTAATAAATGATAATGTAATTTATGACCGGACTTAGTGGTAACTATAAAGAGAGAAACTCTATGAATAGAATTCAAGAAGCATATAAAAGAGAAATGGACAACTTTCATAAGTGGTCATTCGACGAAGTTTGATATTATATTTCATATTTTGAACGTATTTTGAATACGTGATGTTTATCAGTGCGAAGATATACGGCTTCTGAGAGGGAGATGTTTGTTCGGCGACTGGCATAATAATCCACAAATCAATGTTTATAATTAAAGGTGACAGAGAGTTCGCTCAGAACATTAAAATAAACCTCGTTCAATAATTCCGTGTCTTTTTAGAGCTGTTTCCATTGGATTGCTCCTTAATGTAAATCATTTCGGAAATTAATCTTTTTTTGGTAATTGCATTCATGACCTAATATGCGAGTTCTCCAAAGCCCATCCAAATCGGTGCGGGACACTTTCGACCGTTCCCTGTGAGAGGAATCAGAAACAAATACTTCAAGGTGCTCTACATTCAGAATTTGTATTCAATTCAAGTTTGTTTTTTAAATTTAAGAGCTTTAAATTTCAGAGATATTTTTAGTCCGATTTTGAAAAAAATTATTTGCATGTTTTTTTCTTAAGGAGAGACTGTTAAAAAGTCGCTATTTTTTGTCTAGGGGCGAAAAAAGAGGAACCTGTAAACATGTTTTGGTGTTTTGCCACTATTTTTTTGTTATTTGGCCGATGCACATGAGGACACATTTTTGATCTTTTCATCTTTTGTTAAACCGTTCAAACACAGATATTTTGACAGACGTTTTGAAAACATTCATTATCGTTTCTAAAAGTTTCCACAGTTTCCTGGTTAAAGAAACCCATTATTTCTGTCTAATTTCAATTTCAAATGGGGCAAAACACGTCTTACGGGTTCCTCGTTTTAGGCGAAAAGCGACTTTCTTTTTAAAAATAGTGTAAAAACTGGTGAGTCACATATGTATATTAACAAAATGTATTCGATGAAACTTTCTTTTTTTTTTTTTTTGCTATTGCTTTAGACGGGTTCTTTGTATTTATAAAATGATTTATGACTGGTTTTGGTAGTATTTAAATTCTATAATATTACACTTTTATATCCTCAAACTTGCTGTGCGCAGCCACTGTTTAATATCATAGCCGTTTAATATCATTAAAACTGCTATGATATTCTTCACTGTTTCACAGTGAACATACTAACTCCAAATCTTAATATAGATCACGTATTGTTTACACGAACCTTTTTCATTTAGACAATGTAACTAACGTACATTATTAAAAATTGAATGATTGATTGATTAATTAATTTGATTTCTTTAAATTGTATTTTGCAAACAGTCCTACAAGAATAAAAAGTAGTTTTAAATTAGATTAGATTAGATGCATATCAATTTTAAATTTATTTATTAACTGTACAGTGAGTAATATTTATTAACTGTAAAGATGCATGATATTAATATAAGAAATATTATTATTTACATTGATCTCGTTGTTCATTTTCTTTTTTTACAGATATAAAATCAAAATGTTTAAAACTATTCTTTTGCTTTTCTAACATCCTAAAAATTGCACCCAAATTAAATAATAGCATTAAAAATAAAATTGCAAACAAAATATATAAATTTCTGATATTTATGATGAAATATAAACCTTCGATAATTCTCTGGAAATTATTCATTATTTATATAGATGACACATTAAACACAGTTTACATTGTATTTATTTTACGTGTAACGCCCAACGCTGATGCATGATCTTGTTTATCGTCTGATAATACTATAAAATATAATTTTGAACGATAGTGAGATAAATCTAATTGCTTGAATGTATTTATGTCTGTTATCATTCTCCAGTTAAGATAATGATAGCTCGTAGACAAGAAGACATTGACCGAGATATACATATGTTTGTATTCGTTGAATTCTGGTCTCTAAAATATTCAAATAGAATATTTGAATATTGCCTGTGAAACTGTCTGTACAGATTAAGAGTAACATGTCATAATAATAACAGAAACAACCAAATTAGAACTACACATAATACAATTATCTTTATAGCCGTAAACAATTATTTAAAAAGTAATAATTACTATTTAATAATTGTTAAAATAATGTTAAAAATAAATTGTTAAAAGAGTTGTTAAAAATAATGTAATAAAACCTATATAATAACATATTTTTAATGTTGGTTAATAAAATTATGTGTATAATATTTATATTATAAATATGTATATATACAAATATTTATACAAATCAATTAATAGATGGCAATAAGAGTCAGGCGCGGTACGTAGTGCGCAAGTACAGAAATTAATAGTTACATAGTAACAAATTAAAATGTATATATATATATATATATATACATATATTCCCCACTAATAGACTGCGCGCCGATTATTTGTCGGACTTGAAACACAGCTATCGTTGGAAATTTTAATACCCTTCCCTCCCCGGAATTAAATATACGCGATTTAATTCTTAAAAAACTGTAAAGAATTTATTGCGAAAAATATTACCTCAGCCAGGATATATTTTTCGCAATAAATTCTTTACAGTTTTTTAAGAATTAAATCGCGTATATTTAATTCCGGGGAGGGAAGGGTATTAAAATTTCCAACGATAGCTGTGTTTCAAGTCCGACAAATAATCGGCGCGCAGTCTATTAGTGGGGAATATATGTATATATATATATATATATATATACATTTTAATTTGTTACTATGTAACTATTAATTTCTGTACTTGCGCACTACGTACCGCGCCTGACTCTTATTGCCATCTATTAATTGATTGACATTTTCAAGAGTCTAAAAGACATAATTGAATTTATACAAATGTTTTAAATATTATGTAAATATATATATAAATATATAATATTTATAAAATATTTTAAATATTATGTAAAATAACCGTTAATTGTTGCAAAATATGGTAAATTATAATTATTACAAAGCTTAATTATTCCACTGTTTACGATTGTCGCAATAACGATAAATCGCACATTTCTGCGAAAATTAAACATTCAGTCTTTATCTCTTCGTTCGCTTGAATTTTGTTAGCGTGCAAACTCCCACCACCAATATTTGATCACCGTGTTTCTTTACTCACAACGCAACGCATCGACGATATTTCCTTTCAATCGTAACGCATCCATTATTTTCGGCGTGTAAATTGTATTCTTCACGATGCGATTCCTTATAGCGATCTGCACGACTTATCCTTCAATAATCCGGTTACGTGGCAAGCTGTGGCCAAGAATATCGAGTCATGTATATTGTAGAAGGGATATTAATGAGCAAACACATCACTCTCGAGTGCATATATACTCTTCCACAGAACTGCCGTCATTTATAATCACGTCGTCGTTGATATCACGAACGCGATATCGAGAGCACAAGCATGCCGAACGTTATGTAGGATGCATTAATTAGCTGAGCGTTTAATAATGTATAACGCATTTAATAATGTATCATGTTCGCCAAAAGAAAATGAAATGTGACTTATACCTTTTACTTAATAAAATGTCAAGGTAGTTTAATCATTAATCAGCTTTTGCAGGACGATAAGAATGTCATAAAAAATGTCAGATTTGCTCTAAAAATCTCTCTGAAAGACCGCAACAAAGTTAGAAGATATAAATTAAGTAAAATTAAAGCCGAATACATTGAAGTAAAGACAAACTAATATATTCTAGAACACTGTTTCCGGTAAAAGATCTATATAATAAAATTCGAGGCAGCTAGAAAGCAGCTAGAAAGTATCTTGAATAGTTCTTACAGTTCTTATAGTTTCAGACACTTTCAACTTGCACTGTACTGTGTCGAGAAGTATCGCGTCATCATATAATTATTTATATCAAGTAAAAAAGTCGTGCGTACGTACGTAAGAAAAAACGATGGAAAAATCCGGTGCAAAACGATGGTGCAATAGACTCTAGCGGTCGTCCGGTCCGTGTCGATTCTCTCGGTTCGCGGTAACAGTGGACACTGTGCTGTGTTACAAAATCGAGGAAACTGCGAAGATGAAAATTCTAATGCCGCGCTAAAAGAGCGACAGCTCGCAGAAGCACGACGATACTAATTGCTGGCACGATCGGAAGGCGCGATGAACTGCCTCGTCCGGCAAGCAGCAACTTTCGTTTTTTGTTTACGGAGCGATAAGCCAGTCAAACCAGATTGGTTCAATTCAGACATTGATTTCGCTATTTAATCCTCACGGTCACGGTCGAATCGACAAGTACAGCAACGTCATACATACAAGGACGTTTCGATGCAAGGACGTCCCAATACAAAGACGTTTCGATGCAAGGACGTCTCAATACAAGAACGTCTTATAAATAACGCGCTTTGGAAGAGTGCTCTCATTATTATATGAGTATCGATGATTTGTTCTCCATTTGATCTTTGCAGAAAATAAATAGGAGTAGCAAAAAATATAGGAGCGAAAATTGGAGTTACCAACATTAAAAAATCCGCAATCAATCGAGGAGATTAATTATGAAGGATATGATGTTTTGACGCATAGATTTATTATTCTCTGTTTTCTCGTAACAATCTGCTTATATAATAAAAACAAATCCTAAGTCAGGATTGATTATTCAATGCCTTACGAAGTCCTATTATTCGTGGTGTATTTTCTAGCTGCATTATTTCTACCTTGCACGCAGCGAATGATTTAGAGAGAAGAAGAGGGAATATATTGTCGATGAAACAAATTAATAATTTTGCATTTTTAGGTAAAACCTATTTCTACTGTGTTTATACGTATAAATATTTTTCTGCTGATATATGTTTGCGATATTTTCGTATTAATGTATTGACACAGATTAATGTCTGTTTTCATTGTACATCAGATTGATAAGATATTATACATATGCGGGATATCTAAAAAAAGATATCTATAAAAGATTGGAATTAAATTGATACAATCTATTAAAGAAATCGAATAAATTACAAAAAGTTTATATAAAATTATACCGTATCAATAGTTCCGGAACGGCAAATTATCTCAGAAAGTATTGGTTTATTGGAAAAATGTATCAGATAAAAGTTGGAGGGTTTAAAGGAACCTAATAGATGATCTCATTCGAATTTAGGTCCGGGGCCCGTGTTGGGTCCAGTAGAGCCCAAGTTAAATTTTTTAAAATGAAAACTGCTATTTTTTATTGTATCATCTCTTTCTACTAATTAATTTGAACATTTTTTTGTCTGAAACATTTTTCCAATAAACCAATACTGCCATGTTGAGAAAAAGTGCCGTATCTGCAACCATTCACATTTTGAGTTATAAATCGATTCTGACATTTTCCACCTCGAAGAATTTATTGGACTAAACAAAAAAACCGTATCTGCAACTATTATTCAAATAAAAAGGTATCATTTGCCGTAAAACGTTTCAGTCTGTTTCAAATGCTTCAAGTGCTAATCAATTATTATGAGTTATGTATTTATTATCTTTGTTTTTAGTTACGACTTTATTAATTTATTTGCGCTTTGTTGGATGCGTTAAAATTCTTGAGGACTGTTGCTGTCAATCTGTCGTTGTAATCAGTTATTATGAGTTATGTATTTATTATCTTTGTTTTTAGTTACGACAACTTTATTAATTTATTTGCGCTTTGTTGGATGCGTTAAAATTTTTGAGGAATGATGTCTTGCAAAGTACATGCGTGGGCTTTTCACGCGTGGAAAGTTGTAAACCCATGTGGCACCTCGTTTTGCGTGAAAAGTGTATGCGTGGAGGCAGTAGATTCCGCCCCCCTGCGGGGGGCTCCACTATCATTAAACTAGACACATAGTGTGCCTTGCAAAGTACATGCGTGGGCATGCAAAGTAGACACTAATGTGTCTACTTTAACGGTATATATTTTCAGATGGGGCTATTTTTTGGAGAAATTTTTTGCTGGGGAGATTTTCTCTGGGGGAAATTTTTTGATGGGGAGATTTTTTCCGAAGAGATTTTTTCCGGGGAACAAAACATCGGTTTTACGCCGTAAAATTGCTATCAGAAAACTGCGGCCGTTCTATGATGAGTACATATAAGTATATCTAAGCAAAAACGCAGTATTGCTTGCTTTTATTATATTTTACAATATAAGTATTGTGATTTTTGCTTCACGAAATAATTTCTAGAAACAGTTTATTTCAGAAAAGTTTTAAAAATTGATAAAATAGACATAGTGACGGCTGCATTAAGGCTGTTTTTCTCAGTTTGAAGTTTTTGCAGAGATACCAGAGATACTGCACTCTTTCTTAACAGGGCAGAATACTTCCGGAGATAATTGGCCGGAACTTTTGTTACGCACGGTATATGAAAATAATGTATACAAAAATTATGAAAGGTAAACAAAATTATAAAAGGTTAGTGATTTCATAGCAAAATTGTTTTCGATAGTTTCCTTGGATTTGCCTGATCTTTACTTTTATTTATTCACTTTTACACAATAACAGTTTTACGATCGATGTAAAAAGACAGGTGTAGCATTCTCATCAAAGATGCGCAATCATCATTTTCTTTGACCAATCAGAAATTGATCCGAGATGCAAGAAGGAATATGGCCCCTCCCCTCCCAGATAACATTTTGACGTCATAAAGACGTCTAAAAGACGTCATAAAAATCCCTAGACGTCTTAAAAAGATTTCAGAAAGACGTAGTTTAAACGTCGTTGGGACGCCTTATATCCCTCTTTACGACATCTTTAATACAATGCATTAGGACGTAGATTAGACAATATTTTTAGACGTTTTTAAGACTTTTGTAGACATTTAAGACGTTTTTTAAACTTTTTTTATAGACGCATGTTGTCTGGCTATAATTAAGAAAAATACGACAGAAGAGCTAGCGTTGTGCTTGTAGTAATTAATATACTATTATATTAATCCAAAAGTATATCTATATGTATATGCCATTTTATTATAAGAGAGTATACACTCCACCGCGATATAACTGATACAAATTGTGCCGTACTTATATAACGTCGCTCATCGTATTTTTCTTACGAGAAACGGATCTCATCAAAAGCCATCTATCGGTCGGATGATGCGGTCGGAAAATACGCCGTTCTAGCAAAGTCTTAAAGCCATTTTTTCTAAGACGTCATACAGACGTATTTCTAACAAAGTCATAGAGACGTCTTTTTTAAGACGTCGTTACAACGTCATTAAGACATGCGTGTTGTGTGCTATATGATATCTTCATGACGTAATTTATTAATATTTAGGTTGACCTTTTTTTAGATATTATACATTTGTATTTTGTTTGTTTTGTTGGCGTGGAGAAGCCATGCCAACGTGGCAATTCCAGACCAAAATTTGATTTTCTGTCTTATTCTTCGGCTGGCTTGAAATGTCATCATCTGTGACATCAGTCCGTTATTTTTGGTCATTTGTGATCAAATTTTGACGTCATATTGACGTATGCTTGTCTGTTCTAACTTTTGCTACAACTAGGTACAATAATGCATTTTGTCTATCATGTATTTTATGTACATAATATAGTAAAAACTTAATTTTTCAAAACTATTTTAAGGCTGACATCACAAGAAGTAGCTCTATTCTGTAACTTTAACGACAGTATCGGTATCGTTATATCGTTGCGGCTTTTTTTCCATATAGTATACCTGCGCAACGACAACATAACGATAACGACATTGTCGTTAAGAGTTACAGAATAGGGGTGGAACAGGAATTTGGTACAGAACAGGAATTTGACCGTTAGTTACGTAACAGCGACGTATTAATTACCTTTCGAACCCCAGTTGAGACGTTATATTAGCGACGTGCTTGCTACGTGCTGTCAGGGCATTAAATTGTCAAACTCACAAGTGTTTACAGTGATTAGCGTATAATATTTACAATAAGTAGAACGTATTTCTCGCTCGTCAAAAGCAAAAGCTGAATAAAAATAATATTACGGCATATATTCCGAGCAGTATTAGGTTGTTAATAAAGAACCATATATAAAATTCAAATTTTAATCATGCAGCCAACATTTCGACCTTACTTGGTCTTCCTCAGGGCATAAATTGACATTACAAAGTTATAAAAATAATAAAAATAATGATATCTGTTGGAATTCACATAAGAAACATTTAAAATTGTATAGTCATCGTCGGTGACAAGTACGACACGCAATAGAAACGAGGTTAAAGTCAAATACAAATTAACGTTGTGATAGGGCACGTGATTACGATAAAATTACAATAAATCGCAGTTGACGGTAATGCGATTTCGGTGCTTTTTTTTGTAGCAGCGGTCCTCTGCGGAATTTGATTGCATCTTGGTATCGGCTATGTTCAGCGTTGGAACTTATCGTTGTATGTCAGAGATTAAGTGGAAGTAGTAAGGACCGATATTAAATCAAGATCGTGTTAGCGCGACTGTTCTTATAGCCCAGTCAAATGGGCTGAAATTTTGGCCACTCAAGGAAATAATACTAACTCCGCTGAAACCAGCGTGGAAGTGTGTCTTTTGGGGCTGTAATGAAGATACTAAAAGCCCACCCCCGTACCAGTGTCGTAGCAAAAATGAGGGTGCAAAAAAAGTCCCAAAAATTGGTTTTTTGCCAATAACTCGAAAAGTATCGCAATTAGGGGAAAAAGTGAAGACGTGAAAGTTGTAGAGAATTAAATTTCACACAAAAAAGGTCCAGAGAAGATTTTTGTACGACCAATTGCAGTCGATCTAGATTTTTTTGAAATAATAGGTATTTCATGACACATGGAAAACACGTGAGCGCGTCGCGCATTTTTTATCGATGGTTCGAAAATGGCGACTCGAATAAAAAAATAGTTCTCATAAAAGTTGTAGACCATTCAATTACGAACAATTTCCATTTTTTTTTTTTTTCGATACGATCAGTATTGACAGAGATATGAATTTTTTAAAACATTTATTATCGATCCTCGAGTATGATTTTTAGTGGTAAAATCGCTTGTAACTCAACATCTGTAAGTTTAACGCAAATATTACATCCTACGAAAGTGAAAGATAATTAAATTTCGAACATTTTGATGTATATGCAAATTCATTTTGGATCTATGCGTAGTGTGTTAATGCTAATAAACATGAAAAATTGTCATTTTTTGTGGATTTTGTCAAAAAAAGTCACTTTCGGTTAGCTGTTAATGTTCATATACACAACAGCATGTAATATTCACAGAACGCACAGTAAGATGCCACGTTTTCGACTCGGAATTCAACGAATAATTGACCCCACACTGAAGCCCGACTACCTGCTCGCCCCATGCTATCCGACGCAAGGCCATTTCTTGTGTACTATTTGTCTTAAAAATATCGCAGCGGTACTGAATGACACCTAAATGTATGCAGAATGACTTCCAATACTTGAAAAAATTTTAAAAATTTGTTAAGTACATTATTTTTAACTTTGCAAATGCTCCAAAATTTCACTTTTCTGCAAATTCAAAATCACAAGCATTTTCAATTGTCCGTTTCATAATAGTACTTATTACAAATCGAATATCAAAGTATCAGTTTTGTAGGAAATTTTATCAGCTTTAATTTTGATCGGATGAAATTTCTTCGTAAAATCAATAGAAAAGAAGATACATGCAAAAAACTAAATACAAATGCCACTTTTGCATAATTTCTTTAAAAAACACCACTTTTCGAGGGTTCTTTTTTTAAAGAAATCATACCTTTCGATGAACTTACAGTGCTGCATTACTTTCACACACATATAAACTACTAAAAATAGGTGAAATCCAATTTTTAAAAAATTATTACGCATATATTTTTTCAATATATTATTAATTTCGTATGAAATTGTATTTTTCCTGACATTTTTAAACAGCTGTAACTTGTTAACAAATGATCGTACAAAGATGAACCAAACGCCGTTTTAAAGATAATTTAATTCTCTTCAAAAAATGTAGAGAGACATTTTGACCTACAGCTAACCGAAAGTGACTTTTTTTGACAAAATCCATAAAAAATGACAATTTTTCATGTTTATTAGCATTAACACACTACGCATATATCCAAAATGAGTTTGCATATACATCAAAATATTCGAAATTTAATTATCTTTCACTTTCGTAGGATGTAATATTTGCGTTAAACTTACAGATGTTGAGTTACAAGCGATTTTACCACTAAAAATCATACTCGAGGATCGATAATAAATGTTTTAAAAAATTCATATCTCTGTCAATACTGATCGTATCGAAAAAAAAAAAATGGAAATTGTTCGTAATTGAATGGTCTACAACTTTTATTGGAACTATTTTTTTATTCGAGTCGCCATTTTCGAACCATCGATAAAAAATGCGCGACGCGCTCACGTGTTTTCCATGTGTCATGAAATACCTATTATTTCAAAAAAATCTAGATCGACTGCAATTGGTCGTACAAAAATCTTCTCTGGACCTTTTTTGTGTGAAATTTAATTCTCTACAACTTTCACGTCTTTACTTTTTCCCCTAATTGCGATACTTTTTGAGTTATTGGCAAAAAACCAATTTTTGGGACTTTTTTTGCACCCTCATTTTTGCTACGACACTAGTACGGGGGTGGGCTTTTAGTATCTTCATTACAACCCCAAAAGACACACTTCCACGCTGGTTTCAGCGGAGTTAGTATTATTTCCTTGAGATATACCCATTTGACTGGGCTATTAGTGGCAACTGTATGTCAGGACGGAAATATAATTAATCACACAATTTATATTTTACTTAATATTAAAAGATGCTCGACTTACATATAAGTGGTCGCGTTAACAAGTCTTGTGTTTTGAAGAGCGTATCTAAATTCTATGTGTTTCGGAACGAGGACGTACTGTTACTGCGAATGCGAGGTATATCAGATGGTCGATACCGCATAGTCAATGTTTATACTTAAAACTAGAGAGTTCACTTAAGATGTCAAAGTAGGCCCTGTGATTCAGTATCTTTGTTCAAATTGATTCCATTGGTTTGTTCTATTCGTGATCTAAAATTCGTGTTTCGTCCCAATTAAACGAGTGATTAAGTGAAATAATGTGTTCCGAGACTACTGAATGTTTTGACGGGTCTAAAGTAACATTATACTTATGTTCCCTTAGTCTGGTAATCAGCTGCCGTTTAATCTGACCCACGTAGGATGCATCGCAATTATTGCAGCAAAATTTGTAAATTACATTGTTGTTATTGAATTTAAGATTCTTATCCTTTTGGACCCTGACTATATTATTAAGCTTATTAACAATTCTGTAGCCTATAGCTTTGATAGCTTTGATTTATCTACCGATGCCGCGATGATCTCAGAAGCAGATTTTAAATACGGGAGGGCGATATATCTCTTTTTTTCTTCGTCTTCTGTATTGTCACTATCGTCCTCGTTGTTCTCACTCGTGGGTTGTCTTTTGTTAAAATGGAGCTTTTTAATTCTCGAATTAATTTGTCTAAATATTAAGTCCACCGGGTATCCGTTGTCTAGTAAAATGTCAACAATAAATGCTAGATTTTTATTGAAAAACCGAGGGTGAGACAACAATATGGCTCTGTCCACGAGACTGTATAATTGTATATGGTTCCTAATTTGTGCTGTATAGGATGGTTTGAAAAGAAGGACAAGCATCTGCCTGAAAAGGTTTTTTTATGGAACCAATCTGTAATGATACTGTTATCACTGACAATTAATTTAAGATCCAGGAAGCTAAGAGATCTATTTTCTTCATATTTAATCGTAAACTTTAGTCTCTCGTGATATTTGTTAAAACTGTTGAATATGTCAGGGATGCTTGTCCTCTGTGCTGCGAATACGATATCATCTACATAGCGGTGATAAAATGGGATTCGGATGTTCAATGATTTGAGGACCCCTTCCTCCAGATCCTGCATAACAATGTCTGCTTTATATATGACATTATTAAATGTGAAGAAGGTGGAGGAGAGAATGAATTCTACTACTGAAATGAATTCTTTGCGTGGTAGTTTTTCTTTTAATGTGCCTCCATCTTCTTTTTATGCCATCGATTATCAGATCTAAGGGAACATTTGTGAACAGCGATACAACATCTAACGATACCAAAATCTCAGAGTCGTTTAATGTAATTTCTGAGAGATCATTGCACAACTCAAAACTGTTATTAACATGGCTCTTGACCTTGGGAAGGCTTTTGGAGAGAATTTTCTGTAGAAAAGAGGCTAGCGGATAAAGAGCTGTATTTACAGATGATACGATTATCCTAAAGGGATGGTTAGTTTTTATGGATTTTTGGAAGTCTAT
The DNA here is from genome assembly GCA_035220575.1 of Temnothorax rugatulus. Taxonomy (NCBI): domain Eukaryota; kingdom Metazoa; phylum Arthropoda; class Insecta; order Hymenoptera; family Formicidae; genus Temnothorax; species Temnothorax rugatulus. The sequence goes on along the minus strand of JASTWL010000203.1, from coordinate 165,604 downwards.
ATGCTTTAGGAAGGGAAGAATCACTCGAGTGTAGAGACCAATATTCTTTTTTGGAGATGTACTCTTTTTTTAGCCAGTCTTTTAGTATGTTGTTAAGATCTCTTTCTATTTTTGCAGCGGGATTCTTTTTTATGATGGAGTAGGTGTTTTTGTCACTGAGTGTAGATTCCATTTTTTGGATGTACTCATCTTTATTCAAAGCTACCGTGACGTTGCCTCTTCCGCTCTAGTGAAGATGATATTGGGATTTGTTTTTTGGAATTGAATCGCAGATTTATAGGAAGCGATGATACTATGTTCAATAGGACTGATGTGTATTTTATTGTTCAAAATCTTTGAGAACTGTGGAATTGCTACATTACGAATTTTGATCTGATTCTCAATGATGTGCCTCCTGTAATTACACTCTAGGTCTTTGATAAATTCGTGTATCGATTTTTTTATGTTGACCGAAAACGGAAGGCTGAATTTCTCTCCTAGTTGTAATAAAGAAGACACATCCGTGGGAATCTCCGTGTTTGAAATATAATTTTTAATTGTCAAAATGTCAAGTTGCAACTGAGTTGTTAGGTGCGATCAACATATATTATCAAATTTCACACTTGCAATATAACACGCCTAACGCCAGTGTTGTACTACTAACAGTTAAAATATTTAACTTACCTATATAAATAACTCACTTGGCGTCAGTAACCGCCAATAAACGCCACACTACTACTGCTAGTTTATATCAATATACATTTTTACTGACCTTAATCGGCTGACGTCACTAATCATTGCATATATGTGTAAACACCAAATCGCATTATCGATTAGATTTCAATGTTTGTGCTTCATAATCTATTTCCTGCAAAAATATAAGCGATGCATTATCTCGATATTAATTTTCGAAAATAAAATGTTAAAGTCAATTTAATATTGAAAAGAAGATAGGGGATAAAGCGGTTTGAAAATTTTGTTAAGAATCGCTATAAAAAGCTTGAACCCTTTGACAATTAGTAGAAAATTTAGCACACGGTCGCCGAAGATAAAAAATAATTTTATGAGGCTAAGATACCTATATAGATTTGGCAAGATAGGCAATTAGATACGAATTTCGACTTTTCGGTATAAATAAACTATTAGACATTTGTTGGAAAAAAAAGAGAAAATGGAAAAGCAGCGGGATTATAATATAATATTTTAATAGAACCGAAAATGGCCGACACGATATCCACGCTGAGCTGAACAATTCGCGCGCTCTTGTGGATCAGATTTCCCGGGAGAAGGTACTTGAAAAAGAAAAAGAGGATTGTGACAGGAGTGTTTTTTTCATTTCGAGTGAGGCTTTTGTTAATTTAATTTTCCTTTAATCCAGGAAGGTTTCACCAGTGAAACCGAAGTGTCTTCGCCGATATACGTCGCCATTGTTGACCTTTACATTTAACAACACGCGAACAGTTCGCCATCAACAAGAACTGCGATTTAATTCTGATTTCTTTTAAGAAAAAAAAAATTGTAACTAATACTCACCAGTTACGAGTGTCTGAGATAAATCCCCCCTCTCTAAAAAAAAAATGCATATTCCGTGTTTATCACGCGGCCAAATAAAGGTGTAACGACCCTTGGTGCGTGTTATCGCGATCCCACTTGCATATTTCGAGTGCGAGGGGTCAGAAAAACAAGAAATGTTGGATCACGAGTAGAAACGAGCAGAAACACAGAGAACGTGTCACTCGCCCTCTAACCTTCTTTATCATTGAACTGTGTTTTCCGAATCCGGGAAAAAATTGCACCTATCAAAATCCTCGCGCGAATATCTCCGCACATTTATTTAGTGACTCACGTGAGAGTTTATGTTTCGTATTTCTCTTCTTTCAGCCACACCGACCTGTGTATGTATGTATGGGTTTTATTTCTTGTCACCCATCTTACAATACTTTCCCCTCTGTCCCACACTAGCTTCCTCTCTTCTTCTCCACCCTCCTTGGCTCCCCTCGACGCTTCCCTTTCTTCCGCAGCCACTTTCTCCTCCCTTTCCCTCACACCGACCTGTGTTCAAACCCGAATATGATGGTCCTCCATTCCCTCGCCGTCTTCCCGGCTTCGACCTGCAGCCCGATGGTGAACTGTAAAGCTCCTTCCGAGGTTCGCGTAAATAATTAGTTAAAAAACTACCAAAAAAAGTCAAAAATTCAACAACAGAAAACATCCGGAGAATAAAGAAGAAGGGTAAGAGAAGGAAGAGGAGGAGGAGGAGGAGGAGGAGGAAGAACATCATCGCCCTCATCGAGTCCATCGTCGAACGAAGACACGAATATATACATAGCCATGCAACGAATCCGAGAGCTCGTTCGGAGCTCTCAACGGCATCGTCATCTTGCAATCGAGCGATCAATCAATCAAACATCATCACACATCCGGATCATAGAATTCTCGTCATCTTTTTCAATAATAATTTTTTTCTGTTCAATCGGCCAAAAAGAAAAAACGCGGAAAATCAGCGCTCGCTCGGGAAGGAAAGGATTAAGAGTGAGAGAGGGGAGGCGGGGGTGCGTTTCTTCACCACCTCGAGCTGACAGTCGAGGGAGAGAAAGGGAGAGAGAGAAAGGGAGGGAGAGACTGGAAGAGTGAGAGTGGGTGAGAGCGAGAGAGAGATCGAGCGAGAGGGCGCGCGAGCGGACGACGAGAGGGCGAGAGCCAGAGCGACAGACATATTAATATTTACACACACGCATACACAGAAGACGAAAGGGGGGAGGGGAGAAAATAGAGCGACGAATATAGAAACGTTTATACTCTCGCGAGTTGCACAATAACACGTAGCGAGCAATCCTTTGGGAAAATATACATTAAATAAAATTAAAGTTCTTAAAAGTAATCGTAAAAATTTAAGAGTTTACTTAAGAAATTTTTAGGTAAATTAAAGTGTGTACAGGTTAATCTAAAGTAATCTATGAAATTTTAAAGTATTTCAAAACTGACTGTAAAATAATCTTAGAAAACCAAAGGTTTTAAAAACTGACTTTAAAATAGTATTCGGGTACTCTAAAGGAGTGGAAAAGTAGCTTTAAAGTAATTTTAATAAATCTTAGGTAATCATAAGAAAACATTAAACTTTAAAGTTTTTTTATGAATCTCGATCTTAACTTAAAAGTTACATGGAAGCAAACTTTTAAGAAGATTTATCTCATGTGGTTAAATCTTCAAGGTTTAAAGTTATAGTTATAAGTATTTTAAAGTTATAAGGTTTACAGTTATAGAGGATAACTCTTATTAAGTTATTTTCTTTATTATTATTTCTATATTGCATCTAGAATTTTTAAAGTGCTTTTAAGTTTTAAAATAAGATATAAATATTTATCTTCTTTTATATGTCTGGCCTTATTAGGAAGAGGTAATTTATAAGATTTTCTTTAGTTTTTATAGTTTGCTTCCATTGAAACGAGTATAAAGGATAAAGGATTCGTATAAAAAAGAATTCCAAGTAAAAAACAAAATTGTATTAAATTATCGTCAGGTTTGAATATATTAAGTAGCATGTTTTACAATAATTGCAGTATTTTAACAAATGGAGCCGCAAAACAATTACTTAGAAGTATTAAAACATATATAATATATTTTTTTTTAATTTAATGATAATGATTCCCTTCTCGGGATACATGGTTTAACTAAAACATATATAATAACTTTTGTTATAAATTTTTTAATTTACATGTCAAAGCGCATATATAGTTATATGTGGTTATATCACTTTTACAACTAGTGAACGAAATTATCAGTTATTGCAAATTATAATTATTAAAATTGAATTATTTCTATTCTCTTTTTCTATCATAATAAATGAAAATAAAAAAAGTCAAAAGTAAATCTAAATAAGTTGAAATATTATATGATAGAAATCAGGAATCATATTACATTATTTGAAGTATATGCATTGCAAATTAAATTGTAAAACATGGGTGTACTGAATAATATTTTAAAAACATTTTAAAAATTCATAATAAATAAAATAATAACAAATTTAACTTACAGTAATACTTACCATAAAATTTACTTATTCCTGTGAAAAAACCTTAGAATTATGAAAAGTAAATTTAGGCACTTTTAACTTTAAAATTGTCAAAATTTACTTTTCATAATTTTAAGGTTCCTTTTACATTCTTCTTTAAGTAAGTTGCCTTATAGTTATAAGATTACCTTAAACAATAATCCAAATTTACCTTTAATTTTTTTTAAGTTTTTCTTTAAAGTAACCCAGGTAGCAAACACAAGTCATTTTGACGTCAAATTTTGGTCAGTTACTGACCATTCCTGACGTCACTAACTGACGGCATATTGACGTTAAAATGACGGTCTAATGTCACAGACAATTGACGTCATTTTCTGACGTCTTATTGACGGCAAAAATAGGTCCATTGTACGACATAACGGTTTCTAGAAATGTTTTTTATGAAATTATAATGTTAAAATGTCTACTTAATAAACGTTTATTTAAAAATGTTCTTTTTCTTTATCTAAAAAAAAAAAAAAAAAAAAAAAAGCCTCTTTAACTGGTTTCGTTACATGCTCTCAAGGCGGTCACCCATCCTAGTACAGTACCCGTGCCCGTGTTGCTTGACTTCGATGATCCAGTGGACAGTGACGATCTTCTTACCCTGATGCTTCCTTATTAACTGTACTTGTCTATAACAGGTACATCTTTAACGTGTTCTAAAATCTTGTAAAGATAATCTTCTTGATAGTTATAACACTGCATGAAATAGTTATTATAAAACTATAATCACACGCAACTACATCCACTTATACCATAAATTCGCCACTTCAATCATAAAGTTGCGAAACAAACATATTATAGTTAATTTTGTGGTTTTTATTTTATTATTACTTTATTATACAATATTAAGAAGTAAAAATAGTTATATTACAAAAAGACCTTATTTGGACGACTTTAAGACGTCTTTAAAATGACGTCTTTAGATGGTCTAAGAAATGACGTCTTATAAACGTCCATTATTAGTCGCCGATGTCATAGACCAAAAATGACTAAAAATAGACGTCATAATGACGTTATGGAATAACGTCAGTATAATGTCATTTTTAAAGACATAGTCGCTTTTTGGTCATTTGACGTCATTTGTACAAACATGACTAGTATTTGACGTCAAAATGACATGTGCTTGCTACGTTTTTCTGTAAAGTAAGTTTTAAGATTTCTTTTTAAGATTTCTAAGGTAAATTTTCCCAAGGGAAGGCTGCGGTCAACTTGACGCTACGAATGCTTCGAAGCATTCCTCTTCTCCTTTCTTTCAACGAAGAAAGCAGGAGAAGAAGAACGCTTCAAAGTATTTGTAGCGTCAAGTTGATCGTAGCCTAAATGGAATAAAATTATTATCACTCTATTTATCTACTTTACATGTAGATACGATTTTAATTCAATTCGTAAAACTTATCTCAAATTACGCGCATATTTTAACGAGTTTCTACTTCAATCATCTCATCTATATTTATCATTATTCGCCTGAGGTATTTACGTCGCAAATTGACACGTAAAAATTTAGAAGTGAGTAGAAGCGCGTAGAAACTTAGTGCCTAGAAATCCAATATTTATGATCGAGCACGTTTCGCCGAGGGCTGATCTCTACCTGTGATTCTTCTTGACGTCAGTTCGCGTGAGCTGCCTGAATTGTCCTTTCATAAGTTCCCACTGCGTCCACTTGTCCGAGCTGACGCGGAATTCCTCGCACGTTTGCAGGAAAGCAGGCACGCATAATTGCAAATAGTGATGGTCTACAGTGGGTAGCAGATGGTGCAATGAGTGCGAGCCGAAGTTGGTGAGCGCTAGGAAGATCGAGTCGTCGATCACCTCGCGGTCGCGCACGGCATCCATCTCGAGCAGACCCCAGTCCAGGTCATTCCTTGGGGACATTGCAATAATTAGAGAAATTTATTAAATCCTTCGAGATAGAACAGAAATATTTTACCATTAAAAAATTAAAATTACGTTGCGATTAAAATTGGAATTAATATCCAAGCAGCTCGACGTTAAAAACAAAGTCAATTAATTAAAATTGAAATCAAAATCATGCAAAAATTACATCGAGATTGAATTAACGAGAAATAATCGAGATTGGATATATGTGTGAAGTGAGTGTAGTTAAATCAATATTCCTTTTTTCCTTTAATTATCTTATTTTATACTATTTTACTTTATTTAAATTATTTTTTAATAGAGAGAAAACAAAATAAATCTGATCGGTTCAAAAATGCTTTAATAATTTCAGGGAATGAAAGTTCCCTTAAAATAAAAATGTAAGCTATATGTAACCTGTAGGTATCGCCGTCGTGGAAAATATCAGGATGATGATGAGCCGCATTGAAGCCAATTAGACCGAAAAGGGCGCTACTAATTAGCACCATTATCAGCCACAACTTGAGAGCTACGAGAATCTTAGGTGCCATAAAACACATCAATAGGGGTAGCACGAGCGGCACGAGATCGCGAAACTCAAAGACCCCGTACACCTTGAATACCGAGTAATATCTAAAAGTAATTAAATCTTTCAGTTGGATTATCCATTCGGCAAATTTCTCGGTGTATCGGCAAATGCAATATCGGAATCAGAATTAAGTCAGCAGATTTTTAATTAAAATTAAGAATCTAAAATGAGAATATAAGCTGAAAACCTTTCTCTCAATTTCAACGAAAGGGTGTGGAACGTTATTGTACGTTGAAATTAAGTGTCTATTACCGTTTCAAGCCTTCGGTAACGAACAGCAACATCCAGGCGATGGGACTTATAATCCTGCTGATCATTCCCGCTAAGTAGGATTTATCCTTACGAGGCAGCCACTGCAAAAATGGCTCTAACACGTAGATCTCGTAATCCCATATGGTGTTGGTATACATGTGGTGGCTCATCACGTGCGTGATGCGCCAATCTTTCGAAGATACCATGCTGAGATCGAAGTAATACATACGAAAATTGTCTCTCATGTGGAAGTAATTGTGTGCCGCGACGGTCGTCCATGTTAGAAAAACGCCTAGAATTATCGTCGAATAAACCAATCGATTAATACGTTCGCTCTTAATGATTGTAATTAATACAAAGCTATATTAATTAATAAATATATTCGTAAATTTTATTTTTATCGTTCTATTGCGATTGTCGTCATTTTTATTATACTGTTAATTAACGAATATCTTTAATCTCAATTATTTATAATTTCAATTTTCAATTCTTTATCTAATAAGTTATTTATATCTTAATTATAAATAACTTCACGAATGCTTACTGGCCAGGACGGTAATGGCGTAAGAGTCGACGAGAGCGGCCGCGAGACTCAGCGCGAAAGTCGCGGTCACCAAGGAATCGGTGATGAGATTCGTCGTCGTGGACGGTTTGTGGAAATTGACGTTTTTCAAAGCCTCGGCCGCGCGTCTCTTGAATGTGCGATAGAAGCCGTCCGGCAGAAACGTCAGGGGCACCGATCGCGGACTCGTGGCTTCGCGGACGTAGAATTTTGGCAGCAGTCGTTCGGCCTTGTCAGTGATGTGGTGACTCTAAGTAATAGAATTGACCGTTAAAATTTAAAGTTGCCTCTGAATTTATCTACACGAAAATCGTAGCGACACATATTTCGTTATTTAATACATAATATATACATATAAATATAAAGTTATGGAAAAATATTCATAAAAATGCTCACAAAAATGATAATAATAATATAATTATAATGACGGATTAAAAGTACGATGATTGATGCTTCCAAGCAAAAAATTGACTGATAATAAATTGTTAACTATAACTTTTATTTAATAAGTACCTCGAATAATTCGGTGATATCGGTCCCTTTCGTGAGCCGAATCCATTCAGCTCCACCCGGATGCGATTTCGCGAAGGTTTCCAAATCGTAAAGTTTATTTCCGATTCTCCACAATCCTTCCGCACCGTCGATTTTTCTCCTAGCCTCGAGAAAACCCGCCGCGGTTGCCGCCGTCATATCTCTCGCCGGCAGATAAGCTAAGCCGGGTACCGTGCTAGTTTTCGACATGTTAAAAGTTTTTTTGACTTCCCCTAATAAATAAAACATAAAAGTTTGATACTTCTGGCGAATCGTGGATTTATCACAATTAACTTTTACACAAGTAATAATACGTTGATTTATATCTCATTTTCTATAAACTTTTTATCACAGATTTATCTATTTTTTAATAATATTTCAATCTTTACTCTTTTTAAATTTTGGTTTTAATCGAAATCTTTAATTTCAATTTCGTGATTTTGTGGAGAAGAAACGGCCAATTTCCAGTTATCGAGCGTTAGTAAAGTGTTAAAAAGAAAATCTCATAATTTAAACAATTTGTTTATTCTAAAGTGAGCTAACGTTTCGACCGTACTTGGTCATCTTCAGATCATTTGAGAACAATATAAAAATAATAATAAAATATTGGAGATCACATTGAAAGCGTTGAAATAAGTATTAAGAAGGTCGAAGTCAAACACGCGCGCGGTAAGTCAAAACGTCAATGACTAAATTTAAGTCGAAGGTTAAAAATTAAAACCTAATCGAAAAACTTTTTTGAAGAAGTCTAATAGTGAAATGGTAGAAATCCTTCGCAGATAATTCGAGCAGCCGCCATCCTCGTTAGAGAGCACCAATGTAAGTCCAAACGTAAAATGTCCGGTGTTTAATAAATGATAATGTAATTTATGACCGGACTTAGTGGTAACTATAAAGAGAGAAACTCTATGAATAGAATTCAAGAAGCATATAAAAGAGAAATGGACAACTTTCATAAGTGGTCATTCGACGAAGTTTTGATATTATATTTCATATTTTGAACGTATTTTGATCACGTGATGTTTATCAGTGCGAAGATATACGGCTTCTGAGAGGGAGATGTTTGTTCGGCGACTGGCATAATAATCCACAAATCAATGTTTATAATTAAAGGTGACAGAGAGTTCGCTCAGAACATTAAAATAAACCTCGTTCAATAATTCCGTGTCTTTTTAGAGCTGTTTCCATTGGATTGCTCCTTAATGTAAATCATTTCGGAAATTAATCTTTTATTGGTAATTGCATTAATGACCTAATATGCGAGTTCTATCTCACAATCAGTCAAAAGAATGATTATATTGTGTAATATGTTTGGTGACCATTGAATACTTGGATGAGTCTAATGTGATGTTATACTTATGCCTAATATGTAGCTGTCGTTTAGTTTGCCTAACATAAGAGGCATCGCAATTCTTACAATAAATTTTGTAGATAACTGTTATTCATAAAGTAGGAGTTCTTATCTTTTTGGACTTTAATTATTCCGCTATAAGTTTATTCAGAATACGGTATCCTATAGAGATCTTAGACTTATCCACTAGACACGATGACTTCAGAGGCAGATTTTAAATAAGGGAGGACGATAAAATTCTTTTTTTGTTCTGACTCATCGACGTCGTTCTTTCTGTCTCTGTCGTCACTTGAAGACTGTATTTCGTTAGATTGAAGTTTTATAATCTTAGATTAATATGTCCTTTTGCCTTAGGAAGGCTTTCTAATAGAATCTTTCTGATAAAAGCTGCTATAAAGTTTGTGATTTTTATTGTAACATTAATCTTAGTTTCTATATAAGTAACTCTCTCAATCTTATTACTTTCAATCAAAAAATTCTTTTACTGCTCTTATAAATTAACTGAATCAGTAAAAATTCCGTTGAATTAGCTACAGAGATTTCATTGATAACACACTGGTCGTCATATCAGATGCGGATTAGGTTTCTCGAATCGTTTCCTGTAGATTTTTAGCCGCTAAATCCGAGTCTGTCAGTAAAATTTTTCTAACACATTTTTCTATCACAAAAAAAACGTGTTTTTGGTCATTTTTGACAAAGTATAGATGATGAACCCGATGTGTTAGAAAATTTCAAAAAATCCTTAAAATAAAGGTTAGACAATATACTTTAGACTAAGCAAACCCATAATTAATCCTAATTATCTATCGCGAGCTAAAATGTTTCTTTGTGGTGGGATGCGCGCGCGCGCTCATGCCCCGCCGTTGACTGACAAGGAAATCTCGCGAAAACAAAAATTCTGATTTTGATAAAACTTCCCACACATGTAGGGGGAGTAAAAAGATGAATTTAGATATTTTTTGTAGCTGCCCAAAAACGGTTTTAAGGGATGAAACTACTCTTCATATGTAGAGCGGTTTATACTTTTCTCGATATATCTCGAAAAATATTTGCGATATCAAAAAATGTTTCTTATAAAAGTTTTATAGTAAAATCTCCTCTATTCAACAACATGAATAATATTTTTTAAAAATAATTTTTTAAACAAAATTTTGATTAAAAATTAGAAAACAATTTTTTTTTCAAAATTTTATTAATGTGGTTAAATAGAGATGTTTTTACCATAAAACTTTTATTCGAAACATTTTTTGATATCTCGAATACTTTCCGAAATATATCGAGAAAAGCAAAAAGTTGCTCTACATATGGAGGATGGTTTCACCCTTTAGAAGCGTTTTTGGACAGCAACAAAAAATTTCTAAATTCATCTTTTTACCCCTTCCCCCCCTACATGTGTAAAAAGTTTTATAATAAGAACACCTATATATATTTAACCGCAACAAATAATTTTTTCAAAAAATTATTTATTTTTGCATCTCTTATATAAAAAAATATCTGTTGCGTTATTTAATATTATAAAATTGTAAAATAAAGATATTGATGTTTTGCTACAATTTTTTTGTTATTTGGACCGATTCACATGAGGACACATTTTTAATCTTTTCATCTTTTATTAAATCATTCAAACACAGATATTTTGACAGACGTTTTAAAATCATTCATTATCGCTTCTAAAAGTTCCTAAAGTTTCCTGGTTAAGGAAACCTATTATTTCTGTTTAATTTCAATTTCAAATGAGGTGTGGCAAAACACCTCTTATGGGTTCCTCGTCTTAGGCGAAAAGTAGCGACTTTCTATTTAGAAATAGTGTAAAAACTGGTCAGTCACATATGTATATTAACAAAATGTAATCGATGAAACTATCTTTTTTTTTTTTTTGCTATTGCTTTAGACGGGTTCTTTGTATTTATAAAATGATTTATGACTGGTTTTGGTAGTATTTAAATTGTATAATATTACACTTTTTTATCCTTAAACTTGCTGTGCGCAGCCACTGTTTAATATCATAGCCGTTTAATATAATTAAAACTGCTATGATATTCTTCACTGTTTCACAGTGAACATACTAACTCCAAATCTTAATATAGATCACGTATCGTTTACGTTATGTTTACACGAACCTTTTTCATTTAGACAATGTAACTGACGTAAATTATTATAAATTGAATGATTGATTGATTAATTAATTTGATTTCTTTAAATTGTATTTTTGCAAACAGTCCTGCAAAAATAAAAAGTAGTTTTAAATTAGATTAGATTAGATGCATATCAATTTTAAATTTATTTATTAACTGTACAGTGACATAAAAGATGCATGATATTAATATAAGAAATATTATTATTTACATTGATCTCGTTGTTCATTTTCTTTTTTTTACAGATATAAAATCAAAATGTTTAAAACTATTCTTTTGCTTTTCTAACATCCTAAAAATTGCACCCAAATTAAATAATAGCATTAAAAATAAAATTGCAAACATAATATAGTAAACATAATAATGTAAATTTCTGATATTTATGATGAAATATAAATCTTCGATAATTCTCTGGATAAATTATTCATTATTTATATAGATGACACGTTAAACATAGTTTACATTGTATTTATTTTACGTGTAACGCCCAATGCTGATTCATGATCTTATTTATTGTCTGATAATACTATAAAATACAATTTTAAACGATAGTGAGATAAATCTAATTGCTTGAATGCATTTATGTCTGTTATCATTCTCCAGTTAAGATAATGATAGCTCGTAGACAAGAAGACATTGACCGAGATATACATATGTCTATATTCGTTGAAATCTGGTCTCTAAATATCCAAATAGAATATTTGAATATTGCCTGTGAAACTGTCTGTACAGATTAAGAGTAACATGTCATAATAACAACAGGAACAACCAAATTAGAACTACAAATGATACAATTATTTTTATAGCCGTAAACAATTATTTAAAAAGTAATAATTACTATTTAATAATTGTTAAAATAATGTTAAAAATAAGTTGTTAAAAGAGTTGTTAAAAATAATGTAATAAAACCTATATAATAACATATTTTTAATGTTTGTTAATAAAATTATGTGTATAATATTTAATATTATAAATATATATATGTATACAAATATTTATACAAATGTTTTAAATATTATGTAAATATATACAATATTTATAGCAGTTTTAATTATTATGTAAAATAAGCGTTAATCGTTGCAAAATATGGTAAAGTATAATTATTACAAAGCATAATTATTCCACTGTTCACGATTGTCGCAGTAACGATAAATCGCACATTTCTGCGAAAATTAAACATTCAGTCTTTATCTCTTCGTTCGCTTAACTTTGTTAGCGTGAAAGCTCCCACCACCATTATTTGATCACTGTGTTTTTTTACTCACAACACAATGCATCGACGATATTTCCTTTCAATCGTAGCGCATCCATTATTTTCGGCGCGTAAGTTGTATTCTTCACGATGCGATTCCTTATAGCGATCTGCACGACTTATCCTTCAATAATCTGGTTACGTCCCTGATAGCACAGAAAGGTTTCTGCAACGTTGTAGGGACATAACATTGAAACATTGAAACTGTTACATTTACGTTGCGTAATGTCTTTGAAACATCTCTGCAAGATTGCAGCAACGTCATAATGTCCGCTTCGATCCGCAAGAAACATTTCTGAAATATTACAGAAATGTTTCTTGAACATTTCGGTGAGGTTGGTGCAATATCCTCTTTGGTTTCACTTGCAACATTGCAGAAATGTAAAAAAACGTATATATGCGGGAATATATATTGTTAATAAAAAAAAAACAAATAATCTATTAAATCACAATAGTTTTATTTTTTTATTTGTAGAAATAAAGTATTTTATAATATTTCAACATATTACATTTATATATTTATTATATTAATTATATTTATTATAATAATATATTTATTATATTATTTATGATATTAATATTAAAATTCATATTGCATCAGCGTTCGCTGTCTTTTGATGTTTACTGAAAATGAAAATAATAATGTGATAAAAGTAACGAAAGAGCATGTTATTTATTTAAGGGGACTTAGTAGTAAAAAATTGAAACAAATGAGAAAAAAGTTAAATTAATTTTGTACTTCAAAAATTTATATATATAATAAAGAATTTCAGTATTCTCTTTTATTTTTTCACATATATTCTACATACTACTTCTAAATCGAAAATTGGCCATTTTAATATGTATTATAATCAAAGTTATAATTTTTTTCATTTTGTGTACAAGTCGACTCCGCTTTCACAACGAAAGTTCAGGCGATGAATACTATGAATAGTTCGTTCGACTAATAATTAGAATACCATCAAATATATGTTATCTATATAATGTATTGTTTTATATGAATGTGTTATTAAAAGTGCATTCCTTTTCACGCATGACGCGCATGATACATCATTTACTCTTGTTTAACATTCGGTGAACAACAAGGATAAATATGCTTCATACACATCATGCGTGAAACGGAATGCATCTTAAGTATTATAAAAAGGCTTCGTTGTTACTTGAATATAATATCCAAAATACTATAAAATATGTAAGATGATTGGTTCATTATTTCATCGTTCCAAAAGCTTTCGGTCGATTCGAACAAAAAATCAAACAATTTAAGTAACTGGAATTCTAATATATTAAAGGCAATTTTTTGTATTTTGTTTTACATTATATGTATAAGATAATTCAATAATAAAATTTAACATATTAGGAAAATTGTAGAAAATTAATATTTTATCGTCCAGTACCTTTTAAAAATCTATTAATTATACAATTTTCAAAAACTTACGTTTTTCTTTGTTCAAGACTGCGCTTGTGTCTTAAAGTGCCTTGCACAAGCCACTTGGAGATATAATGTGTGATATCTTTCTCTGTCACTTTGTCATCCGTAATACGCACAACTCCTAAATTCCATTTATTAATATTTATATTTTTAATACTGTATTAAAATTAAAGTGAAATACTAAAAATTAGTCGCACAACATTTCAAAACTTACGTATAATACACTTCGCGAGCAGCAAATCTTTTAACTTCATTTTCTTTAGCTTTCCAGCCCAACTATATTGTACTGCTATCTCATTTGTGATCGTTCTTTTTAAAATGTTTAGAATCAATTCTCGGCTATCACGTCCGCCGATTCTATTCAACGAAATGGCCTATGAAAATTATAATTTATTACAATTAGGAACATATACAAATACATATACATTAAGACATTGAAACAATGAAAACTTAAAAGTACTATTAGTAAGAAATTGAAAAAAATTAGGAAAATGAATAATTTTGTATTTTAATATGTTTTAGTTTAATTAATTTTAAAATAAGAAGTTGAATTATTTTGTACAACTTCAAAAATTTGTATATAAAGAAGAATTTTAATACTGAGCAGTCTCATATTCAATAAAATAGTTCTAAATAAAAAATTTGTTCTTCATACATGTTACAATTAAAGTTATTATCATTTTTTAAATTTTGGATTAGTTAACTCCACTTTAAGAAAAACTTTAATAGCATGATCAAATATATTGTCCTTATGCAACATATAACACAATATATTTATTATAATAAAAATTGCACATACTTCTGTTGAGTACTTCCTGTTGAATACCTTCTGTTGAATACGTCCACTGGATGCCGAATTTCTATGTGAGCCCTGTACACGTATGAACGAAAGAAAGTCATTTAACCCTTAAATGCCACCCGGGGTCCAGCGGACCCCAGACCCTTTAGAATGAAATATTTTCAAATGTTCCCGCCAAAAATGGAGCTCATATTTATTTATTTATTATTTTTAATTTTTTTTATTTTGGAGCCACGATTTTAACTCTTGGCGATCTTAAATTTTTATACTATGTTGAAATTGAAATTTTAACAATATCATCATTTTATTCTCTTGTCTAGACCTTGAACAACTTTGAAAAAAATTGGCATAACTAAAGATCAAAAAATCAATTAGTTACGAGACATTTTTCATGCTGGGGTCATTTAGACCCCTTATGTCATTTATGAGATTCTGGAAAGGTGTGTCATTTAAGGGTTAAGGCAGTGAATCGTTGATATATTGAACTGCAGTCTTTTTGTTAAAGCAAAGATATAGTTATATACCAACTATATTCTTTGCTTTAACAACACACATTTATGCAAATACGAAAAGTGCGCATGTGGCCACGGAACATGTTCATGTCGTTAAATTTCGTCGGTATGACGGTTATTTTAACCTGAATAGTCGTCAATTTTAACGATTAATATCTCGCTTCGCGGGGCAGCTAGAGCGACGCTTTTTTCTGCCAAATTCTTTCGTTTCATGCAAAAATACACAATATTATCAAGTTTCAGAAAAATCGTTGAGTGAGCTCTCCTTTAGTATTACCAATTTCAGATAACCTCTTCCGGACACAAAATATATATGTGTATTTTCTTCGTAACCGACTGATTTACAACTTTTCTATTAAAAATAACAAGCCATCGATATTTCATGTGACTTGTTATCGTACTTTTATATGTTAATTATTAAATTAGTTTGTACATACCTTTTACGTGAGACATACCTTGATCCGGCAGACAAATATGCTGTTTACTTTCATTTTTCAAGGTTATATACACCGTCCCGGCCCGGTCCCGGCGCGCGATCAGTTTGGCGACATACGATGCTCATTTATTAGTTGAGGTCTCAGAAACCTCTCAGAAACTTTGCATTTGTAATGTTGCAAAATACTACCTGTGCAGCACATATTGGTTGACCAACGGTTGGCTTTTAATCGGAAGCATCGGCGTTGGGGAAACAATGTTGGACCGACATTGTTAAAATGCTACAATTCGATGAATCGTTAGATAGATTTTTTTTTATTTATTTGATACGAATTAAAAGGCATTGTTATGTTTTTTTGTAAATTGTAACTGTTTTAAAATAGTCTGCAGCATTTTTAACTATTTTAGTGTATATCTTATTAATCGATTGACGACGCAATACCAACCGTTTGTCGAACGACGTTTAGCCGACATTGGACCATCGAAATTAATATAAAAAATCAGCTAATTTTAATCAAATTGTTTTGGCATCATGAGTTGCTTCTTTCTGAATTACCTGTGTTCAAAACTTTAAAAATTATGTCTGAAATTAAGAGACTATGGCCGGTATTCATAGTCTTAATTAAGACGGTCTTGAAATAAGATCCGACCATAATGAATACCGGCCACAGTCTCTTAATTTCAGACATAATTTTTAAAGTTTTGAACACAGGTAATTCAGAAAGAAGCAACTCATGATGCCAAAACAATTTGATTAAAATCAGCTGATTTTTTATATTAATTTCGATGGTCCAATGTCGGCTAAACGTCGTTCAACAAACGGTTGGTATTGCGTCGTCAATCGATTAATAAGATATACAGGGTGTTCCTTAAAGACCGCGCACTAACTACATAGCGTTATTCCTTATCAAAAATTGAGTCGAAAAGTCCCGAACCATTTTTTTCTATAATGCTTTACCAAGCTGTGATTATTGAGTAAAGTCAATCCAATCAGCGCCGACCTTTAGCCGGGCGCACGTCAGTGAGCCACGCGCCTGGTA
The DNA here is from genome assembly GCA_035220575.1 of Temnothorax rugatulus. Taxonomy (NCBI): domain Eukaryota; kingdom Metazoa; phylum Arthropoda; class Insecta; order Hymenoptera; family Formicidae; genus Temnothorax; species Temnothorax rugatulus. Next base: position 148,824 of record JASTWL010000203.1, on the reverse strand, counting down.
GTGTGCGTGAGCGCTCTGCCGCTACGTTCAACGTTACGCGGCGGTGGCGCGCGGCCCGGCCGCGGCGGTGCTGCGTCTTCGCGCGCGTCGCGTGGAATATTCTTACGCATCGTAATAATAGAAATAATTTTTTCTTGCACTAAGAATTACATGTTACTTCTGTCAGAAGTATCTTCTTACAGAAAAATTCGATAACAAATAGAACTCTCGCCAAGACATAAACCATCTTCAACACAATATGAAGATTTAAACAAATACAAAAAAATAAACTGTGTATTTTACAAAAATTATTTTCTAAACAATCCGTTTCGTTAGATATCTCTGCGTTAATTGAAATTAAATTTTGAAACATAGCACTTATTCAATCTTTCTACGAGATTCACCTAGTTACTCAGAAGTAATAAATTTTTTAAGAGAAATAACAATTAGATATTTAAATATTCTTATGCTTAAAAGAAAATACGTAAAACGTATTAAAAAATAGAGAAAGATTTCTTCCTTTATGAGAAAACGATTTATCTTAAGTCAAGAATAACGCTTTTCAGATGTACAATTTGAAACTTAAGGTAAATGAGAGCAAAACGCCGATTTTATAGCGAATAATAAGTCGCTTATTTGCTGCAACAATGGCAAAACTCAAAAATCGCTCTTTTTGAGTTATTCGTACAGGGAAAAAGGTTGTACTATTCACATTTAAATCGGTTTCACGAACTCACCCGAGAGAACAGTTGTGTCGCTATTGTGCCATATCATTTAGTGAATTATGTAGGTTGCAATACTGTCTCATCTCAGTCAATCTCAGTTGTCATTTTGTCGTATAGTGAGAACATCGTAAAAGTTGCAAAAAGAGTAACTTGCCAATACGGTATTTTAAAATTCTTATAGAAAGTTATAACAACTAAAAGTTGAGTCTAGCCCTTCAGTCCGTGCGTTGATGTTAATTCATAAGCATTGTTTCGTTACTGAAACCAGACACAGTAGATTATCACGAGATTGACCGTCTGGTAAGTGAATTTTACATTTTTATGAAAAAAACTTATACGAATTGCAGCTAACTTTGTAATCTCATTTTATTTAAAAGGCAGCAGTTAGTCACGTGATTTGCTTTATGTTCAACCTTTTCTAACAACTACACTGGCGACCTATGTTTTACGAATATGACTACATTTTATTTTTATTTATGCGTTGTTGACGATTAGACTTAAGATAATTGCAAAATATTATACTGAAGAAAGTCTAAACTAAGACCGAAATACGATACATTTGAATTGTATTTTGTTTTAAATTATTAAATGTGTTATTATTTATTCGCCCATTTGCTGCAACAGTGACATAACTAAAAAATTGTGATTTTTCAGGAGACACGTTTTAAAGTTTTGAGTTGTTATAACTTTCTATGAGAATTTTAAAATACCGTATTGGCAAGTTACTCTTTTTGCAACTTTTACGATGTTCTCACTACACGACAAAATGACAACTGAGATTGACTGAGATAAGACAGTATTGCAACCTACATAATTCACTAAATGATATGGCACAATAGCGACACAACTGTTCTCTCGTGTGAGTTCGTGAAACCGATTTAAATGTGAATAGTACATGTAACAACCTTTTTCCCTGTACAAATAACTCAAAAAGAGCAATTTTTGAGTTTTGTCATTGTTGCAGCAAATGAGCGATTTATTATTCGCTATAAAATCGGCGTTTTGCTCTCATTTACCTTAAGTTTCAAATTGTACATCTGAAAAGCGTTATTCTTGACTTAAGATAAATCGTTTTCTCACAAAGGAAGAAATCTTTCTCTATTTTTTAATACGCTTTACGTATTTTCTTTTAAGCATAAGAATATTTAAATATCTAATTGTTATTTCTCTTAAAAAATTTATTACTTCTGAGTAACTGAGGTGAATCTCGTAGAAAGATTGAATAAGTGCTATGTTTCAAAATTTAATTTCAATTAACGCAAAGATATCTAACGAAACGGATTGTTTAGAAAATAATTTTTGTAAAATACACAGTTTATTTTTTTGTATTTGTTTAAATCTTCATGTGTTGAAGATGGTTTATGTCTTGGCGAGAGTTCTATTTCTTATCGAATTTTTCTGTAAGAAGATACTTCTGACAGAAGTAACATGTAATTCTTAGTGCAAGAAAAAAATATTTCTATTATTACGATGCGTAAGAATATTCCACGCGACGCGCGCGAAGACGCAGCACCGCCGCGGCCGGGCCGCGCGCCACCGCCGCGTAACGTTGAACGTAGCGGCAGAGCGCTCACGCACACTACCAGGCGCGTGGCTCACTGACGTGCGCCCGGCTAAAGGTCGGCGCTGATTGGATTGACTTTACTCAATAATCACAGCTTGGTAAAGCATTATAGAAAAAAATGGTTCGGGACTTTTCGACTCAATTTTTGATAAGAAATAACGCTATGTAGTTAGTGCGCGGTCAATCGATTAAGGAACAATCGATTAATAAGATATACACTAAAATAGTTAAAAATGCTGCAGACTATTTTAAAACAGTTACAATTTACAAAAAAACATAACAATGCCTTTTAATTCGTATCAAATAAATAAAAAAAAATATATCTAACGATTCATCGAATTGTAGCATTTTAACAATGTCGGTCCAACATTGTTTCCCCAACGCCGATGCTTCCGATTAAAAGCCAACCGTTGGTCAACCAATATATGTGCTGCTCGGGAGGTTTCAATCAAGATGATTGCAGAAATACTGCAATTGCAATATTTCAAAAAAGATGGTCTCAGAGATATTACAAATGTGATGATACACAATTGAGACCCCCAGTAAAACAGGTACGTCGCATCTGCGTCGAATCTACATAATACGTGGATGGAGATTCATCCGCGAGTTATCCACGTAGATTCAACGTTTCTTTTTCATCGTCAAAATCGAAAAACATTATTCGCGTGGATTCAACGTTTCTTTTCTATCGCTAAAATCGAAGTACCTTATCCACGTAGATTCAACGTTTCTTTTTCATCGTCAAAATCGAAAAACCTTATTCGCGTGGATTCAACGTTTCTTTTCTATCGCTAAAATCGAAGTACCTTATCCGCGTAGATTCAACGTTACTTTTCCATCGCCAAAATCGAAGTACCTTATCCGCGTAGATTCAACGTTTCTTTTCCATCGCCAAAATCGAAGTACCTTATCCGCGTGGATTCAACGTTTCTTTTCCATCGCCAAAATCGAAGTACCTTATCCGCGTAGTATCAATGTAGATTTTGCGTAGATATTTCCACTGTTTTACTGACAGATAATTTATCAATCTCAGGAGACAATGAAGTTGTCAATCACAATTAATATAGCTAAATGGAACGTTTTAATGAATAATTTATAACTAATCAAGCTGAGATCCATCAACTATATGTTTTGCAACTATGGTCAAAGGTTAAAGGATAGACAAGGTTTTCTTATTTTTGTCTAATGAGGCCCTTGTAAGGATTTGATAAGAATGTTTTAACTTTATAAATATACTTTTTTCATAAATATATTTACGAACACATAATTTCATAATGAGCCGGCACTGGTTTCTGACATTCACCCAACATTAAGAAATATTATATCATATATCCAATTTAAAATTTTATTACTCTTTCTAAACTGAATTTGTTTCTTAAGATGATTATTGAAAAATTATATATTTGCGCTGGTTATGACATATGTAGACTATATACAACACTTACATCAAATTAAGAAGTAGTCTACCACGTAAGGCAGTTGGTAGACTACTTCTACCAACGATCCAGAGGTCCCGAGTTCGAATCCCACCAAGGTAAGTGTGTTTATCAAATACGAAAAAATATTTATAATCATAGACTGCATCTTAAAAAACAAATTTAGTTATAAAATAGTAATAAAATTTCGATAAAAATAATTTTTTTTTATGCCGGGTGAATATCGGAAATCAGTGTCCTCTAGTATTAAGAGGTTTTTTTGGGTGAGTAATTCAATACTAAGCACCAGTAGTTCTGTGTGATAAATTACTACCAGTAATCCAGTAATTTATTACTGTGTACTTTTAGTACTTTTTCTATGTAAGGGACGTGAAACTTTCACGTAAATTCCACGTCGAATCGATGATCTCATCCACGTGGATCCGACTACCGTTTTTAAGCGGATGATCCACTCGATTGTCTACGTGAATTCTACGTCGCTGGTCCACCTGAAAGAAACGTGGATTCCACGTTCCTGTTTTACTGGGGACATTGAAACGTCCCTGCAACATAACTGAAACCTTTTGTGCTATCAGGGGTGGCAAGCTGTGGCCAAGAATATCGAGTCATGTATATTGTAGAAGGGATATTAATGAGCAAACACATCACTCTCGGGTGCATATACTCTTCCACAGAACTGCCGTCATTAATATAATCACGTCGTCGTTGATATCGCGAACGCGAGAGCACAAGCATGCCGAACGTTATGTAGGATGCATTAATTAGCTGAGCGTTTAATAATGTATAACGCATTTAATAATGTATCATCTTCGCCAAAAGAAAATGAAATGTGACTTATACCTTTTACTTAATAAAATGTCAATGTAGTTTAATCATTAATCAGCTTTTGCAGGACGATAAGAATGTCATAAGAAATGTCAGATTTGCTCTAAAAATCTCTCTGAAAGACCGCAACAAAGTTAGAAGATATAAATTAAGTAAAATTAAAGCCGAATACATTGAAGTAAAGACAAACTAATATATTCTAGAACACTGTTTCCGGTAAAAGATCCATATAATAAAATTCGAGGCAGCTAGAAAGCAGCTAGAAAGTATCTTGAATAGTTCTTACAGTTCTTATAGTTTCAGACACTTTCAACTTGCACTGTACTGTGTCGAGAAGTATCGCGTCATCATATAATTATTTATATCAAGTAAAAAAGTCGTGCGTACGTACGTAAGAAAAAACGATGGAAAAATCCGGTGCAAAACGATGGTGCAATAGACTCTAGCGGTCGTCCGGTCCGTGTCGATTCTCTCGGTTCGCGGTAACAGTGGACACTGTGCTGTGTTACGAAATCGAGAAAACTGCGAAGATAAAAATTCTAATGCCGCGCTAAAAGAGCGACAGCTCGCAGAAGCACGACGATACTAATTGCTGGCACGATCGGAAGGCGCGATGATCTACCTCGTCCGGCAAGCAGCAACTTTCGTTTTTTGTTTACGGAGCGAGAAGCCAGTCAGACCAGATCGATTCAGGGATTGATCTCGCTATTTAATCCTCACGGTCACGGTCGAATCAACAAGTACATCAACCTCATACATACAAGGACGTTTCGATACAAGGACGTCTCAAACTCCGGTAACTTAGCCGGTCAACTTCGACTTTATTAATTTTTTTTTTTTAATCGTTTGTTGGTCGTTTGTTGGTGATTGTTGGCCTAATTGCAACATTTGTTGGTTCTTAATTTTTTTTTAATTAAAAAAGAAAAATTAGCATTAAGTTAGCCGGAAAAATTTTATTTTTAATTTAAAAAAAACCTAATCGATGCGTAATCGTTTGCTGATGATTGTTGGTCTAATTTTAGCGTTTGTTGGTTTATTATTAGTCTTAAAAACAAAAAAAAACGAAAAATTATCTCACATTAAAGTAATCGAAGATTGGTTTATTTGCCTACGACTTAAGGTTTATTTCTATGTAAGGCTAACATCTATAAAACTGGCTATGAATACGGGCTTTAACAGTACACAAATAATCAAGCGTCTTAAGGCCCGGTTTCACCAACGTGATTTAATCTAATCGGTCGATTAAACTCACTCTTTGTCTCTTTCTAAAGGGACAGTTAGAAAGAGATAAAGAGTGAATTTAATCGACCGATTAGATTAAATCACGTTGGTGAAACCGGGCCTAATTCAAGCAGTTAGGTATCACGCTGGGAGTTTGTTTAGTTTTATTAAGCGGGGGGAGGGGGGATATGTAACCACATATAATTATATAACCATATATGGTTATATATAATTGTATGTGGTTATATGTAATTATATACAATTATATCGGGCCATTTTTTATATCTAATTATATCTAATGTCAATTTTATATATAATCATATGTGATTATATCTAACATAATAAATATTTTATATATATTAAAAAAGAATTTTGTTAACTTCGATCAAGGAATAAAGCATTGATAAATTAAGTGTATATTTTTTCAAAAGCTAGAATCAAAAGTGAAATGATTTGCATATAACTTGGCGCTGCTTGGCGTGAGATACTGCCGTGTCTCTTGATACCATTCTTATACCACTGTTTGTCAAATTTTAAATACGAGAAATAAATCCTATCGGATGCCATCTATCGGATAATCCGAATTTAAGTTTATATATAGTTATATATAATCATATATAATCTACATGGATAAATGCTTAATTCTTATATATATATATATATATATATATATATATATATATATATACTTTATTTATAAATTATATGAACTTATATATAATCATGTCAAAATGTATGTGAAACTTTATATATATACTGTAATTATATAGATATACAGGGTGTTCCTTAAAGACCGCGCATTAACTACATAGCGTTATTCCTGATCAAAAATTGAGTCGAAAAGTCCCGAACCATTTTCTTCTATAATGCTTTACCAAGCTGTAATTATTGAGTAAAGTCAATCCAATCAGCGCCGACCTTTAGCCGGGCGCACGTCAGTGAGCCGCGCGCCTGGTAGTGTGCGTGAACGCTCCGCCGCTACGTTCAACGCTACGCGGCGGCGGCGGCGCGCGGCCCGGCCGCGGCGGTGCTGCGTCTTCGCGCGCGCGTCGCGTGGAATATTCTTACGCATCGTAATAATAGAAATAATTTTTTCTTGCACTAAGAATTACATGTTACTTCTGTCAGAAGTACCTTCTTACAGAAAATTTCGGTGAACTCTCGCCAAGACATAAACCATTTTCAACACATGAAGATTTAAACAAATACAAAAAAATAAACTGTGTATTTTACAAAAATTATTTTCTAAACAATCCGTTTCGTTAGATATCTCTGCGTTAATTGAAATTAAATTTTGAAACATAGCACTTATTCAATCTTTCTACGAGATTCACCTAGTTACTCAGAAGTAATAAATTTTTTAAGAGAAATAACAATTAGATATTTAAATAATCTTATGCTTAAAAGAAAATACGTAAAGCGTATTAAAAAATAAAGAAAGATTTCTTCCTTTATGAGAAAACGATTTATCTTAAGTCAAGAATAACGCTTTTCAGATGTACAATTTTAAACTTAAGGTAAATGAGAGCAAAACGCCGATTTTATAGCGAATAATAAGTCGCTCATTTGCTGCAACAATGACAAAACTCAAAAATCGCTCTTTTTGAGTTATTCGTACAGGGAAAAAGGTTGTTACATGTACTATTCACAGTTAAATCGGTTTCACGAACTCACCCGAGAGAACAGTTGTGTCGCTATTGTGCCATATCATTTAGTGAATTATGTAGGTTGCAATACTGTCTTATCTCAGTCAATCTCAGTTGTCATTTTGTCGTGTAGTGAGAACATCGTAAAAGATGCAGAAAGAGTAACTTGCCAATACGGCACTTTAAAATTCTCATAGAAAGTTATAACAACTCAAAAGTTTAAAACGTGTCTCCTGAAAAATCACAATTTTTTAGTTATGTCACTGTTGCAGCAAATGGGCGAATAAATAATAACACATTTATTAATTTAAAACAAAATACAATTCAAATGTATCGTATTTCGGTCTTAGTTTAGACTTTCTTCAGTATAATATTTCGCAATTATCTTAAGTCTAATCGTCAACAACGCATAAATAAAAATAAAATGTAATCATATTCGTAAAACATATAGGTCGGCAGTGTAGTTGTTAGAAAATAATGTTGAACATAAAGCAAATCACGTGACTAACTGCTGCCTTTTAAATAAAATGAGATTACAAAGTTAGCTGCAATTCGTATAATTTTTTTTCATAAAGATGTAAAATTCACTTATCAGACAGTCAATCTCGTGATAATCTACCATATCTGGTTTTAGTAACGAAACAATGCTTATAAGCATTGACAATGACATAACTAAAAAATTGTGATTTTTCAGGAGACACGTTTTAAACTTTTGAGTTGTTATAACTTTCTATGAGAATTTTAAAATGCCGTATTGGCAAGTTACTCTTTTTGCAACTTTTACGATGTTCTCACTACACGACAAAATGACAACTGAGATTGACTGAGATAAGACAGTATTGCAACCTACATAATTCACTAAATGATATGGCACAATAGCGACACAACTGTTCTCTCGGGTGAGTTCGTGAAACCGATTTAACTGTGAATAGTACATGTAACAACCTTTTTCCCTGTACGAATAACTCAAAAAGAGCGATTGTTGAGTTTTGTCATTGTTGCAGCAAATGAGCGACTTATTATTCGCTATAAAATCGGCGTTTTGCTCTCATTTACCTTAAGTTTAAAATTGTACATCTGAAAAGCGTTATTCTTGACTTAAGATATTTCGTTTTCTCATAAAGGAAGAAATCTTTCTTTATTTTTTAATACGCTTTACGTATTTTCTTTTAAGCATAAGATTATTTAAATATCTAATTGTTATTTCTCTTAAAAAATTTATTACTTCTGAGTAACTAGGTGAATCTCGTAGAAAGATTGAATAAGTGCTATGTTAAAAATTTAATTTCAATTAACGCAGAGATATCTAACGAAACGGATTGTTTAGAAAATAATTTTTGTAAAATACACAGTTTATTTTTTTGTATTTGTTTAAATCTTTATGTGTTGAAAATGGTTTATGTCTTGGCGAGAGTTCACCGAAATTTTCTGTAAGAAGGTACTTCTGACAGAAGTAACATGTAATTCTTAGTGCAAGAAAAAATTATTTCTATTATTACGATGCGTAAGAATATTCCACGCGACGCGCGCGCGAAGACGCAGTACCGCCGCGGCCGGGCCGCGCGCCGCCGCCGCCGCGTAGCGTTGAACGTAGCGGCGGAGCGTTCACGCACACTACCAGGCGCGCGGCTCACTGACGTGCGCCCGGCTAAAGGTCGGCGCTGATTGGATTGACTTTACTCAATAATTACAGCTTGGTAAAGCATTATAGAAGAAAATGGTTCGGGACTTTTCGACTCAATTTTTGATCAGGAATAACGCTATGTAGTTAGTGCGCGGTCTTTAAGGAACACCCTGTATATATATATATATATATATATATATATATATATATATATATATATATATATATTCAATAGGATTTGTTTCTCGTATTTAAAATTTGACAGACAGTGGTATAAAGACGGTATCAAGAGACACGGCACTGTCTCATGTCAAGCAGTGCCAAGTTGTAATATATGCATCATGGAATAAATCATTTCACTTTTGATTCTATAATAGCTTTTGAAAAAATATACATCTTAATTTATCAATGCTTTATTATCGAAGTTAACAGTTCTTTTCCAATATATATTGACTATATATGGTCATATATGATTATATATGATTATATATAATTATGTATAATCATATAGAGACAAAATTCATATATAATTGCATTATATATAATCATATATATTTATATATAATTATATATAATTTTTTTTCCTGGGTACGCACACATGACCTGCAGTATTATTTTATAATACTGGATTATATAATATTATGTAACGAATTTTTGAATTTAATATCTATAATATATATAAAAACGATTCAAATAAATTTTTAAATTTAGGATTAAATATCTGCAGCATATATGATGACTTGCGAATCTATATCTATACAGATATAGTGCTATATCTGGTTGTACATAGGACAAGATTAGGCATATTAATATATCTGGCTATATATGACTTTATATAAAGTTGTATATAATGCTATATCTAGTTATATGTAGGGTGCACTACTCATATATCATTTTATCTGGCTTCACATACATTTATATACGATTAGATATGGTGCTATATCTGGTTGTATATAGCGCCAGATTAGTCACATTAATATATCTGGCTATATATGACTGCATATATAGTTGTATATAATACTATATCTAGTTATATGTAGAGTGCACTACTCACATATCATATATCTGGCTTCACATAAAATTATATACATTTATATACAAGTAGATATGGTGCTATATCTGGTTGTATGTGGGACCACTGATTGCACATGTGGCCATGTATAATTAGATATGACACCATATAAAAACATATACAATATAATTATATATAATTATATATATACCAGATATAATTATATATGATTATATCTAATCATTTTTTCCCGGGTTGACACAGATTAATGTATGTTTTCATTGCACAGATTGATAAGATATTATACATATGCGGGATATCTAAAAAAAAGATATCTATAAAAGATTGGAATTAAATTGATACAATCTATTAAAGAAATCGGACGGCAGTGTGGTAAAGCGCCAGACTCGTAATCTGAGAATCCAGGTTCGAGTCCACTAGAGCCATGTAAACATGGAAAGTTTTTTCCGAAAGCTGCGCCCTCCGTGCAAGATAGGCTCTTGTGCGGAGCAAACTGGGCTCCGTCTTTCGGAAAGAGACGTTAAGCCGTTGGTCCAAACTGTCCAAAGGGTTAAGTGAGAGGAGAAGGGTAGTATTGGAATAGAGGGTTGGGAACGTCCCTACAAAACGCCTTGCAACCCTGCGGGGAGTCAATAAACGTACTTTATTTTTTATTAAAGAAATCGAGTAAATTAAAAAAGTTTATATAAAATTATGCCATATCAAAAGTTCCGGAACGGCGAATTATCTTAGGAAGTATTGGTTTATTGGAAAAATGTATCAGATAAAAGTTGGAGAGTTTAAAGGAACCTAATTAATAGATGATCTCATTAGAATTTGGGTCCGGGACCCGTGTTGGGCCCAATAGGGCCCAAGTTAAATTTTTTAAAATGAAAACTGCCATTTTTTATTGTATCATCTTTTTCTACTAATTAATTTGAACATTTTTTTGTCTGAAACATTTTCCCAATAAACCAATACTGCTATGCTGAGAAAAAGTGCCGTATCTGCAACCATTCACATTTTGAGTTATAAATCGCAGTATTGCCTGCTTTTATTATATTTTACAATATAAGTATGTACAATATACACATTGTGATTGTTGCTTCACGATATAACTTCTAGAAACAGTTTATTTCAGAAATGTTAAAAAAATTGATAAAATAAGCATAGTGACGGCTGCATTAAGGCTGTTTTTCTCAGTTTTAAGTTTTTGCAGAGATACCAGAAATACTGCACTCTTTCTTAACAGGGCAGAATACTTTCGGAGATAATTGGCCAGAACTTTTAATTGTTACGCACGGTATATGAAAATAATGTATACAAAAATTATGAAAGGTAAACAAAATTATAAAAGTTTAGTGATTTCATAGCGAAATTGTTTTCGATAGTTTCATAATTCCTTGGATTTGCCTGATCTCTACTTTTATTTATTCAGTTTTGCACAATAACAGTTTTACGATCGATGTAAAAAGACAGGTGTAGCATTCTCATCAAGGATGCGCAATCGTCATTTTCTTTGATCAATCAGAAATTGGTCCGAGATGCAAGAAGGAATATGGCCCCTCCCCTATATGATATCTTCATGATCACGGTCTTACATACAGGTCTGGAGACTACCGCTAATTCTAGTGGTGGGGGCATGGTCGCTTATCGAGGATGCATTTAGTTTCTATCATAGCCACTACTCGTCGCTGTCATCGAAATCCGCAGATGAACATAAGACATAACCCGAGAACTCGGATATAGCTGAAACTAGCAGCGGGCGCTAACAGCGAAATGCCTCGCGTAAAGGAGACGTTCAAATGTCATGATTCAATTAAAACATATTTTTATATCAAATTAATAAAAAACAGTTAAAAATATTATATTTACTCCTTATTAATTAATTTTATCTCAAAAAAGCTCAGCCAATAATAATTAGCTATACTATAATTATCCTCCGAGAAACACGACATTTTTAGAAAAAAAACTTGTAATTATTTTATATACATATTTCATTAATTTATAGTCTTAAATTATTTAAAGCATTATTATTTATCACATTGCATTGTGAAGGGATTTAAAAAAAAAACTTAAGGGCACGGAGATTCGAACTCATAATGTCGAGACTACAAAGTTGACACAAAACCACTCCGCCAAATTTCATATGACAGATATCCCCCCCGGCCTCCGGCGTCCCTCGCCACAACGTGAACATCGATCGCAACGACTCTAGTGGCTATTAGAGAACTTAAAAACAACTTCATTAAGCGACCTACCCCCACCACTGAAGTTTCCAGACCTGTATGTAAGACCGTGTTCATGATGTAATATGTAATTTATTAATATTTAGGTTGACCTTTTTTTTAGATATTATACATTTGTATTTTGTTTGTTTTGTTGGCATGGAGAAGCCATGCCAACGTGTCAATTTCAGACCAAAATTTGATTTACTGTCTTATTCTTCGGCTGCCATTATGCGCAATATGCTACACCTGTCTTCTTACTTTACCTGTTACCTATAATGAAAAAGCCAATAGAAAATGGGATGTATTAAATTAATAACTGACATTTTTTTCTAACTTTCAAGTATAAGAAAAAGTTTTGTTGTTAAATTATTAATATCTCATAACTCTTTAATAAAGCATTTTCAGACATTTCATATAAATTTTTACATTGCCTACTCAAACGCTATTTAATATTCTATAATTTAAGCAGCATTTACACATGCAATGATTAGATGCTCTGACTAGCATTCATTAGCCAGAAACTGGTACCACCCTGACAGCACTATTCTACGTGAAGTAGACGTGCTTATACTTTAGTCGCAGAATTTATGATACGTCTTTCTCACGTCACTGCGACATAACGTACAACTAAAATAATCAGATTTTAATCAGCCGTCTGTTGGATTTTATGCGGTTTTATGATTGATATTTCGGAAATAAATATTTTATTTCTTATTTTGAATTCAAATTTTACACGTACCTAATAAGAACGATACCAAAAAAGTGACACAGTAGTGCCTCGCGCCAAGTATACGCGAAGCGAGACCGCACTGTGGATCTTTTACGCGACGCGACGAGCTGCGAGTACCCGAGATTTATAAATGACGGAACTGCACAACTTGTATCAGTTGCATAGTGGAGTCCACTTTTATAATAAAGTGTGGCACACTTTTGGACTAATAATAATTAAATAAACACAAAATATAAAACTAGTAAATAGGATAAATAAGTAGATATGTGTTTTATAATAACACACATCCCGTTTCTTAATTAATTATAATTTTGTATGTATAATTTTGATTTTCACAATCCTCTACGTTATTAAAATGTCATTAAAACGCCACTAAAAGGCCAAAATGAAGGTCATCACGTCTTTTTATGGTCTTGAAATGTCATCATCTGTGACATCAGTCCGTTATTTTTGGTCATCTACATTGGTCATTTTTAGTCATTTGTGATCAAATTTTGACGTCATTTTGACATATGCTTGTCTGTTCTAATTTCTGCTACAACTAGGTACAATAATGCATTTTGTCTATCAAGTATTTTATGTACATAATATAGTAAAAACTTAATTTTTCAAAACCGGTCAACTATTTTAAGGCTGTCTATTTAAGGCAATAGGTGCTCAACATGTCGTATAAAGTCACAAATACACGTTACTGCAACGTCTTTATCGCAAGAAGTAGCTCTATTCTGTAACTTTAACGACAGTATCGGTATCGTTATATCGTTGCGACTTTTTTCCCATATAGTATACCTGCGCAACGACAACATAACGATAACGACATTGTCGTTAAGAGTTACAGAATAGAGGTGGAACAGGAATTTTGTACAGAACAGGAATGGCTGTTAGTTACGTAACAGCGACGTATTAATTACCTTTCAAACCCCAGTTGAGACGTTATATTAGCGACGTGCTTGCTACGGTACTGTCAGGGCATTAAACTGTCAAACTCACAAGTGTTTACAGTGATTAGAGTATAATGTTTAATTGTCAAAATGTCAACTGAGTTGTTAGGTGCGATCAGCATATATATTATTAAATTTCACACTTACAAATATAACACACATAACGCCAGTGTTGTACTACTAACAGTTAAAATATATTTAACTTATATAAATAACTTTCGATTTTCTGGCGTCAGTAACCGCCAATAAACGCGCTATTACTGCGCCAGTTTATATCAATATATTGATTATATAATGATTAGACGTCAACCGATTAGGGTCAGTAAAAATGTGTATATATACATCAATGTACATATACATTTTTACTGACCCTAATCGGCTGACGTCACTAATCATTGCATGTGTAAACGCCAAATCGCATTATCGATTAGATTTCAACGTTTGTGCTGCGTAATCTATTTCCTGCAAAAATATAAGCGATACATTATCTCGATATTAATTTTCGAAAATAAAATGTTAAAATGTTGACAAATAAGTCTGTAATTAAGAATTTATTTAAGCAGATATCTAAAATTTTACATAATTAATATTAATTTAATTAATTAATAAAGAATAATTCTACATAATCACTGTTTGAGGAAGAAAGATATTTCTAGTAATATTCAATGTGACAGTAATTTAATTATATTCAATTAGCAATTGTTTTATGCAATAAAATAATTAATATACTAGTGTAAACCAAACAACCCAGACAGCACATAACACTAAAAGATAACGAAAAAGATGTCTTTATTAAGTTATCTTTTCGACAAAGCGAAAAGATGTGTGAAAGACATCTTTTAACGTTATTGAAAAAGACATCATAAAAAAGTTGACGAAAAGATATCTTTTTTGTGATGTCTTTTTTAATAACACATCAAAAGATATGTTATAAGACATCTTTTGATCTTATCGAAAAAGATGACATAAAAAAAGGTATCTTATCATTATCTTTTTTATGATGTTTTTCGGTAAAGACAAAAACCTTGTTAAATATAAACTCAATATATCGATTAAAAAAGTGAAAAACTGTTTTATTCAACTGTATTGTATTTGCAAAGATAATTCCGTTCATATCTCGTTAGTATTATTTATAGCCATTGGCAGCGTTCAGAAAAGTATAAAGTCTATAACGCTCGATCTATTTAATAAATATTGCTTAATACGATAATTTAATATTATAATTATAAACGTTACTGTAATTCATATTATTAATTTAATATTATAATACGAAATTATTTTATTTGTGTCATAATTAAATAATATCTCATTTTTAGTCAAATTATTATTTGTACTGAAACACAATATCATTTGATGGAAAAGAGTATACGACTCCTCTTGAGAAATTGTTCTCCATCGCTGCAATTGTCAGACTGCCAACTGAGCATTGCGAAGATGATGATGCGCATCGCGATTTGCTCCTGCGCGATTTATATTCAGGTACGGAATACCGCGTGTACAGACGCAGCAGGTCGATGACCACGCGATGCACGCACCAGGTGCGTAAATATATGCGTGCGATGACTTTGCGCGACTTATCTCGATCATCATGCTCGGCACGTCATCGACCGATCTTTCCCCCGGGAAAAATTCTCGGGATTCTCGCGCAGATGTCGTCGCGCGGCAGGGATTTATACCTTCGTGCTGTTTTTTTTTCTGCGGCGAAATTTTACGATTTCAACGCGTTTCTGATAATCAATCGTCGGAGAGCTGTTTCCATGCACGTTGCGCAACGTGCGCGGCGTTCTTGTCGTTATCGCGCGAGCATCCGAGATGCGCGTGATGGACCATTCCGGAGACCTTGCAAAAACCAGGGTGAAATAAACATGATACGCGATAGAGCAATACGTCATGCGACAAAATAAAATATTCGAAGATATTATAATTCCTAGAAATAAAAGAGAGTTCGACGATAAAAAGAATCAAATATACACACAGAAAAATAATTATTCTACAGCCAAGAAAAGCACTTTACTTATTTTATTTTACTTCTCAAGAATATTGTTTTGTGTAAATGTAATTCTTACAATGACTTTATGGTATATTTGCGAATTAAGTAAATGGTAAGCTAGCTTGTATATATCCGCAAACCTACCATAAAGTCATTGTAAAAGAAATACATTTACTCAAAACAATATTCTTGACATATATGTCAAGATATTTGAAAACTATTTGTAAAAAAATACTCTTGGTTAAAAGAAAACTTACTTAAAAGAAGTAAAATAAAATAAGTAAGTGCTTTTCTTGGCTGTAGAATGATTATTTTCCCGTGTGTACGAAAATATATTTAATCTTATAAAGGGAACGGTCGAAAGTGTCCCTCACCGATTTTTATGGGCTTTAGATATGTTGTAGAGTATCAAAAAATAATTAGACCCATTGCATGATTATACTTCCATGATTATATGTATAGGGTGTTTCCGGACATTTGCGACAAACTTAAAGGGGTGCTAGACACTTCCGTCCGTTCCCTGTTAGTAATCAAAATGTGACAAAGAGTGATATAATAGATGTAAGATTAGACTATACAGCATTTCGTTGAAAATGAGAAAGATAAAGAAATCATCACTGGATTGGAGATACTTCTTTTTTCTCATGGTATATATTATATTACATATCTGACACGTAAATACAATGGCATTTTTAGCGTGAGTAAAGAACAATAGTATACTCCACAAAGGAGAGAACCGTTTCCTCGAGAGATAAACAAACGAGGAAACGAACGTCTAATCAGAAAACGCTTGTACTGTGCACGTGAAAGCTATCCAATTAATATGGGTCCATTATTCACTAGATCGCGATCTAAACAATTTGTACCAATCCTTTCTGTTTTTCTTTTTACTGCAATCTGAACTCTTCTAAAAATACATATATATATTTGTAGTAATCAAATAAAAATATTATAATTATAGGATTATATAATTAGAATGATTACTAATACAATAATTACTAATACGCTACATTTCTCGGACTTTTAAAAGATAGGCTCAAGTGAAGCAATTGGATGATAAATAACTCCGATAATAGGAATGATAGCTCTAATTTTGTAACCGGAGTTAAATGAATATCAGTTTTCCATATTTTTACGATAAGTGATAGTTCTATACATTATCGATAAAACTTTGTTTGGTCAATTCAGTTACTTCACTTCATTGAAGATTATTCTAAATTACGGAAATCGTTTTATAAAAGAAATAATATTAATATAATGAATATTCCATATCTTTCTTCTTCTCCCTTATCCTCTCGCCCTTTCTATCTCTATCTACATTTGCTCTTAATTTTACTCTTTTATCTTATCTCTAATTCTATTATTTTAATTCTCGTTCCCAAATTTTTCGAATTTGCTCTTCAAACAAGAGCTTTGCTCAGGCATATCAACAACATCATAGTCGCGATCTCGGTCTTTACGGAACCGGCAGAGTTTCCGATTCTGGGCGTCAAGCTCATCGTGTGATCTCTGTGATCAATGTGATTATTGTGATCCATGTGATCTATGTGATCTCTGTGATCGTAAATCGACGTCGTGGAGTAAGGCGTAAACGATGTCGAGCCGCAAACCGTACCCATGATGAGTTCCTGGGTCGACCCCATAAGTATCCTAAAGTTATAATCGTGCAGGTCCAACTGCGAGTACATGAAGACGGGCAGTCTGTCGGAGAGAATCCACAAGTTGCCATTCCGATCGACCTGTTGAAGTAAAAATGAAATTGCGATATAACAATCAGAAATAAATAATAAACGAAAAAAATGTAAAAAATTTATATTAATAAAATTAGTATTTTATCAGAGAGAGAGAGAGAGAGAGAGAGAGAGAGAGAGAGAGAGATCAATACTTTTTATTTATTCATAATTTCACGAGTGATAAAAAGCATGAAAAAGCATGAGAAGCATGAAAATTACGTTTGCTAAGCCATTGTTGAACTAATTAATCACAATTTTCGGAAATAAAAATATAACGGATGATTATTTCCAGTTATAACTAGATTATACCTTTCTACTTTTCTCTTAAAACTATCAAAATTATTTAGCGTTAATGAAAAAAAATAAACGTAAAATTTTCCTATCGCGATTGCTTTGGCAACTCATGATGCGTGATGACGACATATAATCCGTTAAAGCTTGCGGTATATAATAGGTAATTATAGTTAATGCAATACTAATAATTTATTATTGGTGATTGAGTAATGGTCGTCAAGCCTTTGATAGATTCGCGATTACCTTAAGATCGTTGGGGAAAACCATGGTGACGTTATCCTGGTAGACGTAGCCCTGCTGCTGCACGGTGAATTTATTCTGCGGTCTCCAACAGGCGATGGCGTTTAGATTCGTAAGCGCGTAAAAGAGAATTCCAGTTTTCGGATCCAGGAAGCTGACGCTGCTCTGGCCGTTGGGCCCACGCGAGCCCAGCGTTTGGAATTCGTGGGACGTTTCTGTGACAAACGCGTGAAATGAGACTTTAACAAACACCTCACATAATACATTCGTCCTTCGGATAACGTGTGAAATCCCAGGCTATATTTCATTTCTTTTTACTTTAAGCGATTTATTCCTTGAAATTCTTTAAGTTGACCTTCTCTTTGGAAGGTCGAGACGATAATTTCCGAATAATAGGAGATTAGTCATTTCTTTAGTTGCTTACTCAAATAATACAATTAATTTTACTCCCTAGATTTAATTAAATTCCAGCAAATTTTACGAGTTTAATTTTAATTTTAGTTAGTAAGACATTAAAAACTGATTGTTAAAAAGATACAATGTAGAAAAAGCGCCTTTAAACACGTGACGTAATTAGAACAATCATACATCATCTTATACGTTATAAATAATTTTTTAATGTCTTTAAGATAAGTCTGCTAATAAATAAAGGGCTTAGAGTAACAACAAGGTGTGTGTGTCAAAATATTATTAAAATTTACAAACGTTTCGTTATTTACAAACTTCTGTTATTAGATAATGTTCAGTGTAATAAAAGTAATTTAATAACAAGAAATAAAGTTCACAAATACGCATACTTCGCTCTAAGTAATCATCGCAAACCCGTAGATCATATTAAAGGCGGCAATCATAGTCTGATTTTATATTTAACCCTTAAATGCCACCCGGGGTCCAGCGGACCCCAGACCCTTTAGAATGAAATATTTTCAAATGTTCCCGCCAAAAATGGAGCTCATATTTATTTATTTATAATTTTTAATTTTTTTGATTTTGGAACCACGATTTTAACTCTTGGCAATCTTAAATTTTTATACTATGTTGAAATTGAAATTTTAACAATATCATCATTTTATTCTCTTGTCAAGACCTTGAACAACATTGAAAAAAATTGGCATAACTAAAGATCAAAAAATCAATTAGTTACGAGACATTTTTCATGCTGGGGTCATTTAGACCCCTTATGTCATTTATGAGATTCTGGAAAGGTGTGTCATTTAAGGGTTAAGATCGTTTTAAGTCTGGTCAAAGGCAGTCTTAAGACTCCATCTAGCTACAATGAAATGACTATAGCGGGATAGTACTTATATATGAATACCGGCCTAAATAATGAGTGGGCAACAGATTCAAAACCGGAAGGTACTCATCAGACAGAAGTTCGGCATAATTCTGTTTGTTTAACCCTTAACAGTCACACTGGGTAAAATACACCCCAGCGTTTTTTTGACTTCGACAACGACCCAGTAAACCAATGGAAATGGGCAATTTTTTTACATATGTTAAATTAATTTTTTGCAAATCAAACCCATACAGTCTTTTTAAGGAAGACTTAAACTACAACAGGATATATATATATATTTTTTAAGGTCACCTACAATTATTTATACACGTGCAAAAACGCTGGGGTGTATTTCACCCAGTGTGACCGATACGGGATTCTCGGGAAGTGTGACTGATAAGGGTTAATACGACGATTTGACCTTTGATATGTATCATTTCAGAGACTATTCTTTTTAAATAAGAAGGATCTTCAATTAGAGAAAAATGTCATTTTCGGTCAGGACTGGATCTTGGTAGCCTGATAACATTATTCGCGTGAAAGAAGGTTCTTGGTCTAAAATTTGAACATTCTCCCAATTAAAATCGTGGTTAGATCTAATTAATGGAAGAAAATGAATGAAATGATGAATCCCTTTCTACTCAACTTTCATTTGCTGAATACCTTCCGGTTTTGAATTTGTTTCTCATTCATTAGCATCATATGTTCCTTACGCTTCCTTATTTCCCCTCTTTTCCTTCCCTCTTTATATGTGAGAACACGTTCTCTCCTGTCTATCTGTTAATATTGTTCTGGTTTTTAATAACATGAGCAGTTACAGTCTTATAACATGACACTGTACAGAGAATATTTGAGATCCTCATTTCACAACTCTTACATACATATGTACACTGAAGAAAAATTATTATTAGCAAGAAAATAGATTTCTTTGAATTTAGTTTCCACAATTCAAAGAAGTATTACGTAGGCTTGAGAAAATATTTTAAACTCAGAACAATGTTTTCTTAAATCTATCCAATACTTCTTTCAATTAAGGAAACTAAATTCAAAGAAATCTATATTCATGCAAATAATAAATTTTTGTTCAATGTATTCATAATTATCTTTTACTTTTAATTTTGGTTATACACGTTAATATTAGTAAACCTTTTTTTATATAATTACAGTTTTTACTATGTCACTTCCATATTAAAGAAACACGATTTACGTTTATTGTTTTAGTATGATCTACGAGTTTGCGATGAATATTTAATGTATACGTATTTGTGAATTATATTTTTTTTTATTATTTACAGGTTTTAATTGTCAAATTACTTTTATTATACCAAAGGTGGTCAAATAACAGATTAAAACGTTTGTAAATTGTAATTTCAATTTTAATATAATATTTCAATATGAACACCTCCTATTGTGATTCTCAGCCCCTCATTCATTATTTGATTTATTAATCGTTGTGCCTTTTTGTATTTATATTCTTAAAGTGTATAAAAAACTTGTTCAACTTTTTTTTAAATTTATATTTCTAAAGAATTCTAGAATCTGAATAATTAATTATATGGCTCTGATAATATAGCTCCCTAAAGTATTTAATTCACAAATATTTAAACGTATTTACCACATTAAAATATATAAAACAAAAATCAATACAAGTAAAACAAAAAGGTCTTTTTAGATCAAATTATGAAAGCAAAACGACTAAAGGTCTTCGGATGTGACCGGCAGTTACCAAAGTTCTTTTTAGGAAGAGGCAATCGCACGTGAAATAAAGTATAATAGGAGCTCGTTGCTCGACAGTCAAAGGATTGTGTTTATCATCTTTCTTTCGCAAGCGTGTGATGTTATTTTTTAAAAACATACCCGCAGCACTGGCACGCTGAGGATCGCGCAATAACCTCGTACTGACGGAAAATTCCATGCCGCTGGAGAGTGGATGGTAGTACATGGTGCTGTAACCATCACCAGTCGGCGCGAGAGCCATCCCGAACAGGCCGTCATTCCATTGGAACGATATTCCCGACACCTTGAAATCTCCGCCCTGAGAAAGACAACACACCATTCGAGCTCGCTGTGAAACTTCGCTCAGACAATGCGTTTATCTCGATTTATCAAAGATTTCTGCCCATTGTATATCAATAAGTATTCTTAATTAATGAATTACATGTAAAACTAATAAATTTACTGCGACTAGCGTAATTGAAGATTATCAAAATTAATAGTTATTTATGCATAATCGTTAGCTTCGCGTCAACGTATTTTGAACAGATCGGAAAGAAATAAACCGAAAAACAAACGCGTGCATTTCTGAACTCCACCGACCATCGGATCCGGATGGAAGGAGTGATGCTTGATGAGCCAGGACTTGCGAAGATTCCAGGAGTAGACGACGAGACCCGGGCCGCCCAGATCGCCCAGGTAGCCGTACGAGTCCTCGCACGAGTAATCCTCGACGGCGATGTTGGCGAACAGGGAATCGGCGGTCCTCTGGTCGGACGGTATCACGTATTTGCGCAGCATACGATCGGTCGCCAGGTCGTAGACGATCAACGCCGGCGGCGCCTGCTGCTCGGGGTTGCCCAGGATGTCCGTCAGCCCCGTGTCCAGGATCCAGAGCCGGTTGCAACGGTCGGCGCGCACGCGAAACGTCGAGACAATCTCCGGCACGCCGGCGGCGCCGTATTGATGGGCCTCCCAAGAAGGATACGGGATTAAGGGTGGCGACTCGCGCGTGTCTGAAAGCCAACGAGCTCTGATATAACCAGTAACGACCCCCGGAGAAAAGGAAAGAGATTTGTCAATCAAGTTCCGTTTATATTTATGAGAAGACCCGGGCCGCCCGGGTTTATATTATTAACCCGGCTTAAAATCTACATGGTCCATATATGGACCTCGCATATGGACTTTTGATCGCGTATAAAACTGGATCTAATCAACCAATTAATCTTAAAGAATTTTATATGAAATAGAGGTAGAAAAGACTGGAGAATATAATAGAGTTAGAAAAATTGCCAATGATTAATATTAAATATCTAAAAACATCAATTTTTAAAGAGTATCAAGTGGTTGAGACTTGAAATGTTAGCCTTTAAGGGTTAATATAAATATAATTAAAATTACACTGGTTTACAAAATAAAAAATTTTTTCTGTACATTTAATGCCACTATATTTTTCCTATGTATTTTGGCCCGCTAAACTCGAAAATCACATAGAAAAATTTTTTTATGGATTGGTTTTCGAGATATGAATTTTTGGATATTTTTGGAGCAATTGCTCATAACTCCGGTATTTATCCATAGATTTTCTTCATCAATAGCTTGTTTTCTTCGTAAAAGTACGACCTATACGTAAACAATAAGAAACTGGACATAATTTGACGTTTTCTATTTTTGCATGGCGATAGAGTGAATTTTATATTTTAAAAATTTTCTATTTAAAAAATTTTCTATTTTAAAAATAGAAAATTTACTCTATCGCCATGCAAAAATAGAAAACGTCAAATTATGTCCAGTTTTTTATTGTTTACGTATAGGTCGTACTTTTACGAAGAAAACAAGCTATTGATGAAGAAAATCTATAGATAAATACCGGAGTTATGAGCAATTGCTCCAAAAAAATCCAAAAATTCATATCTCGAAAACCAATCCATAAAAAAAATTTTTCTATGTGATTTTCGAGTTTAGCGGGCCAAAATACATAGGAAAAAAAAATAGTGGCATTGAATGTACATTTTGGCTGTAAACCAGTGTTATTAATGATTCCTCGAACATTTGTCATAAAATTGTAAATTATATCATGTTAGACGAACAATTACGCTGTCTCTCAGGGCTTTTTGAGCAGGTAATTGTAATTTTGAGAATATAAGACTAATCACCGTTGAGCCAAATGTAATTGAGACTGGCGGCAACTCCCTGCCTCCATCTCGGCACCGTAATGAAGAGCCGATCGCCGGCCACCTCCAGACCCAAGGGTAGATTGTCCTCCTGCTTGTAATCCGGGAAGAGCCTCTTAATGTCGTTGTTCGGCCACTCGTAATCGATCTGCTTCCATCGATAAGCGACCCGCAGCTTGCCGATCGCGCCGTCCAGCAGGACGGTCAGAAACGCGGCTGCGACGACGATCGACGACGCCCGGCACCGCATTGTCATTACTCTGATAAGAATATCGTACGCAATTTACCTCGTTATAAATCTAGATCGATCCTTAAGAAATTAACACTTCCAGTTTGTTTAAAATTTCCTCGAATTGAAATTACATCTGACATTTTTTTATTAAGTTTAATATTAGATGTGAATAATGTTTAATAAATTTAATATTAATTTAAACTTGTAAGTTTTGGGAGTTTGTACATTGCTATGTACTCATTATTGATGTCTATATTTAGTTACTATTTTTATACAGGCATAAATAAGAATCCTGAAGGAGATAGATCGCGATTGCATTTCCAGTTTTTCCTTGAAAGCCGACGGCCTTCGCGGTACATAGTTACCGCGACTCGCTAATAATTAATACGCACGCGTGACTAATTGTGAAGCCGCGGAAATGAGGTCTGTCTATCAACGCCCACGTGTGAAAGACAATCGTTCGCGAAACGAAAATGAATAATAAATGATGAGCAATCAATAATGGTGAGTGTGAATTTAATATTTTTTCTGGCTCGTTTATTGTCTAAAATAAATGTTTAAGTTTAAAATGTAAATAAGCATGTTAACATTTCGATAAATTTCATGTATTTTAATAATACGCATCACATAGATGCTGAAGAATTTTTTGGTTGGCCCGTCAGATATGCTGACAATAAAATATTATCGCAAATATATTATATTTTATTTTTATTATATTCGAATCTTTTACGTCACAATTAATTATTTTCATTTATTCAATTCAATTCACGACTTACTTGTTCAATTTATTATTTAAAATTTAACTTTCAAGTTTATAACTTTAAAATTTTCATCTTGCGATTTATTATTTAAAATATAAATTTTTACGTAACAATATTTGATTTATTCTCTTCTTCACGCAGGAATATCTTGTTTTATTCTAGCAAGAAGAATCCGCAAAGTAATCAAAAGAGAATCAACATAGTAATCTCGCATGTGTTTCACAAATGTCTTGGCTCTTTTATATCATTTCAATGAGGTAACGGGTCGTGGAAACAACGGTACTGGAGTCGGTGCTTACAGAAATTGGGCGGTCTCCAAGTTTTTCTTCTCCAAGCATATGATGAATGAGTATGAAGAAACATTAAACCGAAGCGTGATCATTGACAAAATTTCTCTGAGACAAATCGTCCAATCTTTATCGTGTGATTGTTCGTCATCAAATTTTAATTTCTTTCACCGACAAGGTGCCAGGAAAACTTTATAATCAATATCAGAAGTCGAAAGTAAAATAAATTGAAATAAATTCAGAATTAAGTTCTTCCGACAAAACATTAATGATTATTCTTTAATTAATTAAATCTACATGTTATTAAATAATCACTTGTGTCAATTAGAAAAGTTAATATTGCTTGATTACTCCAGAAGCTTAATTTATGGAAATTCCTAAATCAACTGAAAACTATATTAACGTATCGCACTTAATTAAAGGAGTATTTACTCGAAGCTGATTTAAACAAAACATTTAATAATTTTTTTTAAATTTTGTTCGCAGAAATCATTTCTAAATATGATCTCAGGAAGTATAATTTCCATGCGGATATTTTATAAATGGTTTTCAAAAACTCAAGTCGCTAATATCCTAATACCTGTTGTGCGTCATTATACAAACAAGAAAACTAACGCAAGAATAATCTAAGAGTGCCAACATGTTATTTACACTCCAAGAACTGATAATTCGCTATTGCATTTGTCATCAGTCGAGTGATTGCTGGAGGATCGTCGAAGGTCATTGCTGACCCGTTAGCAGTTTTTTCATAGAACGTCATTTGTAATTTTAAGTAACGTTACTTAACTGAGATTCGTTCAAGCGTATCTTTATGATTCAACATCACTAGAGAAGCGTTTATGTGTTTACTAGCGACTAAAATTAAAGATTGGTAATTGAAATTAAAATTAAAATTAGGAATTAACAATAAGAACGAGAAGTTTAATTTAAAAGTCGAAATTACATAGAATATATAATATAATCTTATATGCTGTCACAATATTACGCAATTATGAGCATGATAAATTAATTAGTAAACATCATAAATTACAAATCAAAATATTTCTTCATATAAATCAATTTCTTCATATAAATAATGCAATATTTTTAATTTTCTGTTTGAATAGTGCTTTTTTAAAACTCTTTTATTCGTCTCCTCTTGAACTGTTCGATCTTTCATAATTAATAGCGACAAATTTACTTACAAAAGAAATGTTTGCAAAACGAGGTAAGAAACATATTCGCGTGACGAAATAGTGAATTTTAATCGAAACGACGTTATTCGCCATGAAAATTCAATGTCCTTTCTCTCGCGAGAGGAGAGCTGCAATTTTGTTTCAGTGGAACGTACAGAATCGCCGCGACAGATTTTCTATGTTTAACAAGCGTCTCGTAACACGGTTAACGGAAAAATAGAAAGCAATCGATTTTTCGACCGCTTTACATTCGACCCGCTAAATGATACAGCAACCGCGCTCTCATGCCCGATACATATGTATGTTATTTCATACCGGAGAGTTACCTACATACCCAGCCTTGTACGCAACTCCGTATAATTTACACCGTGCATTATATCAGTACGTTCCATCTGAAATTCATTCAGCTATTCAGTCGACCGGATATTTCCAAATACCAAATACATCCAATCGATAACGTTATATGCATAACAGACTCTCGCGTAGTTAAATCCCTTTTTCTTCATACAATACCACTATCTTTGCATATTGATCTGTTCATATAAATTATTAAATTATTAACAAATATTCGGTTTGTGTAAATAAACCGAATTATATGTTGTTTATCGTATTGTTGTACCGCCGGTAAAAATTTAATGCTGACATTAATCTCTCTCATTGTTAATCGACACTAACGATTACGACTACAATCGTTCGCGGCTGCGTTTTTTAGCACAATTGCGATTTTCTCAGATTATCGCAGATTGCTCCGCGGCGAGGAAGAAAAACACGCACGTATCGAAACGCGGTTTCGCGTCGCTTGAGTTTCGCCTCAAATTGCACGCGCGATTTCTGCCTCGAGTAGAAAGTACGGCTAGAAGCTAATGGCACAGCCTTGTAGGGCAAAATGCTTGCGACGAAACGAAGTTTTCTGTCAAGTCAACAAGAGTTTCCACGCACAATTAACTGGTCTCGCACGGGTTTTTACGGGCGCGAACTTTCGCGCGATTTTTAACCGTCAGGCGGTTTTGCGGAACCGCATTCCGCCCCCGCGTAGACACTTTTATCTCGCCAACTAAATATGCCAATCAAACTCGTTTCATTCCTCGACGGAAACGGAGCCGATCGAAAAGCGGCGACACGTCTATCGAATGGAAGAACGACAAAGTTCACGTGTCCGAAATTCACTAAAATAATTTGTTCAGGAGATCCAGTCACTTTTTAGATAAATAATTAGAACGATAGGAAAAAATGGTGAACAGTAACGAGATAATAATGGAAATTAATAGATATTTTCAAAATTTATGTAAATGAAATTGAAGATCATCCTGAGATAACCTTTTTCTTCGTCAGTAATAATTAAACCGTCTCTTTTATTGAAGATTCTATTTTAAATGTTAATTCGATGCAAACTGATTATGGGTTTAATTACGCAACAGGGTTATGTAATTGTGAAGGATATTTTTAGCTTGTCCTTTTAGATAATTCTTGTGCAAGCTATGCACAAACAACTTTTAGACATCCTTCACTGTTAAATTCGTAGTGTCAAATTATGCTCATCATACACTAAACCAATAGAGTTAAAATAATAAATTTCAACACACATAGTAGTTAAAAATAACAAAATGTTGTTTAACTCAAGGTATTTGTTTAAATTTCATTCTTTAATATTCAACGGTGTTCAAACACTCTTTTTAAGCTCATTTTTTCACACTCTTCAGATATCTTTGGCAGATCTCTTGCGTGTACTTTTGCAGTGTTTCACGCGCGTTGTTAAGTTCGTAATTTTACATTTATTGACGCTTCGGAGGAAATCCACGTGGCACAGAAGGGGAGGAAGTATTAATAAATATTTACACTTGATCCGCTCGATCCTGGGTGACCACTACACCTCGAACGTTTCTTCCGCGAGAGAGAGAGAGAACGGCGCGACAGGTCGGACCACGCGCACCGGTTAAGCGCGACAAACTGGGAATTGGACGGCGTGGCGGCGTGAATCTGGCCGGTGCGGTGCCGCGCTCGGCTTTTCCTGGGGTACGGCCGTACGGTACCGTTGGAGATCCGGTCGGCCAACCTGTCGGCCACGTCCGTCGATTCGCCGCGACAAAGAATCGCGCGGGGAAAGAAGAGGGAAGTGCCGAGCCTAATATACTAATTGAGTTAACGAGCGAGGACAAGCGGCGATCGCGAAGAAATAGGTGATCGATAATGCAATCCGCAGGTAACGGCGGTAATTGTCACTTGGATTCCTTGAGATATCTTTAGGGTTGACACCTTTGGAAAATTTCATTGATCCAGTTAACGCGCGAGGACAGCGAGTGAGAATGATCGCAAAAAAGTCTATCGAAGGATAGTGAGACCTACTGTATGTAATTGGAATTGTCTACGAAATGCCTAAGAAGTAGATAAGGTTTCCTCGGCTTTTGAAAAGCAAAATCCATTAAAAAGTGCACTGTTAAAGTCATAGCGTCAAATTATATTCAAATTATATTTGAGTAATTTTTAATCATTCCTATATAGGTCGCCATTGTTCTTACTCAATATGTCGAATATATTAATTTAACTAAACTAATGAAGTTAAAATAATACTGTTTTGTTATTTGACTTTAATAGTGTGAAACGAAAATGTACATAAATCGCCTCTTTAGATTATAAAATATTTCGAATAATTAAATAACTCAACAATCTTGAAAAATGATAAAACTGCTTCTGTAAATAACACGAATTATATTAATGGTATTCCATTTATTACATTATATGTTTAGGAGAATGACGTTCACATACATCAAGTAAAATATATTATCGCATTATTCTTCAGTGACAAATAAAGACAAAAAATAACGTAGACATAACAACGCATCCTCCAGTAGATTACACAACCGTTATTATCTATAATTGCATTGTTGCAAACTAATTACAATTAAATTAATCTCGTCCGAAGCCAACCAAGCTATACTTTCTCTTCGGTATCACTACCGCTACGCTTTATTTGCTACTTAATAAAAAAAAACAAAATCGCCGTTAAAGCGAGTGGACATAACGACAAAGTTAATAAAAAAAAGAAATAAATAAAACGAATGGCAACGATAGAACTGGAGAACGCGACTCAGGAAATTCTCCAGTTGCGAGTCACAATGCCCGTCGCCTTCTCATCCGGGTGAGCGAGTCCGCGGACGATTATTATCCAAGCGCACAATGAAGACAACGTCGTCGCCGTGAGATTAGCGCGTTATTTGCATCTCGATGCGAAGCGCGGGCGCGCGCGAGAAGGGAACGAGGATCTCTGTCCTATCGCTCGTGGCTCGCCTGAGCATTTTTCTAGCCTTTTCAGCATCGCGCAATACCTCTCCCGAGCTCTAGCGTTGCTACTCTCGCGGGAGTGTTACGCGTTTTCGAGGTCGATTGGCGGTGTATTACACCTGGCTTTCACTTTCGTGATTGTCAGTGCCGTACGACCGTCGTCGCTCGCGTCGTCTCCGCTCGTGCATGGAACGTCTAGGCCTGTGCACCATGCTGCGAGAAAGAAAAAGAGATAAAACTAATTTGGAACTCGAGAGATAAAAGTTAGCCAGTCAGCCTCAATGGCGAATTTGCTCGTTGACCTCGTTAACCTCGATGATCGCATCTCGCGATTATCAGCGGTACATGACTCATTAACTTGTTTTTGGATCGTTTAGCTCTTTTGTTAAACATGTTTAATGACTTCTAAATAAATTCCTGAGCTAAATAAAATTCTAAATTATCGGTTTTCTATATTTTAATCACCGGAAACATTTATTTAAAACAACAAAGCTGGCTCGCTCATTAACACACATTGCATATCTCGTATATATTGCGTCGTATTACGATTAAAAAAATTTATAATTAATTTGAATAATTAACAATATCGATTGAACGATTTCTCTCTTTGTGCTAGAAACATTAAATTTTACTTGGTTTCTTCTCTTACATCGGGCGCAGATGACAGGTTGCGGGTTAAACAACGTTCGGCACTGTGTCGATTAGCTCGTCCTGCCGTTCACCGTTGATCGATCGGTTCACCTATTCACCTGGATTCATCCTCTGTAAGTTTGAAGACCTTGCTCTTCCTTTCGCCTCGTTTTCCTCCCCGTCTAATCTTTTATTAGTGTAGCGAGATTGAAAACTTCCTTCGATCTCTTTGTCAGTTTAATCCCTGAAGCTTTAATCAAAACATTTTCTAATTGTTCCTCATTTTTGCGTCATCTGAGAAGTGTTGTGAAACGTAGTTCAATCATCAGCTTCGGCTTCTGATCAACCTGAAAAAGGTCTAAGCTTTCGAAACTCGGCCGCGCAAGTCCTTATCAGCAACACCTGGAAGACGTGCCCGCATATTTCTCCATTCTTTCGGGTCGATTAAATAATCCCGATAAAGACTGCTGCAAGCAAAGCTCGTTTTAGACCAACGACCGGCTCGCCTCTGGATGATAAACATTAATCAAAACGTTCAATCTGCGGAAAAGCAGCTCTTTCCTCCGGCGTGTAATTAGTGTTCTCAATTCTCAATGTCGTCGCATTTGTAATTTGAACAATGTCTTCGCCAAAAGATATAGTGCAGATAAATATGACTTTATAAAAACAAAATTAACAAAACAAAATAAATATTAAGGTATCAATAAAGAATTAATCATATAATAAAACAAAATTCATGACGCAAGAAAATATATTTCCTTTAAAAATAAATTGTAAAAATAATCTTACAAAATCTCGCAGATCGTCTGCGTGTGTAAAACTAATTATTTATAATTAAAGATAATAATAGTATATTATTTTAAAATATTGTTGAAAGCGAAAATTGTCAAACTAGTTTAATTAAAAAAAAAGATAAATTTCGACGGTCTTATGTAATATTTATAAATAATCTTAAGAAATCTCGAAAGAGCTCCCATAAAACATATCGCGATAATGAAGTTATGAGATGAGGCTCTAACTATTGCATTCTCGCGTTTATCGTTTATTATCGCGTCTTACGATACGAGCGAACGACCGCTGATGAATGAAAAATACAACAGTTTCGCTCATACTACAGTCCATTCACATTATGCGATTATACTATCGCGAATGTCGACCTCGGCGATACGTACATAGGGCTGAAACCGGATATCCTTTTAACTGCAGAGGAAGGGGTCACCGAATTACACCGTACACCCAACGACATGCGATCCAGCTGTTGCGTTTCGAGGAACAAAGGAAAATTCGTCGGCCTAGATATCGTGCGGGCAGATCGATGCACAGGCTTACCTGTGCGGCGAAGCATCTATCGATTCGCAGAAAAGGCAGCATGGCATTTGACTTTCGAACTATGCCATCGGCATTCACAGGAGTGTCTGCAATTCGCTCTTGCCCATGGCTGAACGTCGCATCAGTCGACTAATTTTCTGATAGTTTATTCCTAAACCATCTCTTGAACTAACGCTTTACCAACAATGTACATTATGCAAGACACGATGGTTGAGATGGTTTAAAAGTAAAACTTCGATTATCGATTCTATCGAGACGAGAAAAATTGCAAAATTATTTACTCGTATCAACTTGTACCTGCAATCATTTGAGCGTTGGATACTTCTTGTTTACAACGTTCATGATTTTTCTGTGTGGATTTTTTTGCGGATTACAACTAAACTTTTTACGTAGAGTAACGCGCGATACATCGTCAATAAGATTTCTGCTGGTCGACAGAAATGAAAATCATCCCATAAATTTCCATAATCGCAGAAATTATTTTCCAACGAGAAAGGAAGGGAAATGAACGCGAAAGCGATGAGAAACCGCGGGCCTCATAGAAAGTTACCGCTGAACCACTTTCGCAGGAGAGATTATCTAGTTAAGTTATATCAAGTCGAGTTATCAGAGCGATCTTTTTTCCCTGAGCCTCGTAAGAGGTCCCGCGCGAACTAATACGCAGGCTTGATTTAATTATAGCTCCATTCGCGCGAGACGACAAATCCGTCATTGTTTTTCTCAATCCAATTCAATTCTCATAATTACGAGTCTTACGTAACGCAGTCTTCGACTTGATTCGATTCTCTTACTTTAATTAACTTAATTTAACTTATTCTACTTAATAACGAATTTAATTCGATCGTTCTTTAATCGCAAACTAAATTCAACTTATTCTATTCAATTTAAATATAATTCTATTTTTTTTATTTGTTCAATTCAGTTCACTCAATTGTGGATCTAATCTGATTTATTCAATTAGATTCCACTTGTTACGCTAGGACTACATTTAACACGGTGAAACACTCTCTTATGGTCAAGGATCACGTAGAAAATAAAATAGACGAGCGTTGTTACGCTCGAAGTCACAGCCTGATTCCTCCTAAAATCTTTTCACTTCGATCAACCTCTATCTTTCTTTTCTCCCTTCCGTCTCTTTCAATCGATTTGCCGCGACTTCGATCGCAAAATCGCTCGGTGTTCTTTCTCGTTCGAATTGATTTTATTGATCAGTCTGAATGGATACACACACTCGTGTCACTTCGCTACTTTTATTTTCTCATATCCCTCTCTTTCTTTTCCTCGATCATTATTGTCCGTTCTGCTCGTAACGCAGTCGGCTGAAAACAACAAGGTTGTAGAAGGATAGAAAGCTACGTCTAGAGCCCCCGCGGTCGGTCCTTGCTTCGGAAATAAAGGCGACGAGCTGGGACGAGAGACTTTCGTCTTTTTCCTTGGATCCGCAAAATCGCCCTCCTCTCGCTAAACGATCGCGAAAAGTCGGCCTCGCTTTCTCGCGAAGCACCGTCTTTTTTCTTTCAGCACGTCCAAGTTAAAGTGGCCGTTGAAATTGCGCGTAAATCGGCTCTCTAATACATCGTTGTGTTTATTAAGCGATGTTGGCTAAGCGGCTTAGAACGTCGCGCCGTTAAATGCCTAAGTGAGCACGCGATAAAACACCTCAGTGACGCATCGTTAAACTCTTGCAACGGAAAATTTATGCACGCGATTCGCGCGGATCTCACCAACAAGCAAAATTGCTGAAACATTAAGATCAAATTTGCTGGAATTATACTTCCTAAAAAATTATTCAATCGTCACTTGGGTTATGAAAAATTATATTGAATAAAATAAATCGCGAAATAAAATCGCGATAGATAAAAATCCATTCGAGAATAAAAATATTAAAATAGTATATATTGATTTTATCTCAATTTCCTCTTAATTATTCTACAGCAAAGTGATGTGATTACGAAAGTCGTAACAAGAATAGAAACTCATCCAAGTAAAAAAAATAAAAAACTGGTATTGGATGCCCGGACAATTAACAGATCGGCCGATTTTTATTTATTTTAATCTCGCTATAAAATGACAGCCGATTATTACGATATCCTGAGACGACGAGGGAGAGAGACGTCGGAATGGTCCCGAACAGGCGCGTTTTATTCCCGAATGGACCGAGCCGCGGGATAATAGTATTAGGATGACAAAGAGCGACCGTGTTACCGGTTCGTCGAGCAAAAGCGATCCCCACGAGAGCGAATATCGTGCATCCGCTGTCACCAAGTGTAAAGACATTATTAGCGTAAAGGGGGACGTAAGGATATTAAAAAGGGAACGGGGGCAGGGAGGCGAGGTCCTTGCGCGCGAGCGCAAGGGATACAGGACGATATCGGTATACACATATAATATTGATATATATATATATATATATATATATATATATATATATATATATATATAGAAAGAGAACCAGCTAAGCATTCTACGATACGATCGAACTGTCGAAGACGAGAGCCGCGAAATTCTTGTTCGGCAAAAATTCGCTCTCGCAAATTTTGCCGGCAATTCGAGAAGAAAAAAAAAGAGAAGAGTGAAATTTCGAGTGCAGGCAATTTTGAAAACATTCATGATTATTCGACGGTACAGCCGCAGGGTTGCAATTATGCATTATTAATCCTTTCGACACTTTGGAGACAATGCGGTAAATAAAGTAATAAAAAAAGATATGGCAAATTTTAAAAAATTAATAATTTGGAAATTAAATTGATAATTTTTTGAGTTACGAAATGATGATAATAATATAACAGAAATGCTATAATTAATAATTGCCAGATCACTAGCCCAGAATATTTTTAACCACTGATTAGGGATTTAATATCTTCATATCAATATAAACTTTCTTAGATCTTTTCATTTGATCGTATTTTGAAAAATGCTTCTTCTTCCTAGAAGATTAATAAAATAAAAATAAGTAATGGAAAATAAATGCAACGTTCGAATAAGAATAGCGGTAAATAAAATAAAACCTATATTCCCTCTCTTTAGAATTTAAATATTAGTTCTAGAGATTTGAAAAAAGACTCGGACTCCACTAGACAGAAGTTAAAAACGCTTAGATAATACCTAAATAATTGCCAATCGTAGTGTTATTCAGGGATGAGTGTCTTTCTACAGAAGCCAAGCGATCAGAAAGCGTCTTGAAAGGATTAAAATTCGTCGACAAAAGAGATACGTGCTAATTGCATCGCTCTACATATCTGAACACAATCTTCTCTCGTTTCGACGTTCCGAACGATCGATCGGTTAATACGATTTACCCGCGATTCATTAACCGATTATTAATATTGTTTCTCGGTCCAGCCACGCGTCCGCCAAGCCGAGAACCGTCACTCTCCCAGATTTTTTTTCTCTTCGATCCTGATGCAATTCGAAAAGCCGAATCGAGCCGTTGTCTGGAAGAAAACGTGTAAGCAAAAATATATTTGAATTTTATCGCGTAAAAAATTGTATATATAAAGGAAGCTACACTGACAACCAATATAATAAGATAGATATAAAAATATATTGATGCTGTAAAAAGATTAATTACTTTGAATTATACATTAAATCGAAACGCGATAGCATTAATTTTTAAATAAAATAAAAATCGATCAGAAATAAAAATCTACTCGTTTTCTCTTAAACACGATTTTCGCTTCTGCGATTTTCTTCCAGCCTCCTGCTTGGAATTTCAAAACTGAAAATTGAAAATCTCGGAGGAGAGCTCGTTCGCTTTTCTTCCAGGTCGGTATGCGATTCCGACCAGAGAAAATCGGGAGGTTGCGACTCGGTTGCCTCGACTCTAGGACGGTAGGTCCAAACAATCGCCTGCCTTGAGGCAAGGGACCGATTAGGTCCAACAGCGATGAGATTGCTGTGATTGGTTGAAACAATATGTGGCTGTCGCCCGCAATTCTGGGATACGGATCCAGCGATAACATCGTGATCGGGAGAAAAAAAATCACACCGTTCTTCAATCCCCGACTTAGCAACGAGATACAAAAGCGTATAATATATTTAGATTATGCATAATTATAAAAATGTGACGCGTGCGCGAGAGATTCCGTCAACTTTGTCACATAAGCGAGATCGGCCAAGTTGAGGAACTGCGATTGCAAGATCGCTACGACGACATATCCCAGAACAGCAGACTATGCCCAAAACTTTCGAGCTTTCCACAGAACGTTTTCTTTATTTTATTCGGAACATGTCGATAATATGACACTCAATAAATAACAGAACTTCTACATCTCAAAATTTTGCTGTTAGATTGTCCTGCCGAATCGCCGGAGTGCGAGGCTTTGCGTGAAACGCGCTTCTCTCTTCACGAAGATAAAAAGGAAAAAAAACAAAGAAAGAAAGAAAAACGAGGGCATCCCCGGGATTTGGTTCGCACGATTCTCAAAATCCCTAAAAAAACAATTACGCAATTTTATAATAAAATTTACAAATTCATAGAAACTCTTCTTTTCACATTCAATAATTATATATATCGTGTTTATATAATTATATAATATACACATATAAATATATGTAATATATAATTATATAAAAATAATATATTTACACATATTATTTTCCATCTTTATTTTTCTATTATTCTTGGGGGAAAAAATCGCGCAACCGAAACCCGGCTTGAGTTTTGTGGATCGATTATGCAAAAGTAGCTTTACGTAATACAACGAGTGTCATATCACGTAACTGCTATATAGTCTCTACGGATTGATCCTACGGATCCACTTTCGTTTCCAAGTTTTCATTCTTTTGGAAAGCCTCGTTTCTCGAGTCCAAATATTTATCTAAACAGGCACTTGACGAAAAAAAAAAAAAGAAAAATCGTGTTTGATGTCAATGGTCATATAAATCTTAATAATTTTACTTGTATCCTTGAGCAAGTCAACAATCCGGTGGCCCTCGGAATGGTCGCGAACGAGGCGCTGTTATATAGCGAGAGAGTAAAGCGGTAGACAGAGTGTTCGCGCGGGAGATTCGGAAAGACAACCCCTGAAAAATAAAGGAATTATAATAACGATGCGTAGATCATGTTATGGTACGTACACGTGTTGTACGGCGCGCTTTCAATGCTGTTTCATTTTCATTTCTATTATTTTTCTGTATTTTCTTTTTTTGTTTCGTTTTCTTTTTTTTTTTTTGGTCGAGGAGGCGTCGATAGTACACTACCGGACGATGACGGTGGGCGAGAGTGGTGGTCGAAAGAACGAGAACCAGCAGCAGGGTGCCTACTGAAGACAACAACACAGGAAGCAATCGGGGGTCTTCGTCACCGCGCCCACGTTTACGAACGATCACGGCGTGAACGATCTATATATGCACGGGCGATTCTTCCGTTATCGTTCGCTTAAATCTCGGCCCGATCGGATCGATTATTCGTCCGTGAGGACGATCAATCGATTGAACCTAGAACGAAAGTTGACCGAAAAGTTAAGTTTGGTCGCGCAACGAACGGCACGTATATCGAATTTTGCTAAATTAATAATTGATTTACTTTCTCCCTTTCTCTAGAAGGGATCGACGACGAGCCGAACTGGGAAATTAATCGGCGTCGGTATAAAGCCGATCGATACGCAGTCGCTCTCGCCGAGTGTGACCCCCTCGATCCCAGTATACGATCTATTTTCTTCTTCTAGTTTGTTTCTAGTTCCGGAAAGAGACAAACGATGACTTAAGATTAAAATTAACTCGACATCGACACCGATAAATATTTCCACTGCGCTAAGACATTAAAAACGATACAATTATTTTCAACTAATTGCAAAAAGTTAGGACGATATCTCTTACAGCTTTGTAGGAACAGTGTGTCTTGTAGGTGGACTTAACGATACATAAGCAACGGGAATTTCGCGGAGAAACGGACACTCCGGTCAGCGTTATCAATAGACACCCTGAGTAGAAACTAATAAGAGCGTATAGTAGACAGAAGGTAAGAGATGTAAGGCGGGCGCGAGAGAATAGATAAAAGAAGTTCGGGAGAGGTGCCAAGAGTCTTGTAGACAGAGTGGGGAAAGTTCGTCAAGTTAAAGGACGAGAAGGAATTGAGCGTGATTCCGATCATAGAGCAAGGTGCAATATCAAGTGCTATATTAGGGCTAAATATATGAAGACTACGCTATCGAACGAATCGCGAGTTCGCGCTCGAAGGTCTATAGACGGAATGAAGTAGAAGCGGATTTTCAGAATAACGACAAATAAATCACGAGTTAAAAAGTCCGCCCGCGAGATCGGGTACGCTCTACGATCGGCGATGAGAATCGGCGAGACGTGAAGGTAAAGGAAGAGTGAAGAAAACGGCGTGAGTCGAGTGTGGAGAGCTGGTGTTCGATTCCGTGAGCACCCTCCGTACTTACCACTCACTCATGCGTCACCAACATTGTTCCTTTGGCAAAAAGGGAAAAAGGGGGCTTTTTTGAGCCGAGTCAATCACCCTCGCAAGTCAATCTTACTCGAAACTCTACTGTAGTCTTTTTTATACATATAAATTACTTGTTATTCATTCTTCTAAAAACATCTTCATTTATCTCAAATCGCGAAATTAGCATATATTTGCGGCTGTCATCTTTCTCTCAAATTAAGACCTTATTAATAATTAATTAAAATTTTCATCCAGACAGCAATTTGGAAGTTCTGCAGATTAATAAAATAAACTTAAAAAAAAATCGATTTTTTTTGTTTGGTAGATTATTTAATTTTATGGCTCTGCTCGTCGCGAGGGTGCCTCGGCTCGACTCGAAGTAATAACAAAATAAAATTTACGACAGACTAACCTGAGGCGACCGAATCTTCACACTGCGGCTAGCAAATAGGTTTTAAACTGTACACCCGATCTCTCTTTTGCGTTGATCTATGCTCTTGATTCTATAATATTTTGGTGAGAACTGGTCAAGTTAAACGTGTTATCATACCGAGATTCTCCGTCGTCACTACTTCCTTTCGTCGTTACGAAAATCATCAGAAATTTAAGCTATTCTTCAGAAAAAAACCACGCTATTCTATCACGAAGAAATCGAAGACGCGCTGTGTAAAGTTGACCCAAAACAAAATAAAAATTTTTTTTTCAATAAAAAGCCGTCATAAATAATTAGATTTGATAACTGGCTCAAATTATAAACCAGGTTCTCAACTTATTCGCGAGTCTTCTGAAATATCTACAGATATATTATCATGAATACCTATCTATAACCCATATTATTCATGTTATTTTCCTTTTAAATTCTCAAAAGACTGAAATAAAATAAACCTTTCTCGAGTGTTTTCGCTGAAATAATTAAGTGAGTTCAAGTTTAGTTTCCTCTTTTTAGAAAAGAGTCGGACAGTATTTTCGCGTCTTCGATCCCTCTGGAGATCCTTACATCGAGTTTACTCGGGGCAAGTCGAGAAACAAATATTTCAAACGTCACGAAACGGAACTGTCTCGAGAATGCTCTCTCATCTCGAGTTCTACTTATTGTTAGTCAAGTGAATCATCATCCAGCTGCAGCGTGAAGCGCCACCTTATCCGTGATTGCGCCTTTCCAAGAGGATACTGCAGGTGCATGGAGGCTGAGGGGAACAGCGCGTGATGGAAACGGTCTGAATGCGCGAAAAAGGAAAACTTCTTTAAGAGGGGAAGCGCGTAGCACTTTGTCGTTGTTAAAGGTATAATCATTTCCCGAGAAGAACTGCGATGTCAATTATCAATTTTACACGACATTACTGGATAAATGTGACTCAGTTGGATTTTTCAACGAATAGTTTGAAGACTTCAGGCCAATAATAACAATTAATTATTGCGTGTTATACGTAACAATGCGCAAAATAAAACAAGGAATTTCGTATTTCGAAGAAATATATCTGCTTTTTTAATATTTTTTAAATTTTATTATATAAAATTATATTAATTTCTCGTTCCAAGTCATTAAAATTTCATAAAAATATACCAGTGCGAATTATTTATACAATTATGTTTAGGAAGCTTTATACAATTGAGAAAAATCCGATCTGGATTATCAAGAATTAAATGAACTGCACATAAAGGCATCTTGTCATTGAAAATTTCAACAGCGTCACAATTACCTTGAACTCACGATTAGAGGATTCGTCACAGAAATAAAGCGGTAAAATCCGTAATTTGCAAGGCCCATTTTAAAGGCTCATTTTAAATTGACCTCACAAATTGCGGGACCCAACTCTCGCACCAAATCCTTAGATTGACTCTTCTTGTACGAGAGGGATAATGTCTTTTGCGCGCCGCGTTGTCGTCATCGCGACGAGAATGAGAAACGCAATCTCGATGGACATACCACTAGTACTATACAATGGTTGTCCGATGCATAATAAAAGACTGCGAGACAAGTCGACAGACAGTTCGTGCTGGAGTTTTCGCGCAGGGCAAACGACGGTATTGTTACAGAGCGATTATTTTGACTTCATTCCGTAGAAAAGGCGATGAGGCTTGCTCGAGTTTGTTAGCTCACCTGGCACACGACTAACGTAGCGTGGGTGCGCGCATACACACACACACAAACTCGCAGTCGATGAGGACGATTAACGTTTCGCGTCCGTGTTTTCCTTTTGTTTGTGTTTTCGTAAAGTAGCATAAAGTAGAAGAAAAACGAAAGAGCTGACCGTTTCCAGCGCGCACCCGATTTCTTCGAAGGAATCCTCTCAGACATCGATGACATTATGTGAGTGCGTGTGTCTCTCTCTTTCTCTCTTTCTTTCTTTCTTCCATTCTCTCTTTCTCTCACATTCTCTCTTTCTCTCTCTCTCTCTCTCTCTCTCTCTCTCTCTCTCTCTCTCTCTCTCTCTCTCTCTCTCTTTCCCTCAGTATTGTTTTCTTTCTCCGTCTCTCAGCAATATAATAAAAAAAGAAAAAAAAATCGTGAGAGAGAATTGACGGGGAACAAATTCTACCATGCAGATTATTTCCTGCTTTCCTTCTCTCTCATTCTCATCTCTCTTTTCTCTCTCTTTCTCTCCCTCTCTCGTTTGTGTATGTGACTCTACGTGTCTCTTCCTCGGTCAGGTCCAGACCCCAGCGAAAAATTAGGGGCGGGCCCACAGCACGAAGTGCAGCGGCGGGGGGTTGGGCCCGTCCATGGGGGGCGATCATCTGAAGCGCGGATGCATCATCGGCGTCAGCATCGGCCCAGGAAAGCCCATCGGCGCAGCGGCGAAGGCCGGATGCATCGCGGCACCCGGTGGTAGGGCCCCTAGGTGCATGCCTGCAAAGCAACGCAGCGGGAGATTAGTACGACCCGCGATCGAATCTCGCGGGGGGGCAAAGAAAACAGTACGTTGCCCACGTGCGGCATACACGTGCTTTTCATTACTCGAGCTTCGACGCCGCCGAACGAGACGACGTCTTGTTCGCAGGATCCCGTAATAGGATCTTTTTCTCTTTCTCTCTCTCTCATTCTCTCTCTTTTAATTGGGGATCGGGATCCCCAGGTATACTTACGTCGCGACTGTTCACGTTACAAGGTAATAATGGGTCCTGCGTATTACGCAGTTTCAATTTTCTTATTGTATTACTTTTCCGTTACTATGTCGTATATCGTGCTCGTTTTTGGAGGACTATGCGATCTTCAGCGCAAAATAAGTCACATAATCGTCGTGGCACTTTAAATAAAATTTTAAAATTTCAACGGATTAGGGAATGAAATAATCCTCCGAAATAATCTGGTTTAGAAAATAAGAAAATGT
Source organism: Temnothorax rugatulus (assembly GCA_035220575.1). NCBI lineage: Eukaryota > Metazoa > Arthropoda > Insecta > Hymenoptera > Formicidae > Temnothorax > Temnothorax rugatulus. Next base: position 108,054 of record JASTWL010000203.1, on the reverse strand, counting down.
GAAAAAACTGAAAAAAAAAAATAATTTTTAAAGATAAAAATTGAAAAATGTTGGTAAAGATTAAATATCTTCAAGAGACCTATATATAATGTACTATTACTTAATTACTGAGTTAAATTTTTCATATAAGATTTGATTCAACGCGTGTAAATTATAACTTTCTTGATCCGATCCTTGAATCCTAATAAATTATTCAGATCCAAAGAATGCCACAACTCAGACCCATGTTCCACTGAAAAGGAAGTCGCCTGACAGCCGAACGATTATTGCATCGAAAGAAATAAGTACGTATCGGGACAAGTCCGCGAGATATTAATTCAGCGATCGATCGGAGCGCGCTTTGCTCTCTCTCGTGCGATCGTCTCCGATTGCCGAGATGAGCGTTTTAGCCGGCCGAGCGTGAGTTCGACCTGCAAGAGAAGCGCGCCTCTTCGCGCAACGCGAGTCTCTCCTCCAGGTAAAAGTCCGAAGGACTGTGCCACCCGGCCCGATTTGTTTCTCGGCGGCTCACGTACTACGTTCTACCCAGCAATCTGATCAATGCGAATCGCCAAACTAGATATGCGTATATACGATAGGTACATAACGTACGTAGAACTCAGCTCAGCATGCAGTGCGCCGCATACGCAATACAAGTCACAAACAAAACTGACAAGAAGGTGGTACCACACAGAGAAAAACCTCACACCATACAAGGAACGAGTCTCACTCGGGGGGGAGAGGAAGACGCGCAACATCGCACGACATTGCGAAATGTTCTTACGGAAGCCCGCTTACGGAAGATCGTTCAGCTGCCAGTCGACTTCTTCCAACAAGGACATCGCCGCCAAAACGCGCTTAGTCACTCAGAAGTCCTCGAACTACGGCATTGCCTTTTTTTTCTTGTAACGACAATCGAGCAGTGTAAAATGATTGGTTTGAAATTCTCGAAGGCATCATCCGGACGCGAGAAAAATCAGCATCAAATTTCTTCTACTTGCACTATCTTCTTCTAGCTTTTTCTTTTGTATGTTTTCAGCGATACTTGGCGATACTCGATGAGTATCCGCGTGGCATAATAAAGAGAAAAATCATGTTAATCGGACGGACCCTCGAATTGAACGCAAGAGAGATATACTAGGTAACGTGAAGTCGTTTACTTACTGTTGCTCAGCTCAATTTATCTAAAATCTTTCATTGTGTAACACAAAAGCTAGGCTATGGTGTGAGGGAGATACATTACGTTCGTTCTCGTTGCTAGTTTCTTACTTTCCATGAGAGAAAAAATAAAATAAAATAAAATAAAATGCACCGGCGAGCACGGTGAGAACACAATTCGATCCTTTCCCTCTTCACGATATCTTGTTTTGTGCTATTCCATTTATATTTAACATAATTTATATTTTATAATCCACCCCAGATCTCTCAAGTCACTTTTCACTCAGGAATTCTTCGAACAATTTTGAAATCGATTTCTTTTTAAGTAAAGATATCCTCGTTCTTCGCAAGTTTGTACTTTGAACACAGCAAGTTTTGAATGTCAACGGATATCTTGATAATTTTCAAATTGCAAATCTGTTAAAGGAAAAGAAAGTCTGTTTGAAATTAAAGGACAAAGTTTTTGACGCTTGCTTAAATCTCAAAACTTCGAAGTTCTACTATTTAAATCGCAGAAGCTCAGCTTCGCAATCTTACTTATTCATAATTCAATAAAGATGATTAATTCCTTCATATTGTCGTTGAAAAAGTGATTATTAAATTAGTCAAAGAATCCATGGATAGTGATTCGATAGATCCACGATATTTTGTGCAGTCCCAAATATTGAAATCGTCGAAGTTATAGCGACTTCAGTTGATGACCGACTTATCAGACCATGATCATCAATCGAATGCGAAGAAGGAAGGGACAGATCGCGAGAGAAAAATAATTATCGTTTGTAATTATCATTTGTTTCTTATCACTTTGGAACGACAACTTCGAACGACTGTCAGTACCGTGCCCAAGGAAGCAGTTTCTCCACTACTGTATCACAACACCAGGATTCCAAGCTATATATAATATATAAGTAATACTGAAGAGACAAGATGGTAACACGGCTGCTGGCGAGGTAAATAATGGCATATGTGAGTCGTAAGAAGAGTAACATGGTTAAATCGAGAGAGTGTGAATAAAGAAGCTGAGAAACGGAACGGAAAAGAAACAAAGAAATCATACATGAAAGAGATGTATAAAAGTTGTAACGGCCGAGCGGCCGGAAAGTCTCTCTTTGTCTTTCGCATAATAAACTGTACCAGGAACTGTACAGGAATCAAATTGTCGCAGAAAAATTATTAAAAAAAAAAAAGCGTATAAAACTGCGAAATCGTGAATGGAAAAACGAGTGTCACGATGTAAAGGTAATATTAATTTAGAAACGTGATCGCGGATAGATGCATCAGTGAACGATCGATGGGGAAAGAATCCATTGAATCATTTAATATCTTTGAAAAGTAAAGGTACTAAGTAATTCATCATATAAAATTACGGTAATTATTTACAATAACTAACACAGCTCGGATTACTTTGACCTTGACATATGTTGGCAAGGTCACCCTCCTGAGTAACCTTCAGAAGGTTTTAGCCGGCGATCATTGTTTATTAAAAAGTTATAAACAAAAAAAGTTTGAAAAATATAGCAGCTATTTTGAACATTGGAAGGCATAAATGACTAATATATATGTCGAAATAGTTCACGCATACACTTTTCACGCAAAACGAGGTGCCACATGGGTTCGTGGCGCGCTTTACAAGCTCGTTTAAGTAGAGGTGGTATTAAACAAGATAAGTTAGTCGATCATCTGTGTGAATATTTGTGGCGATATACAATAAACGAGCTCGTAAAGCACGCCACGAACCCATGTGACCGCAGAGGGGCGGAACTCACTACCTCCACGCATATACTTTTCACGCGAAACGAGTTGTCATAGTACATGTGTATAAACAATACACAAATACGCGGAAGAGGGGCTCCGCCGCAGGCGGAGCCCCTTCCCCGCATAATAAAACTAAACAAAACTAAATAAAACTGAACTAAACAAATAAAACTCCCAGCGTGATACCTAACTGTTTGAATCAAGACGCTTGGTTATTCCGCACGATTGACCTCTGCTTTAACAAAAAGACTTCAATTTATCAACAATTTACTGCTTTAAATGTTGTGTTTTGGTAAAGCAGCAACTGTCATTCATCTGTCTAATTCATTATGTATACATATAAACGAGCTTGTAAAGCGCGCCACAAACCCATGTGACAACTCGTCTCGCGTGAAAAGTGTATGCGTGAACTATTTCGACATACATATTAGTCATTTAGGCCTTCCAATACTCAAAATAGCTGCTATATTTTCCAAACTTTTTTTGTTTATAACTTTTTAATAAACAATGACCGCCGGCTAAAACCTTCTGAAGGTCACTCAGTAGGGTGACCTTGACAACATATGTCAAGGTCAAAGTAATCCGAGCTGTGTTAGTTATTGATAATAATTACCAAAATTACTTCTTACGATAAAATTTTGAAGATTAATTCGATTAAATAATTATCGACATTCTCTATATCGAGTAGTAATCAAACAATAACAAAGAAATAATAAAATGATTGTTGTAATTTGTGTGTAACGATTATGGATTTAATAATAATATCGTGGAATCTTAGCGAATAAAAAGTGCAGTAATTTTCTTTAATAGTTCATATCACTGCAGTTAAGACTGATGCTCATTGTTCTGTCTCAATTATTTCTACCATTTATTAGTCTGCATGTGCATTAATCATACATAATAACTTCAATATTTAATCGGATTCATGTTTTGATCAATCTGATATGGGAGCAATCATTCAGTGATACAGCTACTCTCTATATATTTTCCAATACCGACTCTCGTTACTTTAATCTGCGGTAGGCATTCTTAAATCGGAAAAGTCAAATTATTTAACAAGTGTTCAAATGTGTTGCAAATCTGTTGAAGAAACTGGAGTTAAGATGGAAGAAGGAACGTGTCGTTGGCCGCTCGACCCACCTGTCCAGTGATAAAATATTACGAATATTCAGAAATATATACACGGTGGCTCGCGAAAGCTACTCGAAACAGTTTCCTACACCGTCATTCTGAGTTTTCGGGAGTCACTATATATATATATCACGTATATACGCATACATGTAGGTGTATTAATGACAATGATGACAAGATTAATCAACAATATATAAGAATAATAAATATAACAAGATATATATATATATAGATATATATATGTATATAGATATAGGCCATGTCACCGCATGCTAATTGCTAAGGACCAACCTTGTAGCGCTTGTATTGTAAAACACGGTTTTAGTAACCAGACTGGGTTCGTTCGACACTCATCGAGGAGTGACCGGGCGCCCTGCAAACGCACCGTTAAAACGTATAAACGAACAAGGACTACAAGACGCTGTGTCGTCGAGATTCTGTGGCGTATCATTCGGTCGAGAAATCTTGATCTCTATAGTTTCTATCTGAATAGTCACGATATTCTTCCCGCCTCGGTTTTTTTTCTCTTTGCCGTTTCGAGTCAGTGATATATACGCAATTTCGCGCACGTCAATTTTTCTGACCCCTTCCCCCTAAATGTCAAGTCTGTTTCTTGTTTATTTGTCTCAACGCTCTCGTTGTCTCTCGTTAAGTAAGTTTTCTTTTTCAAAGGATAGAAGTGGCTGTTGTCATGAATAACTAGTGCAGTGCAATGTGCAACCGAATTAAACTAAGGCAAAGTGTTGTTTGGTTAATATTCCGACATTTTCTCTTCCTCATTCGTAGACAGAAAAATTCTCTCCCAGCCATCGACCGAGTAGGACTGGGTAAAGGTGATACATTCAGGATTGTGTTCACGAAGTATAAGGATAAAATACATCGCATTTCCGATGGAATCTGAAGTTGATGGATTAAAATTGCTCAATAAGAAGCTACTCAATCACTGCCTGACTGCCTGAAAAGAATCTGCTTAATTCAACGTATCGCGGGAGACATTGAAAAATTTAATTTTTAAATTCTCGATAATTCATGACTGAATTGTCGTTAAATATAAACGCTCCATCAAAAACGCTTTTTTCTACATTAAAACAACGTAGTAAATCGATTGTTAGATTATGGGTCTGCGATATCCTTGAAGCAAAAAAAGTTTAAGAGGACATTCCTAAGGAAATCGTTTTCGAAACGGGGCAAGAGACTTTCAATTCAACATACTTTATCTAAAGTTTTACGCGTGATAAAAAAGAAAAAAAGAAAACCTAATTGCTTATTCTTGTGCGCCAATTAAAGTTATTGTCTTCAACAGCCGGTAAGGGGGGAGGGGCGGGGCGGGGATAATTGGAAAGAAATCGTCAAAAAAGTACCAAGAGGGAAATTTTCAAATTTCAACGACAAGAGGGGACAAAAAAGACAGCAGGGCAGATCTGTTCGTCAAGTACGTAGTGGTGGGGTGGGGGTGCGGGGTAAAGGGGGTGGCGGGTAGTTTTTCGTAAAGCTCAAACCCGCAGACACTTACCTGGCGGCAGGCCCATGGGGGGCGGTCGCATCATGTTACCTCCATGAATGAGAGCAGGCGCAGCTAGGGTCATGGTGGGCCGCATTAGGGGAGCCATCAACGCAACCGAGCTAACTGGCATTGCTGCGGCTGAGGCTGGTACCATGACCGTCTGCGGCGGCCGCTGGAACCTCTGTTGCTGTTGCTGCAGTGCGTTCAATGCCGCCGCCTGCTGCTGTCGCTGTTGCTGATCCGCCTGAAACGCGGCCGCCGCCACATTTGCAGCCGCTTGCTGCTGTTGTTGCGCCTGCTGCTGTTGTTGTTGCTGCTGCTGCACTGCTTGCTGCTGCTGCGCTTGTTGCAGGGCGGCGACCTGCTGTTGCTGGCTCACCGCCGCCGCCACCGCCGCTGCTGCTTCCGCTTGTGTCGATCGTCCAGATTCATCGGTTTGTCGACGTTGATACTTTGGCAGTCTTGCCCTAATTTCCTCCTAAAAGACGAATTCTTTGTTTAAAATCTATTTTATTTTAGCGGTTTCCATTGTTTAAAAGGACTATTTTCAGGATACCAAATATTTATGCTTATTTTTTAAATTTTTATGTGAAAAATAAAAATTAAAACTTACTAGACTGAGATCTTCTGGAGGATGAATGATCTTACTGGCGGCCCCGGTAGTCGCGATAAGATTTACTTTCTGATCGCCGCTGACGAGACTATTGCCGGTGTTAACGCCAGCGGATTCGCCAGTGCTACTATACGCGGGGAATGTCGGCTTTACTGGGCCTATGGAACCGCCACTGGCCACCGATGTGATCGGTTTGAAATCTGTGCCAAGAGGTGCAGATCCGGTAACCGACGCAGCCGTCGATGACGCCACTGTCGAGACTGCAGCAGCGGCGCTCGGGAATAGCGGACGTGGCGGCATTGATGCGCCTGAAACTGGCGGCTGCATCCCGGAAGGCATGCCCGACATGCCGGGCATCATGCTAGAAAAGAAAGAAAGTGAGTTTTGTAAAAAAGTTCAACTACAATTCGTTATTTGCATTCTTTAAAACGAACATTTGTGTTAAGGACTATTAATCGTTTTTGAAAAAATACGAAAAAAAAGATAAAGGTTACGTAACATGAAGAATGTTTACTGGACTACAGCCACACCCTCAGAAAAGATTTCTACATACAATGCTATTACTCTTGAATCTATCATAAAATAGGATCGAAATAGGGCCAATCATATTTAGTATTGAAACAATAATATTTTAGTCTTAACTAGAAAATTTCTTAAGTCTAGAATAAAATAATCTTGATACTATCCCTCTTAACTTTCTCAGAAAGATGCAGATATTTGTGACAATCCTATAATATTCTTGATTCAAGAATAGACGAATCTGAAAGAAATCTTATTCTATTCTTGTATAAAAAGAATAAAAAAAACAATGTTTTCTTTTTAATTTTTAAATAGTTCTTATTTTTTTTCTAATATTTTTATAGTTTAATTTGTATTCATGCGGTTCCGCATATATTCTATTTTATTAATTAAAATTACGCAGTTTTACAATTTTTGAGAACGCATCGACGGGATTTGAACCTAAGATGTCCGGGGTCGCAACCTAACACGCTAACGCTGAGCTAATCGTACGCTTGTGGTATCTATCATTATAACTGCTACATCAATAGACGTGCTTTTTAAAGTAGTTGCAACTGCAGATTGATGTGAATACGATGTTGTGTTTGTTTCAATCTAGTTCATTATATGATAATATTCCTAATAAATAAAATATATTTAATTATTCTTATATATTTCATTATTAGAATAATTAAGTAGGCGCAATTTTTTATGTTAAAATTTAAATTTTTTATTGATGTTTACTTATATATACGTAAGCATTCTGCCAACCTTATTGATGAAAGAATTATTTAACATAAAATTAGTATCTTCAGTCGATTGAGAAGATTTAACCACATAATTATTCGAGTAATAATCTTTAGACAATTCCTACAATATAAAATTTTTAGATAATAAAATTTAAGTTGGTGCCTTTTAGCTATAGAATAAGGTAAATTGATTCTGTTGGCAGACGAATAGGCTATTTGTTTTTCTTCTCTATGCTTCCATTCTAATACATGATAATGGCTCAAGAAGATCTATTTCAGGAATGATATCTGGATAATGGATATTTAGATGCATCTTAGGTGTTTCGCGGCGCGCGGCCGTCGCGCGGATCGCGCCTAATATTATGGCGCTAACATTGCGCGTTATAAAACAATATTGAGATTAAATCAATAATTCCTATTCTCTTCTCTCGAATAAAATAAGATTGACTTAATAATCTTGAGACAAGAATAACATATATAAATTTAAGCTTATATATTCTTGCGTTTAGACTAAGCTTCACGCGTGAAGATTAGTCTAAACGCAAGAATATATAAGCTTAAATTTATATATGTTATTCTTGTCTCAAGATTATTAAGTCAATCTTATTTTATTCGAGAGACGAGAATAGGAATTATTGATTTAATCTCAATATTGTTTTATTTTTATACTACTTCAGATTGTGATGAGATTAAACATGTCAAGAATACTTTTTGTCTCGTTATTAGAAATCTTTTCTGAGGGTGCATTGGCGAAATTATTAGGCACCCTTTTTCTTCTGAATATCTTGGAACTGAATGAGCTTTTTGTTGTTTTCATCCTAATGGCCTTGTGAATGATTCAAATAATTGAGGTACAAAGTCCATTATCTTTCTTAGGGGAACAGCAATATTATTCAGAAAACTGTTCACTCCGTATTTCGGGCGCGATTATTTCCATTTCACAAGCAATTGCTAGACTTTTCGTCTGTTCACTGCCTACAGACAAAAAAAGTCTAGCAATTGCTTGTAAAATGAAAATAATCGCGTCCGTATTAATCAAAATCGAAATAAGATAAATAAGATAATGGACTTTGTACCTCAACTGTTTGAACCATTCATAAGATCAATAAGGATAAAAACAACATGAAAACAGAAAACTCATTAATTTCAAGATATTCAGAAGAAACAAGGGTGCCTAATAATTTTGTCTATGGCTGTAATTAGCCCTCACGCAGAAAGATAGAAGATTAGTGTTATATATTACTGCTGAAATATGAAGACAAAGAGCATTTAAAAATCTATAAAACATTATAATTTGTACTTGATTCTATCGGATTCTAGATAAACTATAGTACTGAGTAGTTGAAAATCCACAGTCAAAAAGAAATAAAAATTTGAAAAGTGAAATTAATACGAATACACTTGAGGTATAATAGTATATTGTTAATCAAGAAATACATACCCTGAATGCCCCATGAATGGAGGTCCTACGTGGCCCATCGGCATCATGGGATGCATGGGAGGCATACCAGGATGTGGCGGCATACCATGATGTGGCGCCATACCTGGGTGGGGTGCCATACCCGGTAGCGGCGGCATACCCGGCTGCGGTTGCATCCCTGGTAGACCGCCCCCCATACCCTGCATCGCACCTGGCGCAGAACCTAACAGACCCTCGGGTTTCGCCTTTTTCTGTACCGGCTCATCCTCGCCGGACGATGGCGAGCCAGGTCTCCCACCGTTTCGCTGTCTCTCGTGCTCCTTTGCGTCATTCGGTGGTATCCCCTCCATTCCATAAATCTCTATCTCGATATTACTACGATTTGGCAATGAATTCGGTACCTTGTCTATCGCCTCCTTGTGTACCTGTGAAGACGGGACTTGTGTTAATCTTGAAATATTAAGCAGATAAAACATAAACATAATAAGCATGTAATTTTGTTTACCTGCATACAATGTATGCTAAGCCCTGGTCCAGTGTATAGCTTCTTGTGACAGATATGACATTTGAAGTGCTTTGCCTTCTGATGTTGAATAAGGATCTTCTCGTCCTCGAATTCACGGTTGCAATACCTTTTGAAGTATGGCATTAAGGAAATTTACAGAATGAGATTTAAATAATAGCTAGTTTTTATGTATCAAGTCAAGTCTCTTAGGTAAGTAACGTCACAAATAATAAACCTAGAAAAATTCATAACTTACAAGAAAATGAAAATAAAATAGAACATAAAAAAATAAAGAATTGTCTCTCTTAAAATTAGGCTTCTTCGAAATCATCTTTAATTTTCAAAATAAAAGTTTTGCTTAACAAAGTTTTAACTCTAGATTCAGAAAACTGTGTATTATTATTTAAATTTAAGCCAATCTTGTAAACAATTACAGATAAAATCTTTCCTTCGAGTTTTCATAATTCAAACAAACAGCTAAATAAATAAATAACTTGAAAGATGACGCGTAATATGGCAAAATAAATTTCGAATGTATCTCGACTTATCCACATGGAAGCTTTTCATTCAATTTATAGACTGAACACTGCTCAAAGCGAGTCGCTACAAAGCTGCGTAACTTTCCGACTTCTAACTGCTTGTCACAAAGACATTCATAGATTATTCATGATTTTACAAAATAAATTCCATTGATTCTCCCCAGTAAATTCTTTACGGAAAGCTTAAATTTAATTTAAAGATCTCTCGGTGTTTAAACTTTTTTTAGGAGTCACTGAAGAAATCATCTATATTTTCAATTAGCCCACATGAAAACTGTGATAAATAACCAGCTGAAAAAACTTAAGCAGAAAACCTAAGCAGAAGAACCATCTGAATCTAAGGATGTTTTCTATTGCTGAACAGGCTGCACTAGTTCAAAGTTGACCTTTCTTACTCCACATTGGAAGGAGAAAGAATAAACTCTGAACTAGCGCAGCCGGTTCAGCAATAGCAAACGGACCCAAAGATTATCCCTAATTTCGTGGGGGACAGGAAACATCGATCCGTCCAACGACTCAGCCGCTTCCGCGCGGAAGACCCTCGTACGCGTTACATCATCGGTATAACGTGCCGCGTGAACGCGAGGACGGTGGAAACAGCTGCGCTCTCTCACGTACACATACACACAGAGATGTCGCGTGTCGCGAGAAAATCGCGTATCGATTTCCCCGCCTTCCGCGGACGCCGCGCTCGCCATACCGATGCGGGTCTCCACGAGCTTCGTCCTGTGGTGTGAGGGACAGATCGTCACCTGCCGCATAAATCACCGGTCAATCGCGATTATTTTTCGTCGCGCGATCGCGCGGCTAACGTCGCGGTCCAAAAATACGGTTACGTAAAGGCGACCGCTGCAGGTCGTCGTCATCGTCGTCGTCGCCGCCGTTTTCCTGGGAGGAAACAAAAAGGATACCAGCACCAGGGTCTCGACTGCTTCTTCTTCTTGCGGCCCATCTTCCCGCCGGATTACTTGTCGCTACTTCGGCGATGACCCTGCTCCGCAAAACGATCCTCGACGTGCCAAGTATATACGCGGCGCAGGAGAACGTCGGCAGTCGTAACACCACACACGCACACACAGCAGTCACGGCACACGCACTCACGCGAAAACCGATAATGCAAAATGGCCGCCGTAGTACGTCTTTTCCGTGGCGCCCGACGCCGGAAGTCGCCAACGTGGCGCGCCTCAAGATTCTAAGGCCTAGGGGAATGCTCTGGTGAATTCCCTGACGGACAAGTTTTCCTCCTAGGGATGGCGGGAATTTCAGAAATTACAAATTAGTCGGATCACGGAACGGGAGTCGAAAGCGATACTACTCTCAATTTATGGATCTATACGTATATGTATATACATATATTTTTTTTTGTACATAAAAATTTGATACAAATGCGTGAAAAGGACGAGGAAAACAGCAAATAAAACGTGTTCGTATCGCGCATTAAACATGCACACTGTAATAAAGAAATAAAAAAATATAACCAATCATGCTCAGAAGATATCTTTCATCAAACGCAGTATATAAATAAACATAATGTATCTATAATGTACAGGGTGTCTGGTAATTACCGTGTCACCTGCTACCTTTCGTGGGTAGATAGAGCGCGTTAAACTGAATAAAAAAAGTCTTTTATCGTTTTGTAAGTTTTCTCAATTAAAGATCCACACATCAGTGTGCGTCCATGCGATTCGACGAGAAAAAACAGCCCAGTGTTTTTGCTACGCGCACGACGAGGCATTGGGAGGCCTCTGTGAACGACACAAACGACACGCGTGACACTGAAAGCTGTCCACGAGAGGTGACACGGTACTTATTAGACACCCTGTATATGGTGTATGTATATATATTTATAATATACATAAACACACATCTACACAATTATTCAAGAATTAATTAGCAAATTGTCGTAATTACTCTCTTCCCACTATAAAATTTCGTCTTGTACTTCACATTCATAATTAGTCAATAACATTCAGTTATTACAATTATTGGGAGCTTTCCAGCAAGCGACACAAGTCGACACAAGTATCATTTTATCTTTGTTACTCATTACCAAAATTTTTGGTCCAAAAAAGAAAGGTAGAACGATGCTTGTGTCGACTTGTGTCGCTTGCTGAGCTCCCGTAATTTTTGAACGCAATCCGTGCCACAAAAAACAAAAAAGAATATACAACTGCCATTCTACAATGTCACATCTCCCTAACTTGTATAATATGAATATATAATAACAATTGTAAAGAGAAAGCTCGAAATCAGATTTGACAACTATCACGATTGCAGCAGTAGTTTGTAAATCTCTCGTATAACAAAGTTCCCTCGAGGCAGAGATAGGGGTAATCTTTTGTGATCGGAAAGAAAAACCTCCGTTAGCTGGCGATCCTTTGCTCCAACGGGACGTCACTTTCGGAATCGCTGGACTCGATGGTACCCATAGGATCATCCAAGGATATAGACCTCTCTCTCTTTATCTCTATCTTAATTTCTGTCTTCGGCATTTTGTCCGGCTAAATTTACATTTTATCATGTTAACTTAAATCTTGTTGCATTCATATATTAAGTTGTAAGTTCGTGTTTATTTTATATTGTATTATTTCAAGTTATGCAGAGATTTTATATGTATATATATATATATATATATATATATATATATATATATATATATATATATATAATATAAAAGCAAAAGAATTAAGAGTGTGAAACTATGGTTTACCTTTGTCCTTTCCTTAATCGCCCTCTTAAATAGATTAGATCGCGGTATATATTTCTCAGCCGTAGATTCCACTCTCCTAATGTCGAAGTCCTGATCAATTTTGGTCACTGTCTGCATTCTCTGTTGCTCGGAAGTTACGTATAAATCATCCGGCTGATGGTAATTGTTGTGAACGTTGTAAGCCTTCTTGTTGCAAAACAAGGCTGCACACACCGTACACTTGATCAAATCCTCCGGCATAGACTCCCTTTCTTTCTGCGAAACAATGCATTGTAGAAAGATATCTGAGTTTTCACGCACAGAGTTATGTCAGAATTACTCGGTCACTTTCTTTAATTAATGGTATTTTATAATCGTTTATTTTCATTTACATTTAAAACAGCAAATGGCAACTTTTAAAATATAGCTCTATATTGTAATATATTTATCTTTCTTACTTCCGTGTGCATCTTCTCTAGGTGCTGTTGCAAGTTGAACTTTACAACGTACTCGACGCCGCACAAATGACAATAATATACGCTCAACGCGTCGTTCATAGAGTTCAATTTGATCTTGTTGCTGGGCGGAGGAGTGGCTATCGGTTGGAACATGTATACCATTCTGAAAAACAGCACAGGCAGTCATATAATAATTTCAGAAATATGCGTTCTTAAAGGTGGATCGATAAAACACCTTTTATGAAAGGAACGATTATGGTAATTCAGTGCCTTCTCGTTGTAGAATATCACGTTGCACTCTTCACATTTTCTATGTAGATCTTTATTCTCGCTTTCAGTCGCGTCATGCGACATTTGATGATTATCCCTGTGATTCTGAACAAGATTTTCGCAAGATTATTACAGAAGCAGGAGACAAAAAGACAAAAAGAAGTGCTGTAAAGTGTTTACCTTTAGAGGAAACTGCATTCCACAATAGGAACAATAGAACTTGGTCGACGAATTGGAGTGTACCTTAAACCTGTGCCTTATCGTTGCCGGTATCGAATCGAACGACTGATTACATATGTCGCACTGAGTGTCTACCTTGGTTCTGCTTCTCATCGGCAGCCCACGCATGTCTATCTCCTTATTTGCATGTTTCCTGTATCAGACATGACAAAAGATGAAAAACTTACTTAAAATACAGATAATGACTAATAAATTTGCACATAGAAAATAGTTCAAAATAATGAAAGGCACAGAGAGCCGAAAAGTCTAAATTTGCTCCTGCAACAAATTGAATAATAAAGCAATAAATTGATCCTAAGGCCAAATTTTCCATCTCCAAGGAATCTACTACCTCATACCGACATAACAACAACTAGTATGTATGCGAGCGTGTGTCCAATGTTTTGGACGGTTCGAATCATCCCCTCGGATCGCTCTTCGTCCACGCACGTGGAAAATATCGCCGACAACAACGTCGCGGAATCACGATTATTGACTGACTCCGAATGACCGTGAATCTCATGAACCTCTCGACTTGGTTATGACTTGACGACGAGGCGTACCTAAAGTGTTCCTGCAATGCCTCCTTGGAGTCGAGCTTCGAGTCGCACAGAACGCAATTGTGCTGGCCCCGCATACTCCTCCGGGTACTCATTTGGCGCTCGGGGTACACGAGAACGGGGAAGGGCGAGCAACGGGCGAGATCCACGCGGAGCTGGAGCTGGAGTCAGCTGTGGAGCCTGCACTGGCTGGAGCCTGGAGCCTGGAGCCACTGATCGGAGCGTCAAGATCGCGCGTGGTACGCCGAGATTCAAAGCGAAATTACCGCGAACTGTCACGATCGGCCGATCGAACGTCCGCCGACGTCCGCCGTCGCCGCTTCGTCCGCTCGTCGTTGGCGAGACACCTGTGACCCCGCGAGCGTGAGAATGGGGAATCGCGATCGGGGGAAGAACACGGTAAAAAATCAATTTTCGGCCATTTTAATCGCGTCGAAAGGACGCGCCATCTAACCGGCGCGACATGTGGCGCACAAATAAACGCGGCGAACGCGCGTTTGGAGTTTGAAGGCAGAGACAATTAATATAATCCCTGAGAGCGAGCCCCTGGATTCTTGAATTCATTCGCAAGAGAAACGTACGGTAATTACGGTATGCGTAATTCTGCGTAATTCAGACTCTCGAATGTGGCAGATTTTCTTCACTTATTAGTACAGGGAAATTAAACAAAAAAATGTCAAATCTGCGAAATAATTCACATGTAGCTAAATTTTTGCATAGACCTTTATTTCGTCGTTAAAAACAATATGTGAAAAGTCCCCATCGATGTGACCCCTGCTAAAAATTTTACAGAGGGTCAAAGGTAAAGAAAAACAGTTTTTCGCGAATATTTCTTTATTCATTAGTCCTACGGAAAAAATAGTCATCACAAAATTTGTAGCTTATAAAATTTTCTACAAAAAATGTTCTATAAGTTTTTTTGTACAAGCAATACTTTTCACGTAATAAATTTTGCAAGATATGCGCTGCGCGGTAAATTTACGGAGCGCGCTGACAGACGTCAAATAAAGTGAAGCGTCGCACGTGCGCACAAAAAATGTCATATCTTTTGAACGAATCATCGTACAGAAATGATCAAAGAATCGTTGAAAAGCAGAAACTTTCAGCTTTTTAATGCAATTTGGTTCGTTATTCTATGATAATTTTTGAAAATTCTACGATGGTTTAAACAAATTGTTACATGCATTTTTTGCCTTTTTTTATAAAATCAGCCACAAGAAGGTTCCAAATTGTTTAAAAAAAAAAACGCCAGCAGGATATTACAGTATATACTTCATACTTTGACCCTACCAAAGGAAAAAAATTACAAAAATTTTTTGCTTTAAAATCAAGCTATTGACATTTTCAGTAATTTTTAAAATTTTTGATGAAACGTTAAAATTAAAATCGTCATAACTTGACGAAAAATTGCGCTAGAAAATTTCTTTAAAAAGCAATCGAAAGCTTGAAATGTCTACTTTTAATTGCTTTTTAAAAAATTTTTCTAGCGCAATTTTTCGTCAAGTTATGACGATTTTAATTTTAACGTTTCATCAAAAATTTTAAAAATTACTGAAAATGTCAATAGCTTGATTTTAAAGCAAAAAATTTTTGTAATTTTTTTCCTTTGGTAGGGTCAAAGTATGAAGTATATACTGTAATATCCTGCTGGCGTTTTTTTTTTAAACAATTTGGAACCTTCTTGTGGCTGATTTTATAAAAAAAGGCAAAAAATGCATGTAACAATTTGTTTAAACCATCGTAGAATTTTCAAAAATTATCATAGAATAACGAACCAAATTGCATTAAAAAGCTGAAAGTTTCTGCTTTTCAACGATTCTTTGATCATTTCTGTACGATGATTCGTTCAAAAGATATGACATTTTTTGTGCGCACGTGCGACGCTTCACTTTATTTGACGTCTGTCAGCGCGCTCCGTAAATTTACCGCGCAGCGCATATCTTGCAAAATTTATTACGTGAAAAGTATTGCTTGTACAAAAAAACTTATAGAACATTTTTTGTAGAAAATTTTATAAGCTACAAATTTTGTAATAACTATTTTTGCCGTAGGACTAATGAATAAAGAAATATTCGCGAAAAACTGTTTTTCTTTACCTTTGACCCTCTGTAAAATTTTTAGCAGGGGTCACATCGATGGGGACTTTTACATATTGTTTTTAACGACGAAATAAAGATCCATGCAAAAATTTAGCTACATGCGAATTATTCCGCAGAAAAATCCTAATTTCCCTGTACTATATCTCGTGTCGTACTTTGAACGCTGTGCCGCGGAAATTGTCGCGTGATTTATAGCGTTTTTCATTGGGCAGAACTGAGTGCGCACTGCGAACTTTGCGAGACGGTACTGCTCGAGTGTACCGCTAGTGCAAGTTTCTTGCATATGCCCACTGAAACACTCGCTGCTTGGTGTAGGCGTTGCGGGGCATTATTCGAAGTCGATGCAGGGTCATTCTGACCCTGTTGTGTACTAAGCGTCGCACAGTGGGGCCGATTCCCGAAAAGCTGGCCAAAAGTCGAAAAATTAAGATATTTACTTGAAACTTGGTATATAGGGGTTTTTGGGGTCGCTGATAACGAATTTCAAGTCAAAATTAAAAAAAAATGGCGGCTATAAAATACTAAAAAGCATATCTATAAATCGTAATTTTTATTGATTTTATGTTTAATTTTGTACACATAAGTTTTCAAAGTCGCTGGTTAGTAATCTGAAGTCAAAATAAAACAAAAAAAAAACAAAATGGCGGCTACGAAATACTAAAAAGCATATCTATAAACCGTTATTTTTATTTAATTTATGTAAAACGTGGAATTTATAGGTTTTCGGGGTCGCAAATAACGAATCTGGAAACAAAATGAATGGCAGATGTAAAATGACGAATACAAAATTTCTAAAATCCATAATTTTTATTTATTTTATGAAAAAACTTGTGACAAATAAATTAAGAAGTACAATACAAAGCCAAATGTAAAAAATAAATTTGTGTTTACAAAAATATTAATCTAATATTTCCATACAAATAGTTACATACAAGTACCTAATATTTACATAAAATTTACATACAAATTAGTTTTCATCATCAGTTGAATTATCTGTATCTAAACCTGAAGAATCTGATGATATCGAAAAAGAAGAGATAGAATCAGCACTGGACGCATAAACCAATCAGGACATCTTAGAAACTTTCTCTTTTTCTACGTCATTATTTCGGAATTTTTCTAGAACATTCCACGGTCACCGTGCCCGGTCTGGACTACATCGTTTAACATTCTTTTTGAATTTATATATTATATATAACCGTGCAATGCATATAACGACTGCAATTGGCAAATATTATATCATTGGCAAATTATATGTATTTTTCGGTTTATTATACACCGTCGACTTGAATATCAGTGTCTCCATCTTATAATTATTGTTTAGTGTGTTATTGCGATTAATATTACCACATGCCTCGGTGGTCGAATTGGTACGACGCCCTACACGGAATGAGGGAGGTTCCAGGTTCGAACCCTGGCTGAGGTAATATTTTTCGCAATAAATTTAATAATTTAATTTAATTTAAATTATTTTAAATATGAGATGCTTATATATAAGCATCAAAGATTATTAACGTCTTGACGACGAGGACCGAAACCAATGGTCGAATCGAGCATATGGATTTACAAACTGAGATGGATCTGCGCAAGATCAAAGTGTTCCTCTTGCCGGGTGCACAGGGTTGTGGACAGGTATTTAATCCACTGGCGTCGAAGATCAAACCTATCGCAACAGTCCTGCAATATGGATTAACACAAACTGGGCGTAACTATACGTCTATACCAGAATACGCCGACATGCTTTTATCAGTACGTATACACAGAAGGGCATGAATAATAAATAAAATTGGATATTTATTCGATATTTCCTTTAACGAATGCTTTTGTTGAATCGAAAAGTGCTCGTCCATGCAGGATGACATACGTTTTATTGAAATTTCCAGTATATCTTACTAAAGGCGGAAGAGCAAAGAGGTTTTGCTATAGTCGCATATTCGTTCGGCTCGTTAATTGCCCTTGAATTAGCGAAACGATTGGAAAAACGAGGTTTGAGTGATCGATTGGTGCTAATTGACGGTGCTCCTGACATGCTGAAAATGTTTTTAGAGCAATATCTTCCATCCGTTACAGAGGAAGAACTTCAAAATAACATGTTGCTTACTATCATGGATACCATGCAATCAACTTTAAGCGGAAAGGTAGATTTTACTGGCTGCTAAAATACTTCTCGATCGTATTCGAGCATATTCTTGTTGTCAATATATCCCGTTTATTATTAATTTTTTTTTCACAGCTACTTTTGGATCTCGAGAAATGTAAGACCTGGGAAGAGAAGTTGGATATTTTCCTTTCGTACCTTCCTGATAAAACTTCGATCGAAACTAGAAAGACTTTGTGCACAACTATATTACTATTTATATGCACCTTCTCGCTCTTCGAAATTACGACTCGTCATTCTTGGAACGAATACGATCGCCTATAACACTCTTGAAACCCACAACACAACTTGTCGACATGAATGAAGAAGATTATGGCTTACACAAGGTATTACGCTTCCTCCGTGTACTTTTCACAAACGTTCGAGGTTTAATTTTTCGTAATCGATACCTAATAACACAGCATAAAAAACTTTTCAGATCACGCGAAACAAGGTGGACGTGCATTACATTGATGGCAACCATATGACGATATTGGACAGCGATAAAGTCATAGCGGCGATTAACGGAGAACCGTTGTAGGATCCTACCGTAGGACCGTAACGATGGCGCTAATTGCATTTTGCTATATATCCTATAGGGGTAGGATATATGATATTCATGGGTGAAATATACGTCTTATAAAAAATTACAAATAATGTTTATAAATAAGGCAATAAAATGTCATAATAAGATATAAAATGTGTGTAAGAAGTTTATTAAGATGTAAGAATGATAAACAAATTATAAAATTGAAAATTTTTTAAAAGAAAATAGAAGAACGATACCTAGATACATTAAAGGTTATTAATATACGATCCAAGAAAAAGAAAGGAAAAGAACACATAGGAGATTTCGATTTTTACAGAGCGTCTGTACTATGGCATAAATCCCACATGCTAAAATGCCATATATCCCAAACAGAAGGGACATACAAGATATCAAGCTAAACAAATAATATAAGAGCTATTGCACTTGTATTTTGCTGTATTCCATCCATTACTATCCCTCTACACTTATGAATCATGAAATAACCATTAAACCTTTTACATTCCCTACAGTAATCATTTTACGTAGGTCGTAATATATGAGCACGCTACTTACTACGGTGAGAAATCGATTCAACTCACGACGGTTTCGTTAATATTAACAGTAAAGAACTGAAATTACAACACAATACTAATATGGCATAAAGGCACATACAGTGTATAATTGCGAGCAAGTATCTCTATTCCTTTTATTTTTTCTGACGTCTGCGGCGTAAATCCCCGCGCGGCGTAAATACCGGAGTTACCCTATAGACGATATCTTTTCCATAGATATCTTTTACATACGAATTTAATTATTTTCTACAATCAGTATTTTTATTTATCGTGCTTATTTTATGCGTATAATGGCAATTTTATAGATATTGTGGCCGGTGGTATATCATACCCGTGAAGGAGCAAAGACTGCTCATGTTCGTGATGAGAAAAAGTATCGATGCTAGTGTCTTGACCGCCGGCAAGATATACGTATTTTCTCTAAACAGGGGCGCCTCAAATTTGGGCGTAAGTTTAGTGTTTGTCATCAAAGTTAAGTGTTAACCCTGCTAAAAAATATCGCGTGAGAATACGTATGACAATACATATGTGATCCTGCATGTAATCTCATATGAATCTCATATGAGAGCTCTGATCAATTCGCGCACAGTTTCGTGTATGCGATCTCACATGACATTATTTGTGCCAAAATCTCATTTCAGCTTCACATGATATCTTTTACGAGACCTCATATATATATGACCCTCATATGAAATCTCTTATGTGATTTCATTAACCATTTTGTATTAAAAAAAATTTTATTGTATACAATTAATAAAAACATTACCAAGTGTAATTATATTAAATTAGAGAATACTTAAATTTTAAAAAAGTTAATTTTTTATTGAAGAAAAAACATAAAAATTACAATTTATATTTAAATCCTTATAATATAATACAATCCTTATAATATAATACAATATAATACCTAATGGGAAACAAAATCATTTTTAAAGGAGAAACTGGCCAGTGTAGTAAAATAGGTAGAAAATTGCTAGTTTCCAGCGATAAATTGGCTATATTTGACCTCAAACTATTAAAAATGGTTTGACTTTTACAAGGAAAAGAAAATATAAAAAGAACTTAATAATGATAAATATTAGGCAGCGTTGCTATATAACATTCTTTAAGTATTTCAATAAAAACACAAACTTGTATAATTTGTTTAGTTTGTATAACTATGGTTTCATTTCCAATATTACGTACCATACTTAGAAAGTTACAGATTTTATTTGAAGTATTAACAATATTACAGAGTGCGATTTCTTTATTATTTTCATCGTCAACTAAAAAATCAAGTATTCGAATAAATTAACAATTAGCACAGGAGTTGTGTTCGACCAAACTGGCAATTTTATTATTCAAAAGACGCTACGTTTCGACCGCAACGAAACGGTTTTGTTTTTATGCGAATAAAGGTATTATCAGTTAATATTGCAAAGCTGTTGTCAGAGCGCTTATTCTTTTGTTTCGATGACACAAGACAACCATCCATAATAGCTCTCTGATAAGCTAATGTAGTACATTTTGCAGACATTCCAAAATTTTGTGCAATATTTTCATTTATAAATTTTCCACCTTCTAGTTAAGTTATGGATGATACTTTACAACTTTTCTTAATTCTTTTCACTGTTAGCTCTTTACAATAATTTATCACTAACGGAGATGCATGTGGATATATGCGATGACGCAAAGTGTGTAAAGTTTGTTGGATATGTACATAGCAAACAATCTGCAGATTCACACCTTTTGCACAATGGATAGCTTGCAGTATATCCTTATTCGCGGATTCGAATGGAAAAATTGAATAAGACCAAAGTGGCCCCCAATTTAATACGCTTTCAGAAATGTGAATAAGCTGATGTATATTGAACGTCGTAGCTTTCTTTGAAAATAATTCTTGTGTTAAAAATACGAACTTGTGTAAGTCTTCATCTGCTTTATTAAGTTCATCAAGGCTTATGTCACATTTCAAAAGCGTGTACAAGCTTTCAACAAATAAATTCCAGTACTTCACAAAGCGTTGCGGCAAAGCGTATCGGAATAAAGGCAAACTGTAATATAAAATAAAGTTCTCCCACTCTTTGGCTTTCCAGTCACTGATATCGGCAAAGGATCTACTTAATCGGCCTAGTTGGTGAGGAACCTTTATATTTAGTAAAATTTTATTTAGTTCTTCTATTTTTGATGTTGGCAACGATTCTAAAAATTTATTTGTTATCTGTTTTCCAACACCAGCAAGGCAGCAGTGCATATAATCTGGCACGAATCCTTTACAAACATCAAAATAAGATAAGTTTATGAGAGGAGAAATAGACTTTAATCCATGTACATCGGCACATTTTTTATCAGTAATTTCCATCATAAATTTGATCATATTTTTCATATTACTCTCTTCTACAGTATGTTCAAGAATAGGATACTTATTACTTCCTTCGTACCACTCGCCTGGGTGTAAGCACCAGTTGCAACCGTACTTCCCATTGAATAATGTAACTCCTTGCATGGGAGCCCTTGCAACTGAATCCACACAACAAATTAGAGAGTATACTTTAATCAAACGTTCTTCATTGTTTATTCTACACGTTATGCCTTGATTTGCTAATGTAGTCATCATTTCTGTAAATGGATGTAAAAAAGCGGTCATTTCGGGTTTATTTTGTCCGAACCATATATACCACAGGTGATTATCCTATTCAATTTTGTTTGAATAGGTATTTCATTTAGCTGTAAATATATGGGCCAAATCGAGTAATTCGAACTCTCAAATCTCGGTGCCCCGTCGGTATTAAATATGGTTGTGACGTAATTATGTTTATCACTTTCAGGTAATTTTTTTATAAATGACTTTTACATATTTCCATCAAAAATGTTTCTTATTTTTCCATTGAATGTCCTTAATTTAATGACGTTATCATAATATTCAGCGTTTTCTTCCAATAGAATTTTAATATTTTCCGTAGGATCGATCATTACAAAAATATTTGATGACGATGAATTTTCTAAATTAATGGTTTCGGAACATACATCACAAATTACGCAAGATTCTACATCATTTATTTTGTCAATATATTTGCAGCAGATGGGACAAATTCCATGAAATTCTATCTTATCTTTTTGATTTAAAATATTATCGACTATCCATCGTGCATCGGGTAATATTAATCTTGAAAAGATAAGATTGATCTGTTGCAGCATACTTATAATTTTATTTAATGATAATTTATATTTTAAACTGTATTCGATAATCATTAAAAATATTTCACCTCGTGATTTGTTTACAGGTATTTCAATATCCCTCAGAAAATTTTCATGTGACATAAACTCTTGTAAAGTGCGTGTTCGACATATATCATATTGATGGTCATTTTTGTCGTCTGTTAAATCATTAAATATAATCAATAAATCCGAATCCCATTCTGAAACTTGATCTCTTGTATAAATCATCTGCAATATTTAATGGAAAAGTTAATAAATTATTTCACAAATTATAATGTAAAATAACATTCACAAATGAATGTAATATACATTAAATTAAGTACCATCGGTACTAAATCCTTATATAAATATTTTAAAATATTATTATCTTGGTATATATTATCAAAAAGTATTAGTAGCATTAAGCAAAATTAATATGTCCAAAATGAACATAAAATAAATAAATCTAACAATTATCAGTTTAATAAAATACAAAACTGAAGGATAGTAAACACTTTATGAGTATTTATCGGCGATTATTTGAAACTGCAATATTACCTTGTTCTCAGGATCGCTGGCGACGTTTATATCATTCCTCTTTGTATTTTCTACGTTTAACACGTCATCGAAATCAATTGCGTCCTGCTGTATGTCATTTGTATTATCCTCTGTTATTAATTTTTCGCAAATTTCGAATGCTTCAGCTTCTATTGTTCCAGCAGCTCTTTCCGTGCAAACATTTTGCGCAACAAAATGAGCAACAAAATCCGGACTAGAGCACCAAATTAGCACATAAATAGCACTAAATTTTTTAATAGGTGCGGATTTTTTTTGCGATGGTGGGGAAGCTAACTTGATAGAGGTGATGTGATTTCGATTCACGCTCATCGAAAAGCTTTGCAGTGAGTATAGTATAATAATATTGTATCATTTTTGCACATTTTTGTATCATTAATTTTCAATGCTTTGATAAACTACGATAAGTGTTGATTTTATAAGTTCTATTTAATCGTCACCAGTGTCGTATTCTTACTATACGTTCGCTAAACTTCTTGAAGATACCTTTACGATATCGTTTGCCGTGCAAGTTTTGATCGTTACAGTTGGCTTGAGCATTACTTTATAGTACAAGTGAGTTACCTACGAGTAGGCAAACTAGAATTCTCTAATGTAATAAAGAACTAAAAGAGGATTTTTTCTTACCTTTCTCGCGTTCTTTCTCAAGCTCTCGATACAGCTGCACAATTTAGCAGAAGCGATGAGATACTTCCTCTTCATTTTTGCTCAATTGTTTCACTTGTTCTGCTTAAGCTTCCAAGGACAAAAGCTGATAGATCACAGCCTCGAAACTTGCGACAAGATGTAAGAGAAAGAGACAATATGTAATTGAAAATAAATTATTTGTCGATATAAATTTAGTTGGTATAGAGGATATCTTTTCCATAGAAACACATAAGAATTTAATTATTTTCTACAATAAGTATTCTTATATATTTATCGTGTTTATTTTGTGCGTATAATGGCAATTTTATAGATATTGTGGCCCGTGGTATATCATACTTGTGAAGGAACATAGACTACTCATGTTCGTGATGAGAAGAAGTATCGAAGCTAGTGTCTTGACCGCCGGCAAGATATACGTATTTTCTCTAAAAAATTTCACAGCGGTAAAACAATTAACATGACACATCTAAAAATACGTAACCACCAAATATAAATTGTTTTTCAGACATGAGTTTAGATGAAAATAATTGAATGTTCAATAATTTTTGTTCTCATTATTTCCAATAATTGTTTTACTTAATTCCGAATTTTTATACTTTTTAAATACACGATAAACAATGTATGTTTAGTTTCAGACAATAAGAAATAAGTTCGAGATCAAATTGTGTCGATCAGGCAAAGTGTCGAGTTTGCCCCGGCATTTTTCAATTTGAAAATTTGTCTTTGCGTCACTTTTCCTTTCCTGGGGGCAAAACTAAGCGACGTACAGCAAAACTTCCTTAAGCAATTTTGTACCTGAAGGAACACTCTTTAAATGTGTACCATTAAATTTGCTTGAAAATTTTAATTAATTGTTGAAAATTGCCTTTGAAAAAATTGTATCGAGTTTGCCCCGGTCTCTCCTATTAAAAAGAATCGAATTAACAAAAAATTTTTTAAAAGATACCCCAAGCGATTGTCTTCAGATTTTCGAGAAATTTAAAAGTAAAACAGGCATAGACGAAGTATAAATGAACAAGACTAATAGATATGATATTAAACCACTTCAGATCCGTTTTGAACCAGCCTTTCGTCTTTGTATAATTTTCAGTTCCATTCCATGTGCCATTTTCATTGTCTGTATTTATCTTCATAGTAGCTGAAGATTCCTTTTTCTGGAAATCTTTCTCGAAATTTTTTTACATCATGCTTGACCACAACACACACACACAAAAGCAGTCCTAAAAAAATTAAAAAATAGTTTTATAATAAGTTTATACGTTCACTATTAATCGGGTTTAATAACATCTGTAGTTATAACTACCGACATCGTATAAACTATAAACATTAGTTAAATACCATTTTATAACTCTAGTTATTATAAACGATTCAAAAGATCATGATCTTTTCATATTATGTATTTTCCCATTGCTCAGATAAAATCGAAAATTGTTTTTTTTTCAGTCGAATAGGCTTATCAGGGATATTACTTAAAAAAGAACCGCGTTAGCAGTAGTACCTTCATAATAAAATGGGTGACGTGCAGAGCTATTGTTATTTGTAATTATAATATAAATATACTGATAGAGTGCACAAAAATTAAAAAAAAAAAAAAACATAATTTCGATTAGAAATTCAATAAAAATAGGGGTGCGTTTAGAAATTACGCCTAGGCACACCTAGGTAACTCTAATGCTATAGTTTACGTGTAGTAAACTATAGCTTAGAGTTACCCAGGTTGAATTTCTGAACGCAGCCTAGATAGTAATTAGGAAGAGCGCCTCTCGCAAGTTCCTGCGGACCTGTGACAGTCTTATGCTTGAGCAGCGCACTCGTCACTTATTGTGGGGTTCATCGACCGAGCGAAGAGGTAAAGAAACAGAAGTAGACATCTAGCTCACGAAAATTGCCTCGAAATTGCAAGTAATTCCGAACACATTTAAATTTTAAATACTTCGAGTCTCGTAGAGCGGCATTCCCTCTTGACCGAAATTTCAATAGAATAGAAAAGATTAATGTGGCTATAAGAGTCGACGCGAATGTGCGTATAAATTAATTAATTATTCTTCTTCAAAAAGTCCGGACGTTCCGGCTCCAGATTGAGAGCCATCCTCAGTGGTGTGACAATTAAATTCTCTTACGATCTCCGTTTTACTGCAAATGATTGCTTCGAGACTGGTAGGTCGGAAAGCTGATCTTTTCAAAAATAGATGACGGACGTATGGTGTTTAATGTCATTATCTATGAAATGTACATGACATATTAGTTTTATAATATTATTTATAGCTACACGAAACAACTCACCCTGTGATCAGGAGAACGCAAGAATAAAATCTTAGTCACTAGTGTGTTCGTTGTACAGCAATGCACTTTACATAAGAAGTCAGAGGACAATCATGTTTAACGGTCAACGAACGACTACGAAATGTTTAATGTCAAGATAAGTCATT
Source organism: Temnothorax rugatulus (assembly GCA_035220575.1). Classification (NCBI taxonomy): domain Eukaryota; kingdom Metazoa; phylum Arthropoda; class Insecta; order Hymenoptera; family Formicidae; genus Temnothorax; species Temnothorax rugatulus. The sequence continues at coordinate 81,840 of JASTWL010000203.1, read as the reverse complement.
GTTCCAAACCAAACAATGAAAAATAAGTCACTGTCAAGTTTAAGACACACACACACACACACACACACACACACACACACACACACACACACTCACACACACACTACCACGTAATGTTTAAAGTCACAAAATGAAGAAAAAACAAACAAACGAGATGAGTCAACGGTAAAAAGAAAAATAGATAAATAAATAAGTTAAAATATGTATAATATAAAAGAGAACTGAAATTAAAAAACCAAAATTACAAAAAAAAATACAAAAAAATTAAAAGTGACTAAAAACGAGTAGTAGCAATGGGCATGGTTTACAGTTTATTTAAGATTAAAACATATGCATGTGTGTGGGTGGTGTAAAAATTCAGTATCCGTTTACAAGTTAAAACTATTCTTCTGTAATTTTATATGTGCCATCTCAGAGACTAAGCGCTTGGAGAGGAATTTTTCTAAAACGTCCGAACTCTTTTTGAAGAAGAATAATAAATTAATTTATACCCACAAAATCGACTCTTATAGTCACATTAACCTTTTTTGAATTTATCGAGAATCCTTACCAATTGTTTTTACATATAAATTATACATATAAGTTATACATATAAATTATATAGTTAGTTAATATAATTAGTATAGGGGAGACCGGGGCTATTCGTGACACATTTTTGTTTCGAATTTTTTTCTCGCTTCGTATAAATGTTTAAAAAATTTTTATTAGTGCGATGTAATCGTCCATCTCTCTAGTTTAAAAGAAAAAAAATATATAGGTGTTTCTCTCACGAGTCTCGAAATATATCAAGAAATGTATCGCTGTGTCATGTGTCACGAATTACCCTGGGGCCGGGATAATTCGTGACAGGCCACGGGGTAATGCGTAACACTTTCTCTGATTGAACAAACTATATGGATTTTTTTTGTTTTTGCAATTTTTATCTACTTTATACTTTGAAAAAGCCTTTATTTGTCAGAATTTACATTATGTGTATAAAAAATTATGAGGAAAAAAGTAACGCCTATTCCATTAATCGCCCTCATCGCTCACATTCGATTACGGGAAACCACTTCTCGAAGACGTCCACAGCCCCTGCGAATTGGTTCTTCCTTTGAACGCTTATTCGTGGTTTTTTTGGTTGCCCCGATTACTCGTGTCACGAAATGCCCCGGCGTGGTTTTTCCTCATTCATGATCCGTGACTTACAGATAAGAAAGAATACCATAAAATCTACTCATGCATTATGCTTAGTGAAGTCGAGTGACTGAATACAACTTACCGTTTCGGATCTCTTATTATTTTATTCGGCGAGAAAACAAATTTTCGGGGTTTGAAAAATTTTACTTTGAGCACTTAAAATCAAACTTTCTGTCACTGAGAGAGAAAAATGGTTGACACGCAAATGCCATTCCGTTGGTACCTAGAGGACACTAAGAGACATTTGTGATTGATATTACAGGTTTCTAGCAGCAAGCATTTTAAAGTTAGGCCCGTGACAAAATTTCAGCAGTGTCACGAATAGCCCCGGTCTCCCCTAATTAGTATAGAAACTTCCTCAGAGATAACATAATATCAATGACTTATTTTGATTTTCTAGTTTTACATGATTACTTATATTTAGCTGTAAACATATTTACAACTCGATGTACGTGAATAATAAGTATTCGTAAGTAACATTATAAAACAAAATTTATTTAAATACAAATACAGAACAAACACGGAGCATGAATGTTTTCTATTTGTACTTGTTTCATTGGCAGATATTAAAATGAAAGTAGAAATTGCTCCGATTTCAATAAATGGCTTTCAATAAATTTTGTGGATATTCTTTATTAATATTTCAAATAACTTAGAACAATGAAATTTTTTAATTAAATTTTGATAGTCAATTAAGTCTTTAGTAATTTGTTAGAAACGAAGGTGCGATTGCTGTCACGTTGCGGTGGTGAGCGAAAACTGACAGCGATTGTCGCTACGGTAATTGAGGGGCTAATCCTGTTCCTGAATTTGTATTTAGGAAAACGGATTAATTCCTATCGGAATACATTTCAAAAAGTTCCAAATACATTCACCGGTTTAATCTGTTCTAACTTGACAGCTCACAAATGAAACTGCAGCGAATCCGAACAAGTAAATAAAGCTTTTAGATCGCGTCGCGCGTTTACACCGCAAATGATAACGCTCTATTTCAGGTCAGGTTGCATGAAGAATCATACGCATCGACGGACATGGATAGCGTGTGTACAAAGACGTTTGTAATTATATCTCGAAAATGGTTTTTCGAAAAAATAATATTATTATACATGGTTAAAATCGTAAAGAAATAACTTTTTATTTGGTGATAAAAGAATTTCAAAATTTTGAAAAAAAAGTTTAATGGTAAGGGTATTTTTAAAAATAAAGAAAAATAAAAAATATTGTTTTACAGTATTTTTCAAACCATTCAACTTTTGTTTAACATTTTGCTAGCAAGCAACCAAGAAACGCTAGTAAGCAAGATTTCTCGATATATCATGCACGCGTTATTATCGATCCAACAGGTAAATCAGGCCGATAAGTCAGGCCAAAAGGAAAATTATTTTATATTTCTTTCTATCACTAGATGACTCACTATGGCTGCGTTCGGCGGAAAAAGAAAAGATATTCGAGAAAATAGAGGATAAAAGAAGAAATATGATAGTTTTTAAAAAAATTATACATTTTTAAACCCACCAAAATAATAGAAGATATTTAAATGTATGTTATTTAATTGAAATAAAAAATATTTAATGCAAAAATTTGGCACTGCTAGATTTCGGAATATAGTAAGACAAACAAGATATAATGAAAACACATAATGTTGTTACACACACACATATTATACGTATCGTACACGCTCATCATTTTTATTCATTTATTTTGGTATTTTGTCTAGCAGCGCCAAGTATAGACATGATCTGTCTCGCTTCGCGTACACTTGGCGCGAGATATCACCATATCTTTTGATTACATATCATAAAAGCTTATTTATATTTGGTTATGAATAAAAAACACCAAAAAGTTCAAGCTGTAAGAATCCTCTTCAGATTATTTTTCTTGGCATATTATTTATATGTTTTACGTATTTAGAATACATAAATTTTAATAACATTTATGCATCTTTATACTTTGATTAATTTTTACTTAATAAATAACATTTATTTTTTCAGATTTTCGCGCATTTTGTATTATAATCTAATATCTCTTTTATGACGAAAATTTAAATTTGCGATTGTCGACTCAATGTTCAATTGAAATGAAAACAAAGTTCTTTTAGAGTCAGTAAATTGACTTACAAAGAATGAATCAATTGACTTAGAATTTTAGGTCTAAGATCATCCGGAAAAAATACGTCTAATGTTCGTGAGAATCGAATACATACAATCCCATTATTAATATGCTGGCTCATTTCCCGGAATCGCATCAGACATTCTTGTTAATGTCGCAATAACACCTATCAAATAAATTTTGACGGAAAAAAGCACATTGCCAAATGCACTTGATAGATAAATTTATTAATTTATAGTACATTACTATTATTCACGGTATATTATACTCACGATGTCTGTGATATAAAAATCATATATCAATGACGGTCAAGCAACATAAACCATTTTATCGAACATAGATTTGATCTTGTCTAAAGTATTCTTCATTTCTTAATAATTCTAATACGATCAAAATATATCTTGCAAATTCTTTCAATAAGAAAATTCGAAAATAATATTGACATTAGAGAAAACTATTAATTCGACATTTTTACTAAAGATAATTCTGTAAATCAAACAAAACGGACGCTTTCATTATTTAAGCCTTAACATCCTGTACATAGTCTTAGCAAATGTTTTTTTAGACAACTCTCATAAAAAGAAAATTTAATTAATTAATTTAATAAATTTATTTGTCGCCTAATTATAAGCTAATAAGTTATCAATTAATAAATAATTAATTAAATCCATTATATATATATATATATATATATATATATATATATATATATATATAAGGAAGAATAGGCTAAACTGATCTTAATTCAGTTACTAATGCATGCAATTGTAAAGAACGCTCAAGAATAAAGTTTAAAAATAAACATTATAACAGTGTTAAACCGAATAACCGATTTACTACAAATAATTAACGCGCAAATAACTCGCGGTTGACAAAATGTTAACTTTAAGAACAACGTTGAATTCCAGCAAATTTATGGGCTCGTGATCCTAAGTCATATATAGAATGTAAAAAGCATGAAATTGTTCATAATTCTATATCTGACGTTTTGCATAAGTTTTGTTCATTTCCTGGCAGTATTATAGTTTTCATGAAGTAAGTACATTTGACAATGTGCTTTGTAGAGAGAACTGTCTTAATGCTTTATTTAAGTTATTCTTCAAGCGGTACACTATTTTTAACTCGATTAGCTTGTCATTCTATTAGTATTGGTTAGGATTAAAGTATTCAGTACGTCGCTGGTTCGTTTTACTGACTGCCGTACTGTACAGGCTCATTACAATATAAAACTGCGTCTTGGAGGAATATGCAACTTCATAAGTAGGGGTAAAATGCCAGTATTGTTTACAGTTTTTTAACGTAATGCCAGTAGAATAGGAAGTTTTAAACAATGTAAACAAATATTCATATAAATGTTGAAAATGAATAAACTTAAATATATATTTCATGCGCTATAAATAAGCTACGTACTTTAAAATTTTACGAAATTGTATTCCGGATAATTTAGACTACTTGCAGTACACAACACTATTGAAATACAAAGAAAGTAATAAAAACAATGTTTTACATGTTTTAAACAAGAATGCCTCGAATGTATACGAAAAGACTAAGAAGAAGACTAAAAAGAAAAAAATGTAGCTGAAAAAATTGTAGCTAATACAAAGTTATAATATTTGCAAAGTTTTACAATTTTAAGATTTATAAGGTTTTAAAGTTTGTAAGATACAAGGTTTTAAAGTTTTTAAGATTAATTTTTCATTTCAATTTCAAATGTTGCAATCCAATATTACAATAATTTTAATATTAGGGGAAGGTGCTGTACCTCGGAACTCTTTTAAGTTTTTGATTTTTCTGAGCCACAGTTTTAATTAAAAAATTTTGAAAAAAATATATTATTAAAGTATATATATATTTTTTAGTATTAAAGAAACCCAAATTTTTATTACTATCTGGTAAGAGAATACAGCAATTTTTTATAATTGGAAGTTTTGTTTCAAGGTACAGCAGCTTGATGTAGCTTGGAACACTCTCTTTTGTACCATCGAACACCTATGAAAAATTTTAATTAAAAAGAAGTAAAACTTTTCAAAGAAATATAATATTTTATTAAATTTAGTTACATCTTGGTCAATTATTAAACTGAAAGTGACGATCAAATCTAACGATCAGATAAATCATTATCGTCATAAATAAAAACAACCGTTCATAAATTTTATTTTAAGTAATCTTGCGTGTTTTTCTTAACTGCTTTTATTTTTCTCTCTAATAAAATATTAATAAAATATTAATAAAATAAAACAAAAAGGCAAAAATAAAAATAAAATAAAATAAAATAATAAAATAATATTAATGCTTAATTCTTATAAATAAATTATTTAAGCATCTTTTAACGAACAATAAAATTTTACATTATATATTTTTGTTGCTTCTCTCAGTGAGATACTTTCGTCGTTTCAGTTTCTAAAACTGCATTTACAGCAGATATCAGAGCTTTAGCATCCGACCTTGGCCTTTTTATTCCACATTTACTACTTGGCATGGTAGATATAATACAAACAAATAGCTTTCAATTAATTTAATTGTCAATAAAAATGGGAAAAATTGTAGTTTAACAAATAATTAAAAGTTATATAAAGATACCCAGATAGCCAAATGCTGTGAGTTTGCTGCCATGTTGCCAACAAGCAGCTTGTCGTTAATGCAACTAATTTTGACAAACTCGGGACAAGGTGAGACAGCATTATGCTTGTCGGGTTGAACTCATATGAATTATATTTCTATTAACAGCAAATTGATTGCAACGTGACAGCATTAATTTGTGAGGGATTTGTGACAATTTCATATTGTCAACACTTTATTAGCAACGAGATACAATTAAAAAACTTCATAGCTTGATGACATATACACAATAACGGATGGAAATCATTATATATTTGTTGTTGCCGTCACGTTTGCATCATGATGCTCAAGCTGGAACCATGAATCATTCATTGCTGTCATGTTGCTGACATGTTGCAGACAACATAGCGTACCAATATTGCGGACCGTTTGCTCTTGAAATTGCGTCAACTGGTTGCATGTATAAGCAGTCATGTAGCTGTATTTGTAACGTGTTCTATTTCAATGTCAGCAAATTTACAGCAAATATATGAAAATACATGCAATGCATTAGTTTGCTCAATATACTTTATCACGGTTGGTTATCTGGGTAACAATAAGCTAATATACTTTTAAATTAGCGTTCCAAGGTATATCAACCGTCATGTTCCAAGGTACATAGAATTCAATTTCTAATAAAAAATTAGTTAACAGCTTATTGGGTTATAAATGATTTACATTATTCTACATATTTTACATTATTCTACATTATTCTACATATTTAACACATTCTTACTAGCCTTGGCTGATAACTATATCTTTATTATTAAAAAAATTACAAAAATCATAGTACAAATCTCAATAAATTTACCTCACGCGTTATAAAATACAAAAGTTGATATAATTTACGTGTAAATAATCGCAACGACACAAAGCTATAGATTTTAAGAAATTATCAAATAACTCGACAATTAATATTATAAACTATTGTCAGATGCGAACATTATTCGATTATGACAGTGTTCCATCGTACAGCTGTACCCAAGGTACAGCACCTTCCCCTACAATGCAATTTTAAAATTTTATTTTTTAAAAACTTATTGTACTGACTTATTTTAAAGACTATTTGTACTGTTTTTATAAATAAAGTAACTTTTGAAGATAAATTACTACATATTTCTATGTGGCACCTCTTGGGAAAATTTACCTTAGAAATCTTTAAAAAAAAGTCAGTTTTGAAATACTTTAAAATTTCTTAGATTACTTTAGATTAACCTTGTACACACTTTAATTTACCTAAAAATTTCTTAAGTAAACTTAAATTTTTAAAATTACTTTTAAAAACTTTAATTTTATTTAAAGTATATTTTCCCAAGGGAAGGATTCCAAGTAAAAAACAAAATTGTATTAAATTATCGTCAGGTTTGAATATATTAAGTAACATGTTTTACAATAATTGCAGTATCTTAACAAATGGAGCCGCAAAACAATTACTTAGAAGTATTAAAACATATATAACAACTTTTGTTATGAATTTTTTAATTTACATGTCAAAGCGCATATATAGTTATATGTGGTTATATCAGTTTTACAACTAATGAACGAAATTATCAGTTATTGCAAATTATAATTATTAAAATTGAATTATTTCTATTCTCTTTTTCTATCATAATAAATGAAAATAAAAGAAGTCAAAAGTAAATCTAAATAAGTTGTAATATTATATGGTAGAAATCAGGAATCATATTACATTATTTGAAGTATATGCATTACAAATTAAATTGTAAAACATGGATGTACTGAATAATATTTTAAAAACGCTTTAAAAATTCATAATAAATAAAATAATAACAAATTTAACTTACAGTAATACTTACCTTAAAATTTACTTATCCCTGTGAAAAAACCTTAGAATTATGAAAAGTAAATTTAGGCATTTTTAACTTTAAAATTGTCGAAATTTACTTTTCATAATTTTAAGGTTCCTTTTACATTCTTCTTGAAGTTGCCTTATAGTTATAAGATTACCTTAAACAATAGTTTTAAAGTGTCCAAATTTACCTTTAATTTTTTTTAAGTTTTTCTATAAAATAAGTTTTAAGATTTTTTTTAAAGATTTCTAAGGTAAATTTTCCTAAGGGTTTATACGAATCCTTTATCCTTTATAATCGTTTCAATGGAAGCTAAACTATAAAAACTGAAGAAAATCTTATAAATTACTTCTTCCTAATAAGGACAGACATATAAAAGAAGATAAATATTTATATCTTATTTTAAAACTTAAAAGCACTTTAAAAATTCCAGATACAGAGATAGAAATAATAATAAAGAAAATAACTTAAGAGTTATCCTCTATAACTGTAAACCTTATAACTTTAAAATACTTATAACTTTAACTTTATAACTTTAAACCTTGAAGATTTAACCACATGAGATAAATCTTCTTAAAAGTTTGCTTCCATGTAACTTTTATAAGATCGAGATTCATAAAATAAACTTTAAAGTTTAATGTTTTCTTATGATTACCTAAGATTTATTAAAATTATTTTAGTCTACTTTTCCACTCCTTTAGAATACTATTACCTGAATACTATTTTAAAGTCAGTTTTTAAAACCTTTGGTTTTCTAAGATTATTTTACAGTCAGTTTTGAAATACTTTAAAATTTCTTAGATTACTTTAGATTGACCTTGTACACACTTTAATTTACCTAAAAATTTCTTAAGGGGATCCTATAGTGGCAGTGCACTTTATGCACTAAGTGTACACTTTAACTCGTATTTTATTTATTATAAATTTTTAAGGGCAAAAATGCAAAATCGGGCTGTTTAGGGAACTACAGATGAGCTTACTGATTAAAAATATCCTAAATTGAATAAGATTCATTCGATATTTTGGCTAAATTCTTAAAAATCCGAAAAAAATTACGAATTTTAAGAATTTAGCCAAAATATCGAATGAATCTTATTCAATTTAGGATATTTTTAATCAGTAAGCTCATCTGTAGTTCCCTAAACAGCCCGATTTTGCATTTTTGCCCTTAAAAATTTATAACAAATAAAATACGAGTTAAAGTGTACACTTAGTGCATAAAGTGCACTGCCACTATAGGAGCCCCTTAAGGGGGCATATACACCTAGAATGGTCAAAACAATCGTTTTTTCAATTTTTGCATTTTCTTGAAGCTTAGGATCTGAAGAATATGTGGTGAAAATTTCAAGTAAATATTTCAAGAAATAACGAAGTTATGGCAGAAAGAGTGCACGCCTTTTTTGGACGCGCGCCGCGCCGCGTTGCCAAGTTTATTTTTGAATCGGTTATTTAATTTTTTTTCAATATTTATGCATATTCTCAGATGATTTTGGCATTCCATCCGTAGAAGACTATGGGCCTGGGATCGACGATTCTGTGTAAGTCGAAGAATTCCGTGATTTATTCTTAAACTTTCAATTGCGTTTTTATGAAAACCACGTTTCTCAAACTGGTACCTAAAACATCTCGAAAACCACTGAACTGATTACCTTGAATTTTAGTGTGCTTATTGTACACATAATTATCTAGTCTTTGTCATAGGATTTTTTTTTTCATTGCTTACTTTTTGTTTTATGGGCAAATTAAGAAAGAATTTTTCCTTCTAAATCGCAACGTTAAATTCATATGTCCGCCATTTTGTCAAAAATTGATATTTTCAAAATCGGCTATGACAAAGACTAGATTATAGTATCTATTTTAAGAATTATTTTGGTTTTTTTGTTTGAGATGATTTTTCAAGAAATGGCAATGGGTACCATTTGCGGTAATTTTTTTGCGACGCTCCGAAAAAGATACCACAACTTTTTTAATTTTGAAAATTTTTTAATAAAAAAATTCAAACATACTCTCGAAAGTACGTACTTTTTACTAGAAAAAAAATCCGACTCTAAAATTCAAACAGTTCCTCTAAAAAAAATCCCCAAAATGACCTTTTTTTCCCGCTCCTAGGTGTATATGCCCCCTTAAGTAAACTCTTAAATTTTTAAGATCACTTTTAAGAACTTTAATTTTATTTAAAGTATATTTTCCCAAGGGAAATAACTACATAATTTTGATCAGAATCCATTCTGAAAAGTTCTACATTACGTACTTTGTACGCAAAAGGTAGTAACGCTTGCCGTTAAACCGATGAATTCATGGCGACCCCAAATACGACCCAATTCTTACGACATCAAATACGACGTCAATTCTTAGGTCTCTTTCGTAAACGATTGATGACTGTATAGATCTATATTTTGTCACGGTATAGATCAGACTGCAATCAAATCGCACAATTGAATATGCAATAAGGTCAATAGTGTCAATCGCGATCTAAAAGCTTTATTTGCTTGTTCGCCAGCTACAGAAAATGAAAGAGATTAAAAAAATATAAAAAATATACTTACAGTATATAATCATTAATTTTGTGTATAATTTATATTATTAAACACGATGCGTAAGGAAAAAGAATTGAGTGAAACAGAATGTCAGGCTTAATATATTATGCTTGATATATTATGTTATAGCTTGATATATTATGTTATAAATATTAATGCTCTTATTTCTATGTCTTAAAAGCGAAGAATTATATGTAAGCGAGAAATGTAAAAATGTAGAAGATATGTAAACGCAGAATTTAAGTATATTTGTAAAACTTGTACAATTGCAACATGCAATTTAATAATTTTTACTTACTACAAATATAAGAAAAAATTTTGGATATAAGTAAATCAATAAATACTTTTACAGTATTATTGGATTTTACGTTATATTAATAAAATTTGTCGTAATTCAATCTATTTCTATAATACCATGGTAAAAAATGCATGCGTCTCTTCTTTATAAAAAAATTTAACACACATGTATGCGTTAATTAAAATGTGGTATATAATTCTCATTATACACGCACGCAAACAATATTCAGAAATCCATTGTTATTCTGTAATTTTTTGTGAAATTTAATTCTATTAAATTATAGTACATGAGAGTAAATTAGCTATTCAAAATACGATCCGACGTATTTCTCACTAGTAATGCAAATGTTTAACGGAAGTTCAAAGTAACAATAATGGAAGGGATCCCTTCATAGGAGGTAGGGATGATCTTTGTTATAAAGACTCGCCGTTTTCCGCTGTCTCGTCTTTCAGTTGCGAGTCGTTACCGAACCAGTTAATGAGATTGTTAAGTTCTCTATAATAAAATACGTTGTAAATACAAATAGTTTCTATACAGTGAAAATTAATAACAAAATTAATTATAAATATCTATCATAATTGAAAAATCTCACAATTGATGAGATAATATTTCGACAACTAATTTCAGCAACATTGTTTCTTTTCTTCGTATTAACGGAATTAGAAGATAATCCTGGGAACGATGTCTGCGGCGAAATCAACCAAGAAGACTTACAAAGTACCCGAACCTGGCGAAGAAATCGTTATCTCTGGTATTGCCGGTAGATTTCCAGAATCCAAAAATGTGGAAGAGCTCAAAAACAATTTACTAAATAAGGTAGACATGATCACGGATGATGATCGCCGTTGGAAATTAGGTGATTAATAGATCAGAATAAATAAGAAAGTTTTAATTGCCATAAATATAAATAAACATATTGTTATTAGCATTAATATATACCAAATGTTAAATCTCTTACGCAGACAACTATGTACTATGACAAGTATGTTTTACATACTTTTCCCATAAAATAATATTAAATAATATATGTATGTATAAATTTACATATAATTTTATGTTAATTTTCCTATCTAAAATATATGTAAAACGTAGAGATACATATAACTCTTAGAATAATGCATATATATAATACATACAATAATTATATATAATACAGTTAAATGTGTCTATTTTTATTCTACTTACGTAATTAAAACTCTCAGGATGGACATGATGATTTATTATGTTTTTATGAATGCCAACAGAACATCCAGATATTCCTCAGCGTACAGGAAAGATTAACGATATTGACAAATTCGACGCCCTGTTCTTCGGGGTCCACTACAAACAGGCCCACACGATGGATCCGATGTGCAGAATGTTACTGGAGCATGCTTACGAAGCCATCGTTGACGCGGGAATTAATCCAAAGCAATTGCGTGGGTCGCGAACCGGCGTTTTTGTGGGCGCGTGTTACTCAGAATCTGAAAAAACCTGGTTTTGCGAAAAAATACAGGTACGTTATTATTATGTCAGTATTAATGCGCGTCAGTATTGTGTAACAATAGATAGACGAGTTAAAAAGAATAGGGATTCACTTTGTCAATCTAAATTTGGATGCAAAAGTAATTTCAAAGGTCAGAAATTTCTCATTTCTGCGAAATTTATAATTACTCACCTGCTTATTGCTAAAAATAGGATAGAAAAATGTAGGAGGCGAAGATGTTAGCAATTAAAGTAAAAAATTATTTTCTATTCTTAATTTTCTTGTGATGATTAGGCAAATGGCTTTGGAATTACCGGATGCAGCAGAGCTATGCTGGCAAATAGGATTTCCTACTGGTTAGGAGTGACTGGACCATCTTACACTCTGGATTCCGCCTGTAGCTCGAGCTTGGTCGCGTTGGAGCACGCTTATCGGTGTTTGCAAGACGGCCAATGCGACTCCGCTATCGTGGGCGGATCGAATCTGTGCCTTCATCCCTACGTATCACTGCAATTTTCTCGTCTCGGTACGATTCCTCGTTCTTGATTACGTTACAACGTAAAAAAACAGAACTAACGTTTTCTTGTAAATATTTATTGTAAGCAGAATCCTAAATAAAAAGAAAATTATACTATTATTAATTACGTGCAAACGGTTTTGCATTAAAAATGCAATACGACTCATTTTATTCTAATGTAGTTCTAATGTAAGTAATGTAAATAATGTAAGTAATATGTAAGGTATCAATAGTAAGAAGCATACATTACTGATATTTATAATATAAATCATACATATATAGGATGTGATCCCATAAAAAATTAATAATATAACAATTCTAATAAGTCGAAAAGATAAAGTTAGATTTTTTAATAAAAAGTTTCGTTCTCAAGATAATCAATGAATACTGTACAAAGAATATAATAGGCGATTAATTTCGTATATTTTATGGTAATGATGATTGCAGGGGTTTTGTCGCCTGATGGTCGCATCAAAGCGTTCGATGCCGACGCGGATGGCTATGTTCGCAGTGAGGCGATTTCCGTCATATATCTGCAGAAGGCGAAGAACGCGAAACGGATCTACGCCACAGTGGTCTACGGCAAAACAAACTGCGACGGTTACAAGGAGCAGGGCATCACGTTCCCGTCGAGCCTGATGCAGAGCAACTTGCTGAAAGAGTGCTACGAAGATTGCGGTTTATCGCCGAACAATCTATCCTATCTAGAATGTCATGGTACCGGCACTAAAGTCGGCGATCCCGAGGAGCTCAACGCAATTGAGAAAGTCATTTGCAAAGAGAGAACTGCACCTTTGTTGATCGGTTCTGTTAAGTCGAATATAGGTCATACCGAGGCCACTAGCGGCCTGTGTCAAGTTATCAAGGTAACTCTTTTTTTTTTTTTAAGAAATATCGCGTTTACAATATTTACATTAAGATCCTTTTGCAAATCTCTAGAAACGAGAAAGGTAAAGTTAATTAAATATTTTTCGATTTTTCGACAAAGAAATACTATATACATATATTGATTTACATTTTTAGACGATAAACTATTTTAGTTGTGGATAATTCTTTCAGAGCTAGCAAAAAAAGTAGCTACATAAATCCCAATTTTAATTTAGCGATTAGCTTTCTGTTCTATTTCTTAAGTAAAGTAGATAATTCTTTTGGATCCAAATTCATAGATTTGGATAAATTCAACAAGTTTTTGGATATTAAGATTTGAATTATTTGAATTTTTCAAATATTAATACTTCAATAATAAGATAATTTGACGAATTAATTATACAGGTACTCGAATTCGAAATTGTCATTATATTTATAATTCCCACTAAAATCCTTTAATTCTTCCGGATTAAAACCAGTTAAAAATGTTACAAACAACCGTCCAACGTCTATATCACGTTGTTACGTACCAGTTCTTGTTCAAGTAGTTAAGCCAGTAAGGCAGGAACTACAAATGAATATACAGTAATAGTTTTGTTCTTGTCGATTACTGAAGTCAAGCAACGTTGGGTCAAGCACAGTTAGTACTTGGATGTGACGTTGGCATCTATTTTTTTTTTACATTCCTTTAATTTCAGCAAGAAATAGAATATAAATATTTTTCACAACACCTCCACGGAACCGGCCGACTTTCCATGCCTGTAGAGAAGGGCGAAAGTGGCCAATTTCACGCCAGGGAGGAAAGTTGTTACTTTCCTCCCTGTTTAGCGGGCAAAAAGTAAAGTAACGGGCAAATCTTAGAACACATATAGGGAGCTTTACAGCAAGTGACACACACACACAAGTCGACACAATAAGTGTCTTTTTGTCTTTGTTACTCATTGCCAAAAAAGAAAGATAAAACGACGTTTGTGTCAACTTGTGTCGCTTGCTGGAAAGCTCCCATAAATGGAAGGGGAATTGAGCATCGAATCCAACATCGTGCGAGAGAGAAAGGTAGTGGATCTCAATCGCCCGCAATGCGCTTGTGCATATATCGTCGCGATTACTTACTGTTTGGAAAGAGAACAAAAGAGAAGTTATTTACTGTTTGGAAAGAGAAAATAAGAGGGTTTCGAGCAAAAAATGGTTTCGAGTGATAGCAGTAGTGATAGCAGTAATGATATGTTTCCTGTGTTTGACACACCAGATGAAATCTCGGAAGCAGCCAAAAATGCAGAACAATGTTTATTACCGTTACTACAGTTACTACAAAAGTAACGCGCGCCCAAACGTAGTAAATGTTTATTACCGACAAAATCTAAAAACCTATACGAAACCACGTACCTAACCTTCATGATCAATCAGATTTAGTGCAATATTTAAAATTATTTATATATATTTGTTTTAAAATTTTATTTTTATTTTAATTTTGTGTTGGAGCCCACCGGGGGCTTTACTCTTGGACCCCACCAGGGCTTCGCCTCTGGACCCCACATCACTCTCTTTTTCTCTTTCTATTTAACTACACGCGCGTATAAACTGTACGAATGGAATATCAAACGCATACACTCTACAGGCATTCAAAAGTCGTACATTTCCGATAAAAGGTGTTGTGAAAAATATCGTGTGCACCTCGGGTCGAAAGCTTTTTCAGACTCGTGTGATTTGCTGCACTCGCCTTCGGCTCGGGCGACAAACACTCGTCTGAAAACCGCTACTTTCGCCCCTTGGTGCACAATATACTATTACTATAATTAGTAAACTTTTATAAATTTAACTTTGTCAAAATTCTCTTAAAATGAAAAAAAATTTTATATTATTTATTTAAAATTTTCTAGAATCTGAATATCTAGTTGGATTTATCCGAATAGTAACAAATATGTAGTTAGCTCTAATTTTTTAAATCCTAATTAAAATTGTTGCCAATATTGCAAGTATTCGACTATTTGACTGAAAGAAATAAACAGGAAATAGCATTTAGGTTTATGGTATATTAATTCATATGGTATATATTAAGCAACATTTATCATAGGTAATAATAGCAATGGAAACCGGAATAATTCCACCTAATTTACATTACAACCGACCACGAGAAGGTGTGAAAGCTCTCGAAGATGGCAGGCTCACGGTCATCACCGAGCAGACACCATGGGATGGTGGTTACGTGGGTATTAATTCCTTCGGTTTCGGAGGTGCCAATTGCCACGTCACATTGAAATCTTATTCGAAAAAGAAGATCAACAATGGAGCACCATCTGATGATTTACCGAGACTCGTAACAGTATCTGGACGTACGGAGGACTCTATTAAAGTATTCTTGAACGATGTAAGTAAAAAGTGATGAAGAATCAAGACGTTGGAGAGAAAGATCATATAAAAATTAAATAATATAAAACATAGAAAATGAATGAAATATATATCAGTCATAGATTAATAATGGAAAATTGGAATTAAAATTTATATCTTTAAATATATACCTACACAAAGTTCGACAGATTTCCTTAGAGAAAAATCGACACAGAGCGAAATGTTCATCGAGACATTCCTATCGATTGGATTTGTTATAGATTTATGGAAAAATTTATTTTTATCTTTTCGTAGATCGAGAGACATCCGGTAGATATTGAATACATCCGCCTGCTGCATGACATTCACTCTGAGGATATCCAAGGGCATCTGTATCGAGGCTACACAATAGTCGGCTCGAAAAAGACGGAGCATATCCCAAAGGAAACAGAAAATTATTTGGGAACTACGAGACCAATTTGGTTCATATTTTCCGGTATGGGATCGCAGTGGCCTGGCATGGGTACGTATCGTGTTAAATTCTTTTTAATTTATAAAAATGAAAATGAAATATTTTATCCTGATACTTTTTTGTTTATTCGACTTGTTGAATTGTTCTAAATAGGTACCGATCTGATGAGATTCCCCGTCTTTGCCGAAGCTGTTAGGAAATGCGACGCCGTCTTACGACCGCGCGGTGTAGATATCATTGATATACTGACAAATAAAGACAAATCTACTTTTGACAATATTTTGCATTCGTTTGTGGGTATCGCGGCAGTACAGGTGAGCAGTATATAATCATGCGACATTCCCGATATCATTGGCATAATAAAAATAAAATTTTTTAAAAATTAAAAATGTCAGAAATTAAAATAATTAACAAAAGTTAAATTAATTTAATAATAAATTATACAATAAAATATATTAATATTCTTATATCAAAAATTATATATATTTAATTTCTTTTAAATTAACCCGTTGTGGTCACACCTCCTAAAAATAACGTAGTGGTCACATGGGGTCCAATGGACCCCACGCAGAAAAACAGTTGCCATTTGCGTTCTTTTTGATGTATCGACTCAAACCTTGA
Organism: Temnothorax rugatulus; assembly: GCA_035220575.1. Lineage (NCBI taxonomy): Eukaryota > Metazoa > Arthropoda > Insecta > Hymenoptera > Formicidae > Temnothorax > Temnothorax rugatulus. The sequence continues at coordinate 65,038 of JASTWL010000203.1, read as the reverse complement.
ACTGGAATTTAGTTTAAGACTTCCTCTTTATAATCCAATAATTTTTTTCTTTTTTTTTAAATTTTTTTATGTTGAAAAAACGCAAAAAAAATTTTTCGAGAAATTTGACTTTTTTCACAAAAATATTCATCAAAATTTCAATTTTTGAGATAGAGCAAAAAAACTTCCTGCGTTTTACTCTCAAAATAGTATACTTTTAAGAAAAAAATAGTATCATAACGAGCTTTGAAAAAAGTATATTTATTGTACAGTTTGAAGTTATCAATTTTCATGAAACTCGTAAAATCAAATAGGTCAGTTTTGAACGTATAAAATAAAGTGAAAAAACCGTCTCTTCGAAGGTACGTAGACGCAAAGTTAGCCTGGGGTCCACTGGACCCCATGTGACCACAACGGGTTAAGACTTGAATGACTAGATATTACTTTAGCATTATTTTAATTAAGAATTTATAATGAAGATTTTAAGCTTGTAATATCATTAATTAAATTTGAGAGGTTTCTTATTATTCTTCATCGTATTCTGATATAATATGAATTTTATAGATTGGTCTGGTCGATCTCCTCACGTTGGTAGGCATCGTGCCGGATAATATTATTGGTCACTCCGTCGGAGAGCTCGGTTGCGCTTACGCAGACGGATGCTTCACCGCCGAACAAATGATCTTATCAGCGTACTCGAGAGGTTTAGCGTCCATCGAAACTAAAGTAATTTTCGGTTCAATGGCGGCTGTTGGTCTTGGCTACGAGGACATCAAAGATATGTGCCCACCCGACATCGAAGTGGCTTGTCATAATTCTGCTAACAGTAGCACCATTAGTGGGCCCGCTGAATCAATGAAAGCATTTGTCGCCCAATTGCAGGTTCTATTATCGTCTAACTTGCATGCAAATTTATTTTTATTATTTTAAACGGATTTAAATGTGATATTTTAACAATTAGCAAAACGCGACGCTAAAACAATTTTCAACGCGTTAATTAAAATCTAACAATATACGCGACATTTGTGTACGTATATGACATTTTCCTTGTGGTTTTATTTACGTTTTCGAATTATAAATATTTCCCAGCAGTATTTTCAATATTTTCAATATTTGTTCCAACTAAGTTTACGTACATTTAACCAGGCTAAGCAAATCTTCGCGAAGGAAGTGCCATGCAGCAACATACCCTATCACAGTCGTTACATCGCGCCCGCCGGGCCAAAACTTCTGGCTTATCTGAACGAGGTGATTCCTCAACCGAAGCCACGCAGCCGAAAATGGGTGAGCTCGTCTGTACCGCGCAACAGATGGTCCACCGCGTCTGCCAAGTTGTCGTCCGCCGAATACCACACCAACAATCTACTGAGTCCTGTACTATTCGAGGAAACGGCACGCATGATCCCGAAGGATGCCGTGACCATCGAAATCGCACCCCACGGTCTTCTGCAAGCTATCCTGAGACGATCCCTCGACCCGGGAGTCACGAATATCGCGCTCACCCAGCGCGGTCACAGAGACAACGTCGAGGTTTTCCTGCAAGCGATCGGCAAGCTCTACAATACAGGATTACAACCGGATATTGCGAGTCTCTATCCGCCCATCGAGTATCCAGTTAGATGCGGTACCCCTATGATCTCACCTTCTGTTAGGTAGGTTTGCAGAAATCATCTAAATTATTCAAAATGTTTGGTTGTCTGATGAAATAAAACGAGAAATCTTTTCATCTAATGTATTAAAATGTAACTGTCCTTCAATCATTACTCTTACGAAGTTCCAATTAACAAGAAAAATGAAGGAAAATTGCACGAAAATTATTTTGAGAATCCTATTAAGTTTTATTGAGAGATTAACATAATAAACTGAAATAAATAATTTGATTTCCTTCAAGATGGGAACACACTGACGACTGGTACGTAACTTCGTATAAGAAGATCGTATAAGAATACGCAAAAGAAGATTACTTCCGGAGAGAGAGTCGTTTCTTTATCGGTAACTGACGAGATTCATAATTATATGGCCGGTCATGTTATCGATGAGAAGAATTTAATACCCGCCATAGGATACCTTGCTATGGTTTGGGAAAGTATTGGTATGTTGCATGGAAAATTGCACACAGAGCTATCGGTCATCTTCGAAGATGTCAGTTTCATCCGTGCTACCCATCTACCGAAAGAAGGCGAAATTAACTTAACGGTGATGGTTCAAAAAGGTATTCTCGAAGTTTCTATTCATACAAAACAACAGAGTACTATCGTGATTAACAATCATTGCCATTTTATCGACATGTCTTAACTTACATATCAATTGCATTTAACAATTTATAGTTCCAATGCAAAGTCATGGCAACAATCGCATTTATTTATATCTTATATGGGATGCATAATATTTAATTTTTAATCTGAAAAGAATTAATCTTTTTATTGGTTGCTGCTAGAAATTTTCATGTAATCGAAAAATCCAAATTTCAAGACTGAATTTTAAATTGTTTGATCTGTGCAAGTCTGAAGTTTGTATATTCAAACATTTGTATATGTTCTCACGATAATTATTTCTGTAGGTACTGGAAGATTCGAGATAACGGAAAATAGTACTGCAGTTGTGACTGGATTGATTCGAGTCGTGAAGAACCCTGCGCAAGAAAAGATACCTGCTGCGCTTTTGCCAGAAGATGACGACGAGGAAGAAGTAATGAAATCTAAGGATATTTATAAAGAGCTAAGATTGCGGGGATATCAATATTCAGGCATTTTCCGTTCCTTAAAAAGCGCATCTATGTCAGGGAAGAAGGGACACATTGCTTGGGTGGGTAATTGGGTAACGTTCCTCGACAACATGCTACAGATGATGATCCTTGCAAGAAAAACCAAAAATTTATACGTACCTACGAGAATACAGAAGATCGTGATTGACACCAAACTTCACCAGCAGGAAGCCCAAAATCTAGATTCAGAAGACAAACGTAAGTTTATACATTTCGTTTTTCAACTTGGTAAATATTTCGCGAGATTTGTTCTTGCATAAGAAGATTAACTACATTTCTTAATTCAAATCATAGCGTGGGATAGCAATGAATTTTTAATCGTTGTCAATATAATTTATATAACTTTTGTTCATCTTTTCGTATAGATCAAAATAATTTTTTGCACCTCTTAAAGAAATTTAAATTAGAGACATTTTATAAAATATTTTTCAATAACGTGCTGAACTTTCAACTTCACACACTTTTTATATATAGGTATATATTTAAAAAAGTCATATACTATAAGCAATATCAATTCGCAATCTTATAAATGAGAAACATTATGTATAATATTATGTAATCGATAATTATTTAATTGTTGTTTAAATAAGTAAAAATTATAAACTGTTTTCTCTATTACTCTTATCATAATTCTTACAATAATAAATCTGATATGACCATTGTAATTACACATATATAAATACTGCACTTTTTCGTTGCAGAATTCCCCGTACACGTGTACGAAAAATTGGAAACCATATTATCAGGGGGAGTCGAAATCCGTGGTGTCAAGGCTATGGCTATACCTCGCCGACTGCCAGCTAGCGACCCAATCCTTGAAGAATATAAATTCGTGGCTCATCGCGATAGAGCGCAAACATCCCTGAAGGAGGCGATCAGATTGTCTACGCAGATCGCGCTCGAATATCATCAAGCTATTCATGTGAAGATCATCGAGTTGATCGACGACTCCGACAATGTGACAGCGGATAAATTAGTATCACCGATGCTTACTGAGATTCTGGGTGTCTTGCCTATAATTCAGCCGAAGGTATATCTGTCAGCACCATCTAATCATTTTGACAAATCATTACTCTCAAATGTGATCTCCATGGACATTAATAATGTGTCTAAAGAAGAGAATATTATGCTTGCCATCGGTATCGGGCTACTATCAAGAGATAAGAAAACACAATTGGAGCAGGTCCTACTGAAACTGAAAAACAGCAGTTTTGTATTGACACGAGAAAGATCGTTCAAAGCCGAAAATCTTTCGATATCTTCGAAGCTACAATTAGACGTGATTCTAGAGAAGAATATTGGCGAAGAGACTATTGTACTTTTAAAGAAGAAGAAGAAACAGCTGATCAGAAAAACGGAAATCATTTATGTTAACAACGATGAGTTCACTTGGCTCGAGAAATTGAATTCGTTAATGAATGCAGAAAATGAGACCGCCGACATGAGGATAATACTCGTCAGCGAGGGAGACTTGGAAAGTGGTTTGCTAGGTTTCGTGAATTGCTTGAGAAAGGAACCAGGCGGAGAAATAATCAGAAGCATATTGATACAAGATACCAAAGCTCCTAAATTTTCCCTACAAAATCCATTATACTTGGAACAGCTTCAGCTAGATTTACCGATCAACGTATTGAGAACGGGAAAGATATGGGGTTCCTACAGACATCAACCGCTACCGAGTCTACAGCCAAAGCTTGTCCGTCATGCGTATGTCGAACAAATGGTATGTAGTAATACGTAAGAAAACATACCCTATTCTGAAACATCTTGTATAGATGTATGTACATACATATATTTATATATTATTATTACTTTTATATACGCAGTTATATAATATTATATATGTATAATGGTATTATATATAATATAATTACTCCATTCTTGTACAATATATATCTTTGAAATATAGATACCTGGTGACTTACACTCGCTTCGTTGGATCCAGGGCTCTATACAGCCTGATATTAATCAAAAAGATCTGGTCTATGTAGTGTACTCGTCTCTCAACTTTAAAGATATCATGATAAGCACAGGAAAACTCGCTATGAACATCGCTAATAACACATTGCGTACGCACCGATTCGACGAAAGCACATCAGTTGGCTTCGAGTATGCTGGTATCGATACCGCTGGTCGTCGCGTGATGGGACTTTTCTTCCAAAAGTAATAATCTTATTAAAAATATATTTGTATACTTTACATTTGTAAAATCATATCGTTTTTATTATACTTTCATCATTTAGAAAAGGGACATACTACACAATAAAAGTATTAAGTTCCGGCATATTTTCAAAAGTTTATTAACGTATTTAACGATTGGATTATCGCAGACACACGCGAGAGCTTGAAATTTTCGATTTTTGTACGATCAATAAATTTATACTTTTTCAGATGTATAACGAATGTCGTCAAAGCCGATAGAAGCTTGTGCTGGTACGTGCCTGACAACTGGTCATTGGAAGACGCGGCCACCGTGCCAGTCGTGTACGCAACATGTTATATCGCGCTGTATCAACGTGGCGAGATGAAGAAGGGTGACAAAGTGCTCATTCATTCTGGCACTGGTGGCATCGGTCAGGCGGCTATACATCTTGCCCTTAATGAAGGCTGCGAAGTGTTCACCACTGTGGGGACGCCTGAAAAACGCAAGTTCATTCGCGAGATGTTTCCGTCGATCCCAGATGATCATATTGGCAATTCGCGCAACACCAGCTTCGAGCAAATGATACTTCAGCAGACGAATGGCGACGGGGTAAACATCGTATTAAACTCGTTGGCCGAGGAGAAGCTCCAGGCATCGGTTCGCTGTCTGGCGCAGGGCGGTCGTTTCCTGGAGATCGGCAAGTTTGATCTTGCTGTAAATAATCCCTTGGGAATGATGATCTTCTTGAAGGATGTTAGTTTTCGCGGAATTCATCTGGACACCCTTTTTTATACGAGAGACGAAGAAAAGACAAAGCTGCATGGTATGCTAAACGAGGGCCTGAAAAATGGAGTTATCAAACCGCTCGTTAGAACAGTCTTTAAAAAGGATGAATTGGAAACGGCCTTCAGATATATGGCGGCTGGAAAACATATAGGCAAGGTAAAAAGAAATGCAGTTGATGGCAATCTATTGTAATATAATGTTCAAATCTGTTAGGAATTACTAAAGTATTGCTAACATTTTGTTTACTGGGAATAGTAACTATACACGACCAACTGCTGTCAGCTGTTTTATTGCAATGTTATAGTCACCTAACAATGCTCCCAAGCTTTGAAAAGAGCATTAAATTTATTACTAGAGTAAATCAAAGTCTGCGAGAAACTAAAAGAAAGTTAACAATTAAAACTATGTATCTTTTATATGCATATCTTTTATAGGTGCTTCTGAAAATTTGCGATGAGAAGAAGGTCCTTGAAAACAAACCTATTGTCGCTGATCCTCGATACTACTGCGACAGTAATAAAACTTACCTCATCCTGGGTGGACTAGGTGGCTTCGGATTGGAACTGGCCGACTGGCTAGTACGCCGAGGCGCTAAAAATTTGGTGTTGACATCAAGAACGGGAATAAAGAACAGTTATCAGCGTTTGAAGGTCGAGCTATGGAAATCTTACGGCGTGAACGTGCTTATCATCACGGGGGCAGACGCTTCAAGTCGTATAGATTGCGAATTTATACTGAATTCCGCGGAGAAACAGGCCCCGGTGGACGCGATCTTCAATCTCGCCGTGGTGCTGAAGGACGCCATCTGCGCGAATCAAACGCCGGAGTTATTCGAAGAGAGTTTTAGGGCGAAAGCTTGGGCTACGAAGAGGCTGAACGACCTTTCCAGAAGTTTGTGCCCGCAACTTCGGCAGTTTGTAGTTTTCTCCTCGTTTTCTTGCGGCAGAGGAATCGCTGGACAGACGAATTACGGCATGGCTAACTCCGTGATGGAGAGAATTTGCGAGCGCAGAGCGGCGAACGGTCTACCGGGGCTGGCTATTCAATGGGGCGCGATAGGTGAAGTTGGCCTCATCGCCGAGTGGCAGGGCAACGATAAAGAACTCGTCATTAGCGGTACTTTACTGCAAAAGGTATCGTCCTGCCTTGAGAAGTTGGAGAACTTCTTGTTGCAGGATCGCCCGGTAGTGTCTAGCATGGTGGTAGCGGAGAAGCGTGTAGGTGCTTATGGAGCCACCAACGTTGTGGAGGCCGTGGCGAATATAATGGGTAAGATTGTTGTCATTTTAGGATAGTCTTTTCTAAAACAAAATCAAAAGAGAGGAATCTATAAATTATATGCATTAAGGTGCCAATTCATGAGACGCTGAAAATAAGCGTCAACAAGGTGAACGTGGTGGTTTCACTTTGACGCTAGCGTTGAAATGAAGTTGAATTTGTTTAATATTCAGCGTCGTCGCTGAATCGTCGTTAATCGTCCCAGTACAATCAAACATAGACTTCGAAATACGTAAAATATTAATTATTTTCAAGTAATATCTTCAAGTAATAATATTTTATGGATGTATATATAAATAAAAGATATTATTTCAGAAGATTTTTGCTTGCTGAAAATGAGCGTCAAGCGTCAACGTGAAAAGGCACCTTTACGCAAGGGATAAAAATATTAATTCCATGTTTTCAAATTTACAAACCGTTTAAATATATTTCTAGTAGAATCAATATTTCTGGAATAAAAATCATATATGTTATAATTTATATTATTTATTTCTACTATTCCCACTAGATAGATGTAGATTTTAATAATTAATGCAGAAAATTTTTTCAAATAAAATTGCTGATATATTATGTCGTGTTGTTCAAGAATATACATCACCACCGATAATACACCAAGTTTAATTACATGTCTCGATACTTTTGCAGGTGTGAAAGATTTGAAGACTGTGGGTCAGAATACGTCGTTGGCCGAACTCGGCATGGACTCGATAATGGCCGTGGAGATTAAGCAAGCACTGGAACGTGAGTACGATGTCTTCCTCACCGCGGAAGACATCCGCAATCTGAACTTTGCCAAACTGGCGGAGATGCGCGATAAGGGGTTGAAACGAGAGAAAGCACAGACTCAACAGACCGATGAACAGAAAGCCGAGGTATCTGGCATTCAACTGTTGATATTTTTGGGTAACGAAGCGTTGTCTGCCGAGACCCATATGGATTTACAAACTAGGATGAATCCGCGCAAGATCAAAGTGTTCCTCTTGCCGGGTATACAGGGTTGCGGACAGGTATTTAATCCACTGGCGTCGAAGATCAAACCAATCGCAACAGCCCTTCAATATGGATTAACACAAACTGGGCGTAACTATACGTCTATACCGGAATACGCCGACATGCTTTTATCAGTACGTATACACAGAAGAGCATGAATAATAAATAGAATTAGATATTTATTCGATATTTCCTTTAACGAATGCTTTTGTTGAATCGAAAAGTGCTCGTCCATGCGGGATGACATAGGTTTTATTGAAATTTCCAGTATATCTTACCAAAAGCGGAAGAGCAAAGAGGTTTTGCTATAGTCGCATATTCGTTCGGCTCGTTAATTGCCCTTGAATTAGCGAAACGATTGGAAAAACGAGGTTTGAGTGGTCGATTGGTGCTAATTGACGGTGCTCCTGACATGCTGAAAATGTTTTTAGAGCAATATCTTCCATCCGTTACAGAGGAAGAACTTCAAAATAATATCTTGCTTACTATCATGGATACCATGCAATCAACTTTAAGCGGAAAGGTAGATTTTACTGGCTGCTAAAATACTTCTCGATCGTATTCGAGCATATTCTTGTTGTCAATATCCCGTTTATTATTAATTTTTTTTTCTTAGCTACTTTTGGATCTCGAGAAATGTAAGACCTGGGAAGAGAAGTTGGATATTTTCCTTTCGTACCTTCCTGATAAAACTTCGATCGAAACTAGAAAGACTTTGTGCACAACTATTTATATGCACCTTCTCGCTCTTCGAAATTACGACTCGTCATTCTTGGAACGAATACGATCGCCTATAACACTCTTGAAACCCACAACACAACTTGTCGACATGAATGAAGAAGATTATGGCTTACACAAGGTATTATTACGCTTCCTCCGTGTACTTTTCACAAACGTTCGAGGTTTAATTTTTCGTAATCGATACCTAATAACACAGCATAAAAAACTTTTCAGATCACGCGAAACAAGGTGGACGTGCATTACATTGATGGCAACCATATGACGATATTGGACAGCGATAAAGTCATAGCGGCGATTAACGGAGAACCGTTGTAGGATCGTAAATCATTTAGGAAACTTTTAGCGGAAGACCGACCTTTCGAATGTGAATTCCAAGAACGTGCAAAGTAAATTACATATTAAAGGCCTGTAATCAAGAGACACGGTAGTGTCTCGCGCCAAGTACACACGTATAAAATTTTCACATTTGGACTTTGTGTCGCAATATCTCCGCTCGTAGGGCACGTAAGGGAAAAATAAAAACACTTTTTTTATAAATCGACCCCAAGCTATCGATCAAGCCTACTTAGAACTTGATCCGTTCACTCGTTATATGAGATCTCAACATCTCGAGTACTCGCAATTCGTCGCGTCGCGTAAAAGAGTCACGGTGCGTCTCACTCCGCGCGTACTTGGCGCGAGACACTAGATAGACTCTTGATAGAATAATTTGTTGCAGTTAAAGAAATATGTGAACAGATTTCTGGAATATATTGATGTGACATATTTGGCTGCTGAACAAACAATAAAGTCACGCTTGTCCGAAGTTACGAATCAGCTAAATTACTTTCAACATCTTGTACGGAATTAATGGAAAGTAATATAGTGAGACATATCTACTTTGATTGTGGATAACATTTTATATCATCGCTGCATGTCTCAATAAATATTCAGTATGACAGATATTCATGAATATTTTTTTAAATAATATGTTATATGTATTTTTAATATTAAGTATATAAAATTTTGCAAAAAGTTGTCATGCTGATTTTAAAAGTATTGTAATATAAAAGAAATACGTCTATGAGTTTAAATATAGTTGGTACAAATTAAATTTGATACGGATATAATTTATAAATTTTGACAATAACTGTAATTTTAAAGAGAGATTCGATTATATGTAAATTCATACAAGAGTTAATATGCGTATACAATTAACATATATCTGTAATATGCGCAGATTATATTATTTTTTTTTTAATGTATCAAAGTATATAGTATATGTATTTGTATATGTACAGTATGTATAACACCGTGTATTAATTTTTTACATTTTAACTCAATTTGTAATAAATTCATCACAAAGGTAAATCAAGATCTCTCTCTTGCATTAATAAACATAGATATTATATTATGACTTTATTGTTATTGTAATAAAATTGTTATTATAAAAACAGAATCTATCAATCGATATACATATGTTTACAACATTACATTTAAGTCTTGAATGACGTACTCCCTTTACAGCCAATTTATTATTATATCTTTGCATTTGTAAAACTTAATGTAAGTAAGTATTTTCGAATGATTGTGGAATCTATGAAACAAAAAGCATATAATTAGTGAGTCTTAGAATAATTCATGCAATGTCTCTTGCTCTGAACATCTTTATTTTTAGCTTTAAGAAAGCTGTTTACTACTTATTTATTACTAATTTGTTAAATTATTCCTAATTATTTTTAATATTTTCAGTACACTTTTATTATTACCATTTTTAATATTATTAACATTGTTTAAATTAAATTATTGTTACATTAATATTAAATAATATTAGATATGTCATATGTATCTGTTATCTATATCTATATATATAATTCAATTCCGACTGACTCATCAACGCCCAGCCCAAACCGCTAAACCTAGAAACATGAAATTCGAGGAGTATATTCCTTCCATGACGTAAGCACTCACTAAGAAGAGATTTTTAGAAATTCGACCCCTAAGGGGGTAAAAAGGGATAAAATGTGTTTTCACAACTTTCTCAATAGTCAAAAACCAATCTCTTGGGCCCGATGAGATATCGACTTGGTTTTTGCTTACAAAGGTTACCCATACAGGTGCTTAAAAACATAATTCAAGATTTTGCCCTAACCAACCCCTAAAGGGGCAAATCTAAATTCGGGGGTGAATTATAGAATCCTTCGCATACCGTGTAGCGAAGCACGGGTGTATCAAGCTAGTTATTAATATTAAAGATTGTATACTATGTTATTAATATTTAAAATATTAATTTATTTACAACTTTTAAATCACAATAAGTTATACACCTTAATTTTTCTTTATACTTATTTGATATTATAGCCCCGCATATGGGGCTATCTGTCTACGCTTGACTTGTCCACTTAAAAAATTCGCCTCTTTAAAATGTTAAAAGATCAACAATTCTAATTATGTTTTTTTTTTTAATAGCAAGGTTGAAAAGTTATACCATTAAAATTTTAGCCAAATACCTTTATTAGTTTTTTAGTAAACTTGAAAAAAGCGTAAAGTGTGGACACATAGCCCCGGTCTCCCCTATTAGTATTATACATATTAAGGAAGCTCTGACATCGGCTCATTATTCATGATCTATAATAAAATTTCTTCCAATCGTTAATAATCTGGGCGCCAGTCAGTTTTAAAAGAACTTATAAACTTATAATTTTATGAAATTTTCGCATGACACAAGGATGGTTCAGTTGGAGGACCCGTAAAATAAATAGTTTTGCAAGACTGCTATTATAGGTAATTATTGCTTGAGGTAAAGAAATATGATTTATTCTCGACTCACTCGACTATGTACAGGCTTCTTCGACTAAGCTGTCTTCGATCACAATTGAAACTTGAATTTTATGGTAGCGCGCGGACCGTTTTCCTCCCCAATTTCCTAATCTAACTTCTATATGGATCTATCTATACGGATCGATATTGATCTTTTCACGCATGTGCATTAACGTTTATAAAGCTCAATGGAGCTCGCTAATAACGAATAAACGCAAAACACAACAAACATTCAAACGAGACAAACAGAGGATACATACATCGACAATTAAACAAATGGGCAAGTTTTGACGACTCTTCGAGGAGTAAATGAGTCAAGCTTTGACGTCAGGGGAAACTTTACTTTTCCTGTCACAATTACCAGTTTACTTCTCTATCGTTGTACTTGTAAAACTAAATATAAGTAAGTATGTTCGAGTGATTGCAAAATCTATGAAACAAAAAGCATATAAATTAGTCTCAGAATAATTCGTGTAATGTCTCTTGCTCTCTGAATATCTATCTTTATTTTTAGCTTTAAGCTATTTACTACTTATTTATTACTAATTTGTTAAATTATTCTTAATTATTTTCAATACTTTCAGTTCACCTTTATTATTACTATTTTTAATACTATTAATATTAAAAAATTAATTATTATTATATTAATATTAAATAATATTAGCTACATCGTATGTATCTGTTATTATTAATATTAAAGATTGTACTATGTTATTAATATAAAAAATATATAATGTATTTACAACTTTTAAATCACAATAAGTTATACATCTTAATTTTTCTTTACACTTATTTTATATTTCGTAAAATGATTGCTTATTTTATTACTATATATACATACTATTTCTATACTAATAAAACTATAATTATATTAATAAAACATATTTCTCTAAATAACCAATCATCAATTTGTCTAATAATATAATTGGTATTTATAAAAGAACTTTGCCAGGATTTTAATAGAACGTTGCGCACTTGTAAGCGAAAGAATATAATTTTTTAATTAGTGCTTAAGGACAATTAAAAAAAATAAAATTATATAAAATAATAAAATAAAATTTTCTCTTATACGTTATTTTGTCGTATAAAAGCCGAGCTTCCTGTAAAGGCCGTCCCCATTAAATTCAATCAACAATCCTCCTTTTCTTTGTTTATATATTTTAATTTATTTTTAAAATTTTTCTTTGTTACTCATTAATTTTTTATTTATTATTTATATATCAAAGACATGTGTTTTTTATAAAAAAATTAAGAAAACAATTTTCATCAAAAATAGTAGTCTTTGGATTATGTTAATATTGCTGAAAATCAAATTAAAATTGCACAGAATAAAGTGCACAGTAAAACTTGACGCTTTATTTATTTTCATTCTTTTCTCCAATTATCTTTATTTTACACAAATTTACGTAATAACAAAGGGATATCTATCGAGATACTAATTTTTCTCAATGTTTATAATAGTAGAATAAAACAACATTATATATCAATTTCATTTAACAGACTCTGAAGAACAGATTTTTCTTTCTTTCGTCTTGTTATAGATTGTCATTTTATATTTTTTCACAAACTCATTTATTGCTTAAGGGAAAACTGACCTTTCAATTCTTAAGCCCGTATTCATTATAGTCGGATCTTATTTCAAGATTGTTTCAAATGATGTCTTAAGATGCTAATACGGCTCTGTGATTGGTTCATAACATCTTAAGATCGTACTTAAAACGGTCTTAAATATTAGATCTGGCTATAAATACCGGCCTTAGTATCCATATCTATCTTAATAACTTGTACCACATTCATCGTTGAAAATCTGGAAAACTGCTCTTTAAAATGTACTACACTGTAAATCTAAGTGCGTTATTTTTACACGCATAAGCGTCTAAAAATGACACATTTGACTGAAGCCTTTTTTACAGGTGCTTCTTCATATGTTAAATTATGTCATTTACAACACGCTTAATCGTACAAAATTAAAAGTTAATACGTTTAATCGTGTTAAATGACGTGATTTAAAAAGGCCAGAATAAATGTGTAAGAAGAACTTCAGCTAAAAATAATACACTTGGGTTGTGTAAAATCGTTATTCAATGAGAGTGAATTTTTAAGTATTTTTTAAGTGATTGTTACGTTAAAATGGAATAAAATATTGTGTTTTTAATTATTTTAAACTCGATGCAAATGACGAAAAACCGATCAAATCTTTATAATCTTAACAGTATAATAGTCAAGCATCTTCCCAGATAACATTCATGTTGCATAAGACGTCGTAAAGATATCTTTAAGACACCTAAGATATCTTAAGATATCTTTAAGATATCTTTACGACGTCTTATGCAACATGCATGTTATCTGGGTTACCTCTATCGTGTAAATAATACATAACCATCTAACGCGTTATCCTTCCTACCATATAATTGTAAGATAAGAAATACCCTAATTCTATCTCCCAATTCATATTCCAATTCTCATCCGCTTTCAATTTTTATAGAAACACACAAATTCCGGATACGACAAAAAACATTGCGATCTACGTCCAATATAATAATTAATTACATGAAGATCCCTTCAGCTGTTACGTTTTGGATAATATACAAGCATGAGATTATTATTAATTATATAATATCGTTAGTCATAAATACAAGAAAATATCATTACTTGTATAATTATATGCGATCATGCTGTTAAAATGATCGTGCGAATTCGAAAGTACAAAATATTTCGAGGTTGCTCGTGATTATCAGCACCAAATCACGTTCTATTATTTCTAGGAGGATACTTTGTTGTGATACCTCCCCTCGAATTCTCTCGTTACAGCCCTTAGGAGCCAATCGCGTTCAACCTGACTGCGCGGCGGCGCGGCGGCGCGCCGGCGCGCCGTGACCGGTGCGGCTCACGCCACGACGCGACAGTCGCGACACGCAATACGCAATTAACACGCGACGCGTTCACTCGTTCAGCCGGTTCAGCGTTCAGTTCACGTCGGTGCGGTGCGAGACGTTGTCGATCGTGTGATTCCTTTTTCTGGTGAACAAAAAGATATCTGGTTGCAGAGTGTTGCAAGCTGAATGTACGCCGAATACTCCGTTCCTTCTCGCGTCGACTGCAAGTGGGATATGCCGTCGCTGGACGAAATAAACGCCGAATGCCGTGCTGGACGGCGGACGCCGTAAGTACGTGTAACCTTCCCAGCTGTGATTTGGCGAGTTTCCTGCAGTGCGCTTCCGTGATCGGTGAGTGAATTATACATACATAAGAAACAAATCATTTGAAGCGAGATACATCCGAATCGTAATAGAATCGTTGTCCCATGCGTGTCGCAATGAGACGATAACCTCGCGGAATTCGCGTCTCCTGCCCCCGTTTCGATTTCTACTCCGAATTAATGAATCGCGCGGGAAGACGCTTCGATAAATAGCGTGAATCTCTCATAAGTACGAAAATTAATAATCAGCTGTTTGATTGAAGAGAACGGTCGCGTGTTTGGCGCGTTCTCACTTTTCTTGTCGGCCCTGTCGCGATCGCGAACGAACGCGAACGAGAGAGCGAACTTGTTTCGATAAACGTATATGAATATCGAGAGTGCGACAAGCTGAAATGTACGCGTCCACGAATACATACCATTCTTTCGTTAAAGGACGGGCACATAATTCGTTCCGTTGCATTTTGTAGAACAAAGTTACGTGACGTAAAGTTACGTTAAAATGCATTATATCGCCGGTTGCAGCATTAAAGTTGCTTTCGTCTCCCTCGACGTGCGGCGCCGTAAATAAGGCGAGACTTTCGTAAATTAACCCTAGGTAGAGATGCAAATAGAAAAAAAACCAAATGGTTCTTTTTGTGAAACTAAAATACGTTCTTTTTGTGAAAAGAAACAACAAATCTCGTTTTTTCCTAAAATATTGTTTTTTTTTTCCAGATATGTATTTAATATCTATATTTTGGTTATTACAAGTTACTTTTTCATGATCTTTTATTTTTTAAATGATATATTTAAACTACCATTATTTTAAATGTAGATTACATTTAAAAAAATTAACTATACAGGGTGATTCAGAACCTCTGCGACAAATTCTGAGGAACAAATAGATCTCGCAGAGAGGACCATTTTTTGTGAAGCAAGAAGGAGCAACAATAATGTGTAATAAATGTCACGTCTAAAACCAGTCTACGTGATCGCGTAGCTTCTAAATGACGCGTCACAGAACAAGGGTTGCTTCTGCTTCACAAAAAATGGTCCTCTCTGCTGATTTATCGTTCCTCGGAGTTTGCCGCAGGTCGCAAGTCCTGAATTACCCTCTACAGTTATGTAATTACTACTTTCAGTTAGGTAAATTCTCCCTAAAAAAATCAACATTGAACTTGGCATGAGGCATGAGTATTTATTATAAAATTTGTAGATATAAAAACATAGTTTGTAGTTACAAAAAAATGTACTTTTTTAATTTTTTTATGATAATTACTATCTAATCAATTTTCGTCATCCTCTGAGTCTGAACTCTCTAAATTTATTATAAAAGAATCTGAAATTTCATCCTCATCGACTTCATCAGCTAGACTAATTTCCCTTGCTCTGGATTCCGATATTGTCTCAGAAATTTCAGGCTCTTTAGATGTGCTGGTGCTTGCTTGAGGAGCAATGAATTGTTGTGAACTTTGCAACTTTAAATTGTGTGCAATATAGACAATTTTTGCCGCCCTATCATTTGTTAGTCTATTTCTTTTAGAAGTGTGTATTGCACCATATGTACTGAAACTCCTCTCGCAGGCAGCTGAGGTAGCAGGTAGTTTAAAAAATCGTACAGCTATTTTTGAAAGCTCTGTGCTTTTGCACAAACTACTACACCATGCAGTTGATGAAATTTGATCAACAGTTTGTCAAAGAAACTGTTTACTAAAAAAGTTTTCTTTGACTTGGAAGTTGGCCAAATCACAAAGAATTTTGTTCTGATCCAAATCTGGTATTTTTTTTGCTGAGTCAAAAAATCAGCTCTATAGCTTCAGTTTAAAAATGAAAAAAAAAAAAATTATCAAAATTAATGTTCCTTAATTATTGATAATAGTTTTTAGTGAATTTGCGAAATTTTTCATAGAAGAGGAATAAATTTTTGTTGTCTCGAGTAACAGAAATAGTACATAAATATTCTGTTATTGCAATTTTGGGTAAATATGCATAAAAGGTCAAACAACACTGATGACTTTGTCCTTGACATATGTTGTTAAGGTCATCATCCTGAGTGATCTTCAAAAGGTTTTAACCGGCGGTCGTTGTTCATTAAAAAGTTATTAATGAAAGAAGTTTGAGAAATATAGCAGTTATTTTGAGTTTTGAAAGGCATAAACGACTAATATGTATAAAGAAATAGTATATATATGAACAAAGGAAAGTCATTTAAAGCAGTAAATCATTAATATTAATATATTGAAGTTTTTTATTTAATAAGGAGAAATAAATAAAATTAATAAACTGCATGTAAAAACATGTATTTTATCTTTTATTACAAAGAAGATGGATAATATTTTGTCATTATATTAAAAAATGCTTCTATCCGTTCTTAAAATGTAAATTTTCGTTTAAAAAAAATTCTGCAAGATAACTAGCATAATGTTTTTTGCGAGTACCATATCGTGGAATGTTAGCACGAGTGTCTCTCCACGCTCTTTCAATATTCTGAGTATGAGCTTTAGTATCTGGATCAACGAAATTGTACGAATCATTACCAGTTAAATGTTTATATCCTTCATTTTCTAGACATTTATATGCTTTCCAGCAATCAGATATAATTGTTGTACCAGGCTTGATTCGTTTTTTAATGACCGTTAACCATGTAGTTACAGAACGATCTAGTACCTACACACTCAACAAAGAATTTTTTTGTTTCTCGTTTAAAACCGCCAAATATCCACTGTTCTGTAATCAGTCGACCTTTTTCAAGTTTTCTCTTATAGGTACCTTTTTGCTTCATCTATTTCTACTATAGTGCCTTCTCCACCTAATATTTCATTATTATCTTCTAGCCAATTAAGACAAAGCTGAAAAAGAATTCTTAAATACAAAAAACGAAAATATAATTAAGTATAAAAATATGAAAAGTACTTCGCGAAAAAAATTTGATCAGTCGACAACGGTGTGATGAGTGATATGTTCATCCATGAGAAATATATGTCGAGGCGGACGTATCATTAAGAAATATACTATTAATCTGCATGAATCGGGTATACTCAAATGTGAGTGCGAAAACCATGTCTTATGAAACGGACTTATTGAAAAATTGCACAACCTTTTCTGTCGTATTTTTCTTTTTACATTGTTTATATGTTACACTATACACAGAAAAAGCATACGCCCACGATTTAAACTAATGTTTGCTTCACATCGTGGACATTTAATTTCTGTATGAATAACTTTTCGCTCTTCCAAAAAATCTATTAACTTATTCTTATCCTCAACGAGGCTCAGAAATTTGTGTAGCATATTGAAAGCTTTCAACAAACTGTGAAGAATCGGTAAATCTATGTTGACAAAACGTCCTTTCTCATGTAGCTACCTTTCAACTAATGTAAATAAAAACTTGGAATGTCTCATAAATAGATTACTACGTCATACATAAACATGACTGTTCCCAATATCTACGACTTTCCTGTACCAACTATTCACACACACACACACACCCCGCCTCATCCCTGCTTACAGGCAGGTTTGGACAGATACTTCGAAACAAAGTATTTAAATACAAGATACAAAATATTTTTTTGACATGTATTTAAATACAAGATACAAAATACTTTTTTGACATGTATTTAAATACATGTCAAAACTAAAGTATTTAAATAGTATTTAAATATTAATTGTATTTAAATACATTTATAAATACTTTTAATACAATTTATAAATACTTCAAATACAATTATTCTTTAACATTTTAAATTTGCGTTTATTTTTTAAATAATAGATAGTAGATGATCTATTGATCTTATTATAATTACTTTAATATTAAGTATATAGTCTGAAATTATAGAATCGTATGAAAATGGGATCAGTCAGAACTTCTGACTTAGAAGTAAGTTAAAAGCAGCACTTTGAAAGATAAATTTATTTATTATAAAAAAATAATAGCATATATTATATAGTGATTTAGTGATATAATAATTATAATATACAGTATACAATACAGTGTTACAGAGTATACTCTATTTATTTATTATTATTTTTTGGTAATTCTTTGGTATTGCCTTTCAAAAATAAATTTATTTGTTTTAACTCAAACTTTATAAAAGAAAAATAATTATAAAATAACGGACAGCATATATTATTTAGTGATTAAGTGATTTAGGCTGCGGTCCACTTGACCTTGACACTACAAACGCTTTGAAGCGTTCTTCTTCTCCTTCTTTTTTCATTGATAGAAAGGAGAAGAGGAATGCTTCGAAGCATCTGGAGCGTCAAGTGGATCGCAGCCTTAGTGATATAGCATACAGTATACAAAGTATATTTTATTTATTTATTATTATTTTGGTAATTCTTATTGCCTTTCAAAAATACCAATGTTTCAAACATTTTATCAGATAGAAGGCCACGAGTAGGCGAATGTATGAATCCCGCAAAAGAAAACAGTCTCTCTACAGGAGCAGAAGAACACAGACTAGTATTAAATTTTATAAACGCCTTTTTCACACGTAGGTATTTATTCAATGTATCAAGCGTTTTCTGTTTATCATTAAAAAAAAGAAATCAATTCCGTATCTGTATTCGATTGCTGCACTATTAGATCCATCAAAGATAAATTCATCTTCACTGGAATTAGAGATAATTGTGGTTTCAAGAGGTTCAAACTCGTCTATAGCCGCGTTACACAAGTTTCGAAAACCTGACACTTTCTCGCTGGACATAGTCTTTGGAAGCCACTTTAGTTTAAATGCCGGGTGTAAACACGAAGCAATGATAGCATCGTTTACTTTTGGCGAAAAATTGAAGAAGTCTTCAAATCTTTTCTCGAGTGAAGTAATGAAAATTGCTACGACGCTATCTAAAAATCTCAGATTTTTTTCATGTAACATTTTCATTCTCAGATTAAGAGAAAAAAGAGTTGGCATTAAAATACCATAGTAGCATTTATTTTCGCTCTGCAAACGGTCTAATGCTGACGCAATGGGAGATAATACGGCGATGCATTCTTCTAAATAATTTAACTCTACATCTTTAAAAAGAACATTTGAATCTAATTTCGGCATTAACTTTTTAAGCTTTTCTCGATGTATTAAAAGATCGGACAGCGCATCAAATAACGAATTCCAGCGTGTAGGGGTTGGATATTTTAAACTTTTTCCTAAGAAATCAACAATTTTCTCTAATGTTTTTGGTCTTCGAGACATATTCCACAACATCGTGCATTTTCCCATTGCTGTATGATGAATTTTGGATGCAACAGAATTTTGTTTCAACGCTTTTGTAAAGTCCGTAGTTGCCAGCAAGCTTAAAGTATGGCTTGCACATCTTAGGTGCTTTGGTAGTTCAATAATGGGTTGAACATTGGTGTCCTCTTGTTCGATATTACGAAATTCAAAATCTGTATCTAATTCATCGACGTATTCATCTAAATCTTGTTCGTCATTACAATCTGAAAAAGAATGCATTTATAAATATCCAAATGTACAATGACCAAAAATAAAAAAATATGTGGTTATCAATTCATCAATTTCATCATGCATACGAACATTCGGAATCTGTTTCTCTTTCCTCCTCTCTCTCTAGCACAGTAGGTATTTCTTCTTCTAATACATTTGATATTTTTATCTTATAACCGAATTCTTTAAAGGCTTTGACAAAATTCGATCCGTTGTCAGTTACCGTTGAAACTATCTGTTTGCTCTTCAAATTATATTCCATATTTATTTCAAATAATAAATTTGCTATCGAAATATAATTATGTGTTCCCTTAAAACGTTTACATGCAAGAACAGCACTGTGACGTTGAAGAGTGTTTTCGTCGATCCAGTGTGCCGTCACGGCCATGAAACTTCGATGTTTCGTGGACCAGATATCTGCTGTACTGCATATAAATTTTACGTTTTGAAACACTTGTAATAGTTGTCCAGTAACGGATATACGGTCCTCTTCTATCCTATCTTTCGACTAAGAGTTCGACGAGACATTACTATTATTCTTATTAATATTAAGTATTATGTATTTTTTATTGTTATGTTAACTTTTAATCAAAAACTTATTTTGCAGTATTAAATTATTTGAATGGTATTTTTTACTGTTAAATGTTAAATTCTTTATTGTAGAAAATTAACATATTTCAAGTCGGTATATTATATTAATTAAACTCAAACCAAGTTATATCTTAAATTATTAAATTTATAAAAGAAAGTAAAATTAAGACTACTATGTGCATGTATTTTTTTAATACAAAAAAATATGTTTTACGCAAAATTTACTTCCAAGTATTCTATTTACATTAATCTTGTGTTAAAATGCTAAAAATTTGTGTTGACTTTTTGAGGCATGAGATGTCTGTTAAAAATAAATAATTTTTAAATATATAAATTATAACCCCGTATAGCTATAACTGTGTATAATTATATATAAATTATAAAAAGGTGTAATAGTATGTTATTTATCAATAAGAATTTATTAAATATAAACATATAACGTTAAAAAAGTAGCTGTAAATGTGTTATTATATGTTCAATTATTACTTACTCGATTAGGTTTTAAATTGTGTTGGATACGCTCAACTTCGTTATTCCAAGCAACGACTTGGACCCTATGATTGCTGTTATTGTTCAAAATGAATTTCAATAGGCGATAGTGTTGGGCCTTACCAACAATTTTTGGACCCTCTATTTCGTCTATAAAACCCATGATTTCGCTATAAAATTTAAAAATAAGTTCAATAATTTATTTTTCTACTTTAAACAACATAAAATATAAACTAATCAGAAAACTTTTGACTATGTCAGTACGTAAATTACAATAATAATTTATTATTCAATTTTTTTTTCGAAAACACTGTTGCGTCCTCAAACTGAATAGTTTCTAATATGTCATCACTTGAAAACTGTATTATTTCAATTTCATTCTCTCTATTTAAAATGGAAATGCTTTCTTCGTCATTTATAAGATTCCTATTATTTTTTTAATAAAAATTATTTAAACAATATATTAATACAATAAAAAATATAAATATTATTAAAACTTATAAATTTTAGTAATTCAACTACTACTAAAACTAATTATTAAAATTTAATAAAAAATAAACTTATATAGCTACATCATTTTCTTTTGTACTTGTCGATGTCATTGCTTTTATATTTAGCACTTCATTATCTTGTTTTTTGTTTTCAAATAGGTTTTCATCTCTTAGCTTCATTTTCGTATCGGCTTTGCTGGCTAAAATAATTTTATTACAGTAAGGTGTATATAATTAAGTAATAAATGCTTGAAAGCATTTGCAGTGTATACTTAGACCGTCTATCTATAAATGCATGTATAATGTTTAAGATACTTGTATATTTACCTTGTGCCTACCTTGTAATTTATAACTCGTCTTTTTCGGCATTCTATATCAGTATATTATGATTTTAATATTGTTATTTCCATTGCAATTAGATGTGTGGTAAACTGTTTTATTTTTATTTTCTGATTAAGTCCTTAACAACGAGTTGCTATGTAAATAAATATTTGATAATTTATGACAGGAGCATGATGTAAGAAAACAGGTGAAATCACATTCATATTTCACGGAAGCGTTTTGACCCAAATATGATTGGTTGTTTTGTTATGCTACTGCGCATCGACGCGAATGTTTCACCTGTTTTCTTACATTATGCTCCTGTCATAAATTATCAAATATTTATTTAGAATTAGATATCTTTACTTGATTTAAGAAAAAATATTTTTTTGGATCTAAGTATTTTTTTCAGTGTATTCTTCTTAGTTTATAACGGCTATCCTGCATAATTGGTTAAATAAAATAATCAATTCCTATCTTATTAATAAACTTTTTAATAAAGTTAAATATAATTGGCGGCGGCGGCGGCGGCAAAATTAAATTTTAATCAAATTTTAGTCAAATAAAAATTCTTATTTGTGTTTATTATTCTCTGGCGAAGCAAATGTTACTTATTTGGTTTGAATATACACCTTTGACTAAAAATCGGAGTTCCATCTTTACACACATTGTTATTGCGATAAATATTACCACATGCCTCAGTGGTCGAATTGGTACGACACCCGCACGGAATGAGGGAGGTTCCAGGTTCGAACCCTGGCTGAGGTAATATTTTTCGCAATAAATTTAATTATTTAATCAAGACACTTATATTATAAGCATCTAAAATTACATCAATTTAAAATGACCGAGAATCCTTGGTCGAAATGCGGTGACGATTCGTCACGACGAGTATAATCGTGCCA
Organism: Temnothorax rugatulus; assembly: GCA_035220575.1. NCBI lineage: Eukaryota > Metazoa > Arthropoda > Insecta > Hymenoptera > Formicidae > Temnothorax > Temnothorax rugatulus. Next base: position 42,142 of record JASTWL010000203.1, on the reverse strand, counting down.
CGATTATAATCATTGCCAGTATAGTCAAATAAAAATTCTTATTTGTATATTTTTAAATCTTATTTTATCATTATCTGAGCCATGTTTTACTACAATTTCTCCTCGGCTATTAGTAATCAATTTCTTACTTTCTTTATCTGCTAGGGAAATATCTCTTCTATCATCTTCTATACTTTTGAACATAACCTTGCTGCTGCTATATGGCTTGTCGCGCCTGAGTCTAATAGCCACATACAATCTTTAGAATTATGCATTTTTAGCTCGTTTCCTATATTGGCCCGTGCCGAGAAATCAAATTCACTTATACAATATAGAGGCAAATATATTAGTTAATGGCCTACCAGTTTGTTGTAAGTTAAGTATGACCCAGTCAAATGGATTAATTCCAGGAATTGTCAGCTGATCTGATAATAGAAAATGTTTAGGCAAAGTATTGTTAAAATTGAGTTCCGTTTCTGTAGTGTAAGATATAGGTATCCACCAGTTATTCCTTAAATTGCCATTTTCCTGCGATATTATTATTTCCTTTTGGTGATCTCGTGTCACATTTAGCACAGGATATTTACTTTCTGCTATCCAAGTTTTCATCACGTCTGCTATTTTAAATTGGTGTTTATGATTTGTTTCAGTTAGGGCTGTTTCACTCACGCGTATACTATCGCTTACTGACAATATCGCTTCATCCATAGTTCTCAATGTGACCTCACTTCGTCCGCGTTCTCGTCCTTTCCCTCGTCCTCTTGAATTTTCCTTAAACCTTCTTCTTCTTGATGCATTCCTTTTCGGTTCCTTGCAATTAGCTGCGATGTGATTGAATCCTTGGCAGTTAAAGCATTTCTGCTTACTGCGACACTCGCTCGATGTGTGGCCCTTCATTCCGCAATTGTAGCATACGATGTCACTTCTTGATTTTTCTCGCTTTTCTCACGTATTCATCTTTTCTCCTTTCTTTTGCTTCTTTGTAGTTCTTCTTGTTTTAACGTGTATCGTATATCATTAATGGTTATCTTCCTTTGAGTTTCCAACACTCGTACATTTTGATCAAATTCCGGCCTCAATCCTCTGATAATATACATTTTTAGTTCATAATCTTCTATGCTTCTACCGAGTTGCACGCACTGATTTCTCAAAGCTTCTGCTCTGTTCACATATGCATCCACGCTTTCCTCTCTATTCATTCGTAGTAAGTATGCAGATGCATGTTGCAAATTCCATATTTTTTTCTTAAAGGAACTATGTCTTTTTTTCATATCAATTGATTCTCGTCTCATTATTCTGTGCATAAAAGTATTAAGATAACATTACCGAAAATTTAATGTTTTACGAGATATTTTGTATTTTATGTCAAAATACTAGAACTTTCAAGCCTTATAATTCCAAAAGTTCTTAATGAAAAAATACTTTGTATTATAGTGTTTTGAAAAGCTCTCGAGATTAGCTACAAGAATATGCATTGAAAAATAGGGGTTTCCATTTAAGAAATTGAAGGTGACCTTCACGTGATCTTCAAACGCCTATCCAAGGCCAAACTAATAACACCATCTTATGTGCCCCTCGAAACCGTACAACTTTTGTCTGAAACATTTCTTCCGAAAACGTCAACTTTCCGAGATAATCCAGGGTCCCGACCTTTCTGTTACACCCTGTATATATATATGTAAATGATTAGATATAATTATATATTTTTGGATAGAATTATATCAAATCTTTAATGGGTCCATTTTTGTGGTAAATATGGAAAAACAAAATATACTTTTATGAATAGAAGATTATTTATTTATAACACTTGTTTCATTTACATATCTCATACATGTAAAATAATACTGCTTAAATTTTGCAATAAAAGAAATAAAATAAATCAATATATTACCAATCATTATGTTAAACTAAATCAATGTTATCAATCATTATATTAAACTTAGAATTTTAAAGAAAAAAAATAAACACACAATTAAGAGATTGTTTTTTTTTAAACAAGGACTAAAATACTTTATTCATTTCTTGCTTCTCTTTTTATTTCTCTAATTCTTCATGTTATAGTTCGAAGTGGTTCGAAGTAAATCCTTCTTTGTTTGTGTGGTCCAACCATATTTGATTCCGTCAAAAGAAAAATCTGAAATATGTATAATTTTATATCTGTATATGTATAATTTTAGAATTTAGAAATCTATAACAAATATTGTTTGCAACACTAGAATTTTTATTTATTATGATTAAGATTATAATAATATAAAAAATTATTATTTACCAACTATTACGTTAATTGCAATAGGATGTAAGCATGAGACTTTAACATTTTGCTGGTTTTTTCCTTGTGTAGTACATTCCTCGTCTTCCTTTCCTCCCGCTCCTACTCGGCTTCATGTAAACAACAGTACGAGACATTGACTGCTGTATTTGAATAATAGAGAATATACCGACACTTTTAAGGGCTATATATTTATAACGTCGAAAGATCCGGAAAGCCATGTTGGAAAAAATAGGAAAAAAAATAAAGTAAAAATAGGTAAAAAAATAGGTAGGGTACATTTTTTCGGGCTCCCCCGATTGATTATCATTGTCGGAGTCACAACAAACATATTTATCAAAAGAGCCGCAAGAAAATATCAAAATTCGGAAAGGGCCCTATTGTAAAGAATTACCAAAAATTGATTTAACTATTTGATTTAACAACCCTAATCTGCGCCCAGTACATGACACTTAGCGAAAAGTGTCGCGCTGATGATTTTCCGCGGTTCTAACGATTATTTTCACCAATGCAATGCTGGGACATTTAAGACCTATGTCTGGACACTAATATTATTTTAGTTTTTAAATAAGTATAACGCGAATTAAAATCGAAGATAAAAATATAATACAAAAAAAATATTTTTATCTTTGATTCTTTGATTTTAATTCGTGTTATGACTTATTTAAGGACTAAAATTATAAAAATGTCCAGACATAGTACGTGTCTAGACATTGGTACATTTACTTGAGTGTTAATAATTGCTAAAATTATGGCGAATTTTCTATCAAACAGACGTGCGCCTATAAGGCACCGCGACTGGCGTCGCCCATTAATTAAAAATCCGTCACTGTCCACTAGCTCTCGCGACATAAGAACTTTCGTATTCGCTTACGCGTTTCTTGCGAATCCACTCTGCGCAACAGGTTTTCATACCGTCGGCGACGATACTTCCTCGTTGCACATAAATGTTCCAAGTACTTTTCGTCCATAACGCTCGATGGCACGACGTGAAATCCACGACGAGATCTACGGAACTGTGAAGTTAGTCTGACATTCTACGAACTTCAGAAAAATACTAAATTCTAATAGCACTTTTCATAGTTCTACAGTTTTTGATAAAAATTAAAAAGAGTTCCGCATTCTTTATATTATAAAAAATCGAAATTGAAGAAATGTGTTAACTTCGCGAATCTAGTACGATACTCTCTCCTCTGAAATACCAAAACGTGTTGAATATTGTAAATTAATATTTGACAAGAAAACTTATTGTAGACGACCTATCATTCAAGTATCTAATTTTAGAGTAAAGATCTACTTAGGATTATATATTTTTTAAACATATGTATGCGTTTTTAATATACATGTGTTATGCATACGTCTATAGTATATACGTGTTAATACATTTGTTGTGCCATAAATTCAGTTACTAAAAGAAAAGGATTTATTTTATAACTAAAATAAAAAGCAGCATAAACTGTATGCTTATTTTATTGCGTTTATCAATTATAATATAAAAATAATTATATTATTAATTATTTAAAAAAAGTCCATCTTTTACTTTTAGAAATTTCTTCAAACGATCGAACTTGAAATCACGATGGAAACTTGGTATCACGATGTTGCCTCTCGCTAAATCAATCTTTAAAACCTCGATATTTTGGTGAGATTTAATATAAAATATCTTCTCTCAAATTTAGAGAAGAAAGAATTTAGAAAAGACTCGTTCTGAGCCTCACGGAAATATCGAGATTCTAAAAACCAATCTGGTAAAGCCAGCACGCCAGCAGCATCGAAATTTTGTGTCGCAAAGTTTGCGTTCGTCGCCAGGGAGCTTTTCTCGAAATTCAAACGCTCGAGGATCACCCCATTATGGCTGCGGTTCACTTGACGCTACAAATGCTTCGAAGCATTCCTCTTCTCTTTTCTTTCAATGAAGAAAGAAGGAGAAGAAGAACGCTCCAAAGCATTTGTAGCGTCAAGTGGACCGCAGCCTATTTGGGCCAATCGCATGTTTTCGTTATCGCGCGCGTAGTAATTTCGGCAAGTACGCCGCGCGGCCCGCGCCCGCCCGCGCGAAGGAATGTAAGGTGTAAGGGGTGGGGGACAGTTCCCATCAGGACACCGCGCGATACGGCTGCGACGTCGCGACGCGGCGTGGATCCTTCCGACTTCCGACCTTCGATCAGCTTCGATCGTAATTGTATTCGGTCGCGAGCGAGCGTGTGTATAAATGTGGTGTGATGTAACGATATGGTGTACGTGACGCTTGCGGAGCCTGCGTTTTCTCGTCGCCGTGTCTCGCGCATGACGATGGAATCCCTGGAATATCGACCCGCGATCGAGGCCGGCGTTCGACACAATTTCCTGTAAGTACGCAACGATTCATATTTGTTCGACGCGAGTAATTGCGCTCGCGAATACGATCGCCATGTCGATTTCGTCCCGTCGAGAAACTCGTGCGGTTTTCGTCGCGAGCGCGATATGTTTGCCATGTTTCCCGTCGGTGCCGTTTTCCTGGAAGACGCTCGTCGCGGTCGTTTTTTTCGGACGGGTCAAATATTATTTGTAGCAGCCAAACTTCCCTGTAAGGGGTCAGGAGAAATAATAATCTTAGTCGCTCGATTGTGTCACTCTCCCATGGGCGTGCCCATCTGTCTGTATTCTCTACACCCTCCATGTACAATACTTACACTTTTATACACTACATTATTTATACGCGAGCGTTACTTCTGTAGTAACTTACGATAATTCCTCCGCGTAAACGGGGATATGTAGTAACTTACGATAATTTATTCCGCGCAAATGAGTGAACTATCGTAAGTTATTACAGAAGTAACGCTCGCATAAACGTAATAATGATGAGATATAGAAGATGATGAGATATGAGAAAAGAGAAGAGGAATGCTTCGAAGCATTTGTAGCATCAAGTCTATTAAGCTACTTCTTTCGTAATAAATTGTTAGTCTTAAGAAAATAAAAAACATTCTAAAATGACAAACATTTGTCACTAATAAAATTAAAAAAAGAAAAAGGCTGTGGTCCACTTGCCTTAATAAGTAACTTATTATTAATGTAACAGGATACAGGACAGAAGAAAATAAGATTATAGTTTAAACTTTACTTTAATACGGGATACAATAAACTTTTTTATAAAATACGGCTATATTCATAACTATAATTAAAATAATGAAATTATTACGATAATTATAAGAAAGACATGTAAAAATTAAAATAGAGGAGTTTACAATTAATAATAAATAACTAATAATGCTATTTGCACGAGGAAATTGAGATGTTTATACACTTTAACTGACAAAAGGTCACGAGAATTAAAAGAAATGTCACCCAACGTTTTTAATCATCTTATTAGATTTTCTCACAAAGTCAATAGTACATATGATTAACTGTACTGCATGCATGTATTATGAACAATTATTACAGATACAATTATTGGTTACATTCCTTTTTGAAGCGGGCTGTCAATGATACATTTTAAGAATAATCGATCTTGTCATCAGTTTTATATTGACTCTATCATTACAGTATAATAACGTGCGACTACAACAATAAAATATCAAAATTTAAAGAATATAGACAATTAATGACTAATGGTATTAGTGAATTTTGAAAGAGAGGACACAGCAATATATCATGGTAATCCGGAAAGAAAGAAAAAGCAGTCTACCTGCGAGCGGTGATCCTAAGCGGGTGAACTTCGACTGCTTTGACGAATTGAGATTCCGTCGCGGTCGTGACTAAAATTGAGATAAATCAGTCAGTGACAATGAAAAACTACGATAGCACGAGAACACGGTCGTCGAATTGTCTAAATTAATCGAAAGCGTTTATTTAGAAATGAATGACATGCTTTAGTTTTTTCTTTTTTGCTTTAGTTTCAATTCACAATATTGATTTCGTTGTTGTAGACGTAGAAGACGTCGACGATGACGTCGAACACGTGTTCCTGTCGCTAGGCGCGGTGCCTCGACGAATAATCGCGCGCGACGCTTTTCGAGGCGCGTGATCACGGCTCACAACGAACGTGACCGGGCTGCGTATATCGAGTTTAATAACACGATATAGAGAATATATTTCGTTTTAACTTTCAAACAAGCACAATCGGTCGATAATTCCTTACTTAATTTTACTATTTCAGAATTCTTTTTACCGTTTTTTTACATCTCAAGGTTTATGAAAATAGAAAATTTCATCGCACGTAAACTATGTAAATACTCGAAGCATTATTTCTGAAAATTGCATCGTTCGTTGATTACGATCGCTACTGCGATGCGAGATCGGTATCTCCTTTTTATCTCTCGGAAAAAGAGAGCGCATCTAGTGATTTATGCGGCGCTACCGGGGTTTTTGTCGGAGCGCAATGTAACGCTGATAATTCCGCAGGAGTAATGCCAGTAAGGCCCCGGACACACACTTTTTCGTAACAGTAACAGTAGGATTTCGACCAATCGCGTTACTCGAATCGGAAAAGTACGGCCGTACGTTCCCGAATCGAGCAACGCGATTGGTCGAAACCTTACTGTTACTGTTTCAACTGAAGAAACAAGTATGTGAAAAGAAAATTCTATGTTTGTGCAAAGCAGAGTTACATTTGCAAGACTCCGTGTTGAATTTGCGATAAATTTTCGCGTATCTTTGATCACAACAAACCCTATCTCGCGCGGAATTTTCAACGGTAACTGATAATGATTGACTCAAGGACAATCAGAGATATTGATCCTTATTAAATGTTTTACGTTACGTTTCGGTTTTGCTTCAAACAACAGGTTCTACGGGGATATGCGGTGTGCAACGTTGGTGCAATAGATTTTTCATGCATCTCATTTTATCGGTTTTATTATATATTGTAGCCTTGTAATGTTACTCAAATTTAATTTGCATTTCCTTCACTTGTCACGCGTAACGTAGCATTCAAATTTTTTTCTTTGCAATGTAATTTATGCTGAAACACATAAAAATAGTCACAATGACGTTCATATTAATTCGATTGTTCTCATTTGCCAAGTAACTGAGAATAAATATAATTAATCTTTTTTATCGTTTCAATTTGTTCGTATTTAAGCATAATCTTATCTCATTTATCCTTGATATTTACATTATTACACGTTTCTATCTACGTTGTTATATTCTGTAGCATGTTTCCAAATTTGAGAATAATACGATTGTGCGGCATTAAATGCAGTGTGATGAAATAAAATATTTTTTCAACAAATGCAATTTCATTATTCTTGAAATCCGTGACGTCTCGTATACGTACGTATACCTACATTTGTATGTACCTACGTTTGTGTATATGTATGTATGTATGTATGTACGTAGATATACGAATGGATGGATAGTGCGCCTTAGCGCACTCGCGCACTTTCCACGTGACCGGAAACTCGTTTTTGAGGGGGACGCCGACCAGAGAACCGGCCGCTTGTTCATTCCACGTTTATGTACTGTAATATTTATCTCGTCAAAATGTGATTTTTCACGAATCTAAAGTCCTTCTTGCTCGAGTCTTTATTTTCTTATGCTACCCTTCAGCCACCGACCGTTATGACGATCTGTTTACACGATACACACGTTCGAACTGGTTTGAACAGACCAAAGAACTGGATGTGTCAAAGAAAAAAAACCGAAATAACCACTTGGTTGACGGAACATTAAATACCGTCATATAGACATAAATATCAATAGAACGAGATTTAATCTCACGCAATTGAATTTCTCGCAAGTCTCAGATAAATCGCACGCCTTCCCAGATACGCTTTCGAAGAATATAAATTTTCGATTCATAAAAAGGAGAAGTGTAAATTGCCCCTGACTATTGCAGCGAAATGTACATAATTGCTTTTCTCGCATTAAAACGAATTGAAGTATCTACGTTTAATGTCATGAATTGTTATCGATCCAAACCCGAACTGTCGCGATCGATAATAATTGAATTACAATCAGTAGGTCGATAACATTGTTCAGTCTATATTTAACCCCAAAGCTCCTATATTTATGTCGAAGATAATTTATCAAAAATAAATTTGTCTTTCAATGCTAGTGCAAGTTAGCTATCTGCTCTCTAATATAAAAATTGTTGCAACAATCAATTATGATTTATATGCAGGTCATACGTTAGAAAATACAATGTTGTTATTATTAAACTGTAAGTTTATTTTTGACCCATTAATGTCTCATACTCGCGTATAATTATTTTGTAATAAATTCATAATCTGTGCTTTTCGCATTTAAGATAATATATGCATAAAATGTCATAGAGAGTCTTTCTATGTTAAAACATACATTGCAACATCATATATTTTGTGTTGTAGTTTTGTTCCATCATGGCAGAGTCAGATATGACTGCACAGAAATGGAATGAGGAGGGTGATAAAGAGTTTAACAATGGCAATTGGTCCAAAGCCTTAAGTCACTACACGAAGGCAATTGAACTAGCAACAGACGACACTGAGAAGGGATTGAATTACGATAATCGAGCTGCCGCGTATTTTGAGCAGGGCAATTACGACGAAGCGATTGAACACTGCAACAGTGCGTTAAAAATACTTGTGTGTTCGTATAACAATGTTATACAGGAGCTATTTATGAGCTTTCGAAGTGATATAGTTTCGACTTTTGAGTTCATCCCCTTAACCCCCAAACAACCCTTTAATTGATTCAACTCAAGAGAAAAATGTTGAGAAAAATCAAAATATATCGTATCGGGGATATAATTCGTATAGCGTATAAATTCTAAGAATAAACTCTTAAAATACGCGCATTTTGATTATTGAGCTACAATCCCTTTGCAAGAAAACCACCCCACATCTTCCCGGCTTAAGAGAGAACTGTACTTAAAATGAATAAAATTAATTATTTAGTCGCAAAATAGAGTCTCTCTAACTGTAAGAATGGTGGGTTCCCAATGTACAATATTGCTGCTCTTCATTATGACAACTGTATTTGTCGAAATGGACACTGACAAATGGCAAAATACGTTCCTAGTAATTACTTTGACGACAGTTGCGCTCGTAAATGCTGCGAGCGCAATTTTTGGAGGAAGTTTAATGGGCATAGTGGGCAAGTTTTCGCCGAAATACATAACCGCGATGTCCGGTGGGCAAGCTCTTGGAGGAATATTCACGGCCCTAACGGAAATATGCTCCCTGTGGATTGGTGCCAGTCCGGTACTTTCCGGCTTAGTGTATTTCATTGTCGGCGATACTGTGCTACTGTTGTCGCTGATCGCGTACATCCTTTTGGAGAAAGCGCCATTCTTCAAGCATCACACGATAGAGAAAGTACCTGATTGTTTGGAATCTGATTATTCCTTAAACGGCGAAGTCAGCTTCTCGACAAGTTCGATGGCTATAAATAGCCCAACATCTAAGATAGTTTATAAATATTTCTGTTGATAATTTCAAATTATGGCATAAATTCAGCATGACCAAAAATTCAGAATTTTCAGCAGGAGCATGAAGTTTCTTTTGTCGTTTTGAGCTTCTAAGGGCCAAAGCACATACGATTGTTGTAGTCGTGGACGTGAGTAACGCACAAGCTTTGGCGTATCCTGATCTGTCAGGTCGGGGACTACGACCGTCGTATATCGCTACGCCGAGAAGTACAGCGATCCGTGGGAGTACATCGACGACGTGTAGATGATCCCTGGGTATATAAACGCTTATGTGCTTTGGCCCTAAACGTATACCTATCAAAAAAGTTGTGCATGTTATTTGAAATATAAAAAAAAAGAGTGGAGACTTAAAAGAGACTTAAAAGAGTAAATCAGTTTTACATAAGAATCGTCCTTATTCATATATTATGCAAAAATGAGACCTCTATGAAGCTAGCCGACAGAAATTACAATGAGGCGCGAGCGAATTACGCGGGATCGCGCACCTGCACTTCCTCACACCTCGAAAAAATTCGTCCACGCAAACTCTCGCACTCTTTAATCGCACACGCCATTCGTTCGTGCGCTCGCTCGTCCTCGCGCATCTGTTCCAATTCTGCGTCGTTCACTTCGGGAAGTGTCGCGGCGTATGTCTCTCCATACTGCAGCATTTGCGCTGCCAACTGTTTGCGCCCGAGCATCGTATTATATCGCTCGATCTTCTGCGTCGCCCGCTCGCGCAAAGATTATTAACGTCTTGACGACGAGGACCAAAACCAATGGTCGAATCGTCATGATGATTGTGTGCCAATTATAGCCGGAATAAATGAAAATTTATTTATTTGCAAAATAAGTTCAGTTAATTAGGTTAATGTACTGCGCTGTATGTATGTACATACGTCGACACGCTCTTTGATGACCAAAATAAAATTATCAAGGATAAAGCTCTCAATAACAATAAATAAACTAACAAAGGCAAATAAGAGCTCGTTCGCAACGATGGTCGGGCGACAGTAATAAAACTAAAATTACAATAATAAATAAATTAATATAATATAGTAAACGTTTCGGTCCTTGGTTTGGAACCTCCTCAGTACATACAGATGGTCAAGTGAATCAATGTAGTGGTCAAAAGGTAGTATAAAATGCAGTCAAACTTCGCTCTCCAAGATATATTGTGAGAGTTTGGATCTCGTATCTTCAATGTGACTGTTACCTTAATTCTACAAATAAAAATAAATTAATTAAATACATATGGTCATACATTAAAAAATAAATCGCAAAAGTTACCTGACAGTCAAATTGATAAAAAATTAAGACACCATCGGGTGATTGGTCGCGCCATTCTTATGTTTGCGCTGCTTCTTCTTCTTACGAGGCGGATTTTGCTCGGGATTGGCCGCCTTGGATCCACGGTTTCTGATCCTAGTGGATCCTCTATGTCCAATATTCCCTGTTCTATGGCTGATATGTCGGGTTCCACTATAATTGTTTCCACCGGCTGTGTGGTATGCTCTTCTGTATCACTCGCCTGCTCCGTGGTGACTATCTAGTTTATGACAACGTGTATCAGCTGGACATCACAAGTAAAATTATACAAAGTTGATATACGTTTAAATCTATTATACTTGGAATTCTCGTTAATACTTAATTTTTACGTATAACATACCATCGTGTGTTTATTGGGATGTATACATTGATCAGTGTGACGCACGCGCTTGAAACAGGTGAAAATATCTTCTTCAAAACGCGTCGACCGCATCAACCGAAATGTATACGCATTATTGTGATTGGTGAAACGCGTTTTAAACAATAAATCAATATGAATCGAGTATCGTGCAGCAAGACAACTGGCATTTTTTAAAAATGTGCACAAACAACATGTGAAAAATTTAATAAATTGCTCCGTCATTTTCGCATTACGACGAAACAATGGTCCAATTGGTTTTTTTTTCGGCCGACCATTGTGCACGATGCCCAATTTATCAAATTTCAATGACATTGTGTGTGTGCATACGATCTATTCTCATTCATTACCTGGGTTTTATTGGAGGAATCTTGAATCCTCCAATGATGGAATCTCCCCTTCATTTTATTCGTTTTAACGAAACTTTGTGATAAAACGTTTTTGAGCGTTCGAAAGCGGCCATTTCTTGCAAACGACGGGTAATATTTTTCGATGTATTTCCATATCTGCGTTGACGTCATCTCTTTTTTGGATGACTGGCGGATCGCCTCAGTAGCTAGGCGCAGGTATTCCCCTCGTTTCCTGCGCTGAAAAAAAAAAATGTATCAATAGCATCTACATACCCCACACAGCACGTAATATTACAGAAATATTGCAGTAATATTGCAATATAGCGGAAATATTACGTATTACAATGAAATATTACAGAAATATTACTGATATATTACACGTTTTTGAATAATATTGAAATATTACAGTAATATTGCTGCAATATATACAATTTCATAAACAAATATCTTGTCTCAATGACAAATAAAAAGATTTACCGGACCGACGAATATCGCCGTTTTTGTCGACGGCAGCTCGACCAGTGGAACGCAAAAATCATCTGGGCCGTACTTCGCTGTATCGTCGTGCGTAAAATGTTTTGCGTAATAAGCCGACAATTGATTATGGTGCAGAATGTAGTATCCAAGGTCATGCTCCTCAATCATCCTCATCGCCTCGTCGTATGTTCCACACTGACGAGCGGCGTTGAGAAGAGCATTCCTATCGTCGTTTTTTGGACGACGATCATAATGCGATACATCACCCTTGAGAAACATCCGTTTCTCACCACTTTTACACGCGTCGTCAACGCGCTTGACAAATAACTTCGTGTCGGCCGTTATCACAATTGCGTCTCCATCGGGCATCTTCCTCCGTACAGATGCGAGCTGTCTTTGGTTTTTAAAGCCGAACATTATTTCGGCAACGTACACTCCATCCGCACACACTGGCTTTTCACTACCAATGAGCCACTCGGACTCTCGCTCGTAAAAAGTCACTTTCTCGCGAAGTTGTTGTTCACTCGCACCCGCGACGCGAACATTAAATGCGCGCGATCGTGACATGGTTGCAAAGACGAACGATAAAACGCACGACGCTAACGATGAAAACCTTGAATGATGAATAGCGCACTTTTAAACTCTTTTACGGAGCAGCGTAACGTAATGCACGCACCACATGGAAAAGAAGCTTTCGGAGCACTCGAAACGCCATTGATACGCAACGCGAAACGACCCCGTACAGTTTCATCACGGGCATGCGCGACGACAGGTGGGTGTGGTGCGGAGCGAGAGGCACCGCGCGCGATAAGCAAAGTGGGGATAATACATGCCGCTCCTATATATATGTATGTGTGCGCGCGAGTACTTGACGATTCCGCGAATCCAAACATGGAATCCAAACAAACCAGAGTATCGCGTAGCGCGCTGTGCCTTTCCGGAAAAATGACAACTCGTCGCCGTCCCCCCCCCTCCCCTCCACAGCATCTTTGAATCACCAAAACCGTAATCAGGACATCTGCAACCATGCTGGAATAAAAAAATTTCTCAACAATCGGCATTATCCATAAAACATTACGACCCACCAAACTAATTAGCTCTCACTGCCCTCGACCGTGCCCCGATGATGATGATGATGATGATGATGATGATGATGTAGATGATGACGACGATATACCCATATACCCAATAATCTGCGAATGTCTAAATTAAAATTTCAACCATCCAGCATCGTGGTGGTAACATTGTGGTAACGAGTTTCGAAATTTAATCCGAATCATACATGTATACGAATTGCAGTCTGCATGAAATTGCGCCGCGTCTTTGGCACGACGGATCGATTCGCGCGCGCGCGCGCGGTAATTCCGTAACAGAGTTGACGAGGGGAAAAAAAATAATAATGAAAAAAAAATAATACATGGTACATCAATCATAGTTTTGCGCGCACGCGTTAAAGAAGAAAGATCTTACTCGATATTACTTAATTTTATTTTATTTTTCCAGCTACTGCAAACGATCCTTGATATACAGGAAACATGTTGCGCTCTCTCTCTCTCTCTCTCCATCTCTCTCCTCTCAGCTGCCTCTCTCTCTCTCTCTCGTACTCTCTCATCCATCTCTCTCTCGCCCTACTCTCTCTCCCTCTCTCTCCCTCCCTCCCTCCCTCCCTCCTCCCCTTCCCTCCCTCCCTCCCTCCCTCCCTCACCTCCCTGCCCTCCCGGCCCTCCCCTCCTCCCTCCCCCTCCCCCGCCCGTCCCCGCATCCTCCTCCCTCCCCTCTCTCTCTCTCTCTCTCTCTCTCTCTCTCTCTCTCTCTCTCTGTATTTCTGTCTTTTTCGTTTCATACACTTGTTCCGCTCTATGGAATCAATTTTTTTTCCAGTTTTCAAGTTTTTTAAATTGACAATTGAACGAAATAGATATTTTTCATAATTGTGAAATCGAATTTTATCCTCATTACACACTCCTCTCTCGCTGATACATACCTTCCAACACGTGTGTCACTCTAACAAACAACGTTGAAATTATTTCAAATAATTTATAGTAATGTAACAAGTAATGACTTGTGAGTGTGAATGTAAAAATTTCGAGTACCGCACAAACGGTAGGAAGGTGGAAGTGAGGGAGGAAGGGAGGTAAAATTATTCTACAAAATTTAATCAATATTTAAAGATGTAATACACATCATATACATCATATGTGTGTGTTTGTGTATGTGTGTATTAAAACGAAATTGAAGAAGAAAAATATCCAACAAAACGTCACAATTTAAATAATTTTGGATGTTTGATTCTTCATTCTTTGCTTCCGGGATATAAATATAAAAAAAAATAAAAAAATTATATTCCTTCGCTTACAAGTGCGCAACGTTCTATTAATATCCTGGCAAAGTTCTTTTATAAATACCAATTATATTATTAGACAAATTGATGATTGGTTATTTAGAAATATGTTTTATTAATATAATTATAGTTTTATTAGTATAGAAATAGTATGTATATATAGTAATAAAATAAGCAATCATTTTACGAAATATAAAATAAGTGTAAAGAAAAATTAAGATGTATAACTTATTGTGATTTAAAAGTTGTAAATACATTATATATTTTTTATATTAATAACATAGTACAATCTTTAATATTAATAATAACAGATACATACGATGTAGCTAATATTATTTAATATTAATATAACAATAATTAATTTTTTAATATTAATAGTATTAAAAATAGTAATAATAAAAGTGAACTGAAAGTATTGAAAATAATTAAGAATAATTTAACAAATTAGTAATAAATAAGTAGTAAATAGCTTAAAGCTAAAAATAAAGATAGATATTCAGAGAGCAAGAGACATTACACGAATTATTCTGAGACTAATTTATATGCTTTTTGTTTCATAGATTTTGCAATCACTCGAACATACTTACTTATATTTAGTTTTACAAGTACAACGATAGAGAAGTAAACTGGTAATTGTGACAGGAAAAGTAAAGTTTCCCCTGACGTCAAAGCTTGACTCATTTACTCCTCGAAGAGTCGTCAAAACTTGCCCATTTGTTTAATTGTCGATGTATGTATCCTCTGTTTGTCTCATTTGAATGTTTGTTGTGTTTTGCGTTTATTCGTTATTAGCGAGCTCCATTGAGCTTTATAAACGTTAATGCACATGCGTGAAAAGATCAATATCGATCCGTATAGATAGATCCATATAGAAGTTAGATTAGGAAATTGGGGAGGAAAACGGTCCGCGCGCTACCATAAAATTCAAGTTTCAATTGTGATCGAAGACAGCTTAGTCGAAGAAGCCTGTACATAGTCGAGTGAGTCGAGAATAAATCATATTTCTTTACCTCAAGCAATAATTACCTATAATAGCAGTCTTGCAAAACTATTTATTTTACGGGTCCTCCAACTGAACCATCCTTGTGTCATGCGAAAATTTCATAAAATTATAAGTTTATAAGTTCTTTTAAAACTGATTGGCGCCCAGATTATTAACGATTGGAAGAAATTTTATTATAGATCATGAATAATGAGCCGATGTCAGAGCTTCCTTAATATGTATAATACTAATAGGGGAGACCGGGGCTATGTGTCCACACTTTACGCTTTTTTCAAGTTTACTAAAAAACTAATAAAGGTATTTGGCTAAAATTTTAATGGTATAACCTTTCAACCTTGCTATTAAAAAAAAAAAAAACATAATTAGAATCATTCATCTTTTAACATTTTAAAGAGGCGAATTTTTTAAGTGGACAAGTCAAGCGTAGACAGAAAGCCCCATATGCGGGGCTATAATATCAAATAAGTATAAAGAAAAATTAAGGTGTATAACTTATTGTGATTTAAAAGTTGTAAATAAATTAATATTTTAAATATTAATAACATAGTACACGGAGATAATTTTTTATTATATTTTACCCTTAAATTCACTACAAACTTAGGACAACTTGGCAACCAAGGAATTTTTAAAATATACAAAAGACATTTTACAAACAACGTGATAAAAATTACCAAGCAGATTGGTAAATTTTGAAAAATTATTGAAATTTCCTAGATATATTTTAGTAAAATTAATCAAACATATTTTATATTTTAATGTAATAGATATTATTGGGAGTACAAATAAGTCTCTGCCTCCCTCTGTTTAAAATAATAGATACAATATGATCGAATTACATTATATTACATTCAATTTCAATGTAAATTAATAAGGTTTTTATTTATTTACATTGAAATTGAATGTAATATAATGTAATTTGATCATATTTTATTTATTATTTTAAACAGGGGCCTATATCGACAACAATAAATAATTACATAATTTCATTACTGGATGTCGAGCTATTTCCTTCACTAGAGTAGCCACTGCTGTCTTCACTCAAGTCATCATTCATATTAGCTTCAAAATTTATTTCTATTAAGTCGTCATCCTCAAAATTTACATCCATTGGGTCGTTATCTTCATTAGCGTTAAAATTTATTTCCATTAGGTCGCCATTTTTACCCCCTTCGGCCATTAATACTGCGAAGTCATTTTCATTTTCCATGTTATACAACGCGTTATCGTTATTAATCAATTTATGTATATCATCACTGCAAGTTAATATACATATTGGTTACATATTATTGGAGGAGGAGGAGGAGGAGGAGGAGGAGAAAAAGATATCAACAACATAATTACCTAGCTTCATCGATGGACAATGAAGGCGGCGATCCCTCTTCTGAGAATATACCGTTAGTGTCCAAGGCAATCGCCGCTTCTCCTTCTTCGATGGCACTACAGCCCAGGGCGGGCCATGGCCTCTCGAATTTTGGACCTCCAGGCGTCCCGATCCACGGCCTCTCTCTTCCAGTTGTTCACTCGTAGCAGTGCCTTCGCGTCAGCGGTCACACTGTCCTCCCATCTGTTCCTCGGCCTTCCCCTCGGGCGTCCTCCCAAAAATCTCGTTTCCAGCACTCTCCTCGGCATCCTCCCCGCATCCAGTCGTTGCACATGCCCGGCCCATCTGAGCCTCATGAGGCCTATATATGTGGATAGTTCGGGTGCCCCATATAACTGGTACAGCTCGTGGTTATATCTGATTCTCCACATGCCATCTTCCTGTGTCGGGCCGTAGATTCTTCTCAGGACTTTTCTTTCGAAAGCATCCAAAACGTTTGTACTCCTCTGCGTGATCGCCCAGGTTTTGCAACCATACGTAGCCACGCTACGTATTAGCGTCTTGTAGAGCAAGATTTTTGTATCTCTGCGTACGTCTCTCGATTTCATTATTGGTAGCAAGGAGAAGTACGCCCTGTTTGCCGCCTTGACTCTTGCCTGGACCTCTCTGGCTTCGTTATTGTCTGAGGTGATTATTGACTCCAGGTATTTGAACTCCTCTACATTTTCAAATGTATAGCTTCCAAAGTTGACTCTATGCCTTGACCCGCCTCCTCTTCTTGACATAATCATCATCTTGGTTTTGTCCTCATTCACCTGCAGCCCAATTCTCCTCGCTGCCTCCTCCAATCTTCTGAAGGTTTCATGGAGTTCCGACAAGGATCTTGCGAAGCAATCTATATCGTCTGCGTAGGCTGTCAGCTGCTTGGATCTGTAGCAAAGCTCACCGTTGACGTCCACCTCTATTTCCCGCACTACTCCTTCTAATGCCAGATTAAAAAGCATGGGAGCCAGCCCGTCTCCTTGTTTCAGTCCTCTGTCGAAGGCGAATTCCGTCCCCAGTTCTCCCTGAATTCTTATTATAATTTATTATAAAAACAATTTTTTTTATGTCACTTTATTTTATTTCCGCGAATTTCTTTACGGTTTACCTCTTATCAGCCTGTGCTTTTGATACGTCTGTTAAGGAGTCAGCTTTTGGTAAAGGTTAGTTAATTTCTCAATATTTTTTTTTCAGATTGGTCGCACGATTTTGCGCAGCGTGATGAATTCATGGTTATTTTTGTCAGCCTGATTAGCTTTGGTGGAATTCCCAGATCCAGCATCGTGGTGTATAGTTTTTCTCTGTCTATGCTATCGTAGGCTTGTCTGAAGTCAACAAAGAGTTGGTATACGTCGATGTTGTATTCCCAGCACTTTCTCAGGGTTTGCCTTACTGTGTGAAGTTGATCTATTGTCGATCTGTTGTTTCGGAAACCTGATATTCTCTTGATATTCTCCCAGGGCCCGTTCTGCGTAGGGTTCCATATTTTTGTATCGTTTTCTTAGCTTCGTCCAGTTGTGCTTTATAGTCATCCAGTTCTTTATTTAACCTGTTGGATTTTTCTTTTTCGTTTGTAAATTCCTCCTTTATTTTTGCCAGCTCTTTTAATTCGTCTGTGAACTTCGTAGTGAACTGTCTAATAAAAAATAATTTCCTCATATATCCCATTTCTACAACAAAAAACAGTAGGGCCCGGTTTCACCAACGTGATTTAATCTAATCGGTCGATTAAACTCACTCTTTGTCTCTTTCTAAAGGGACAGTTAGAAAGAGATGAAGAGTGAATTTAATCGACCGATTAGATTAAATCACGTTGGTGAAACCGGGCCTATAATAAACTAAGTACGCGCCTTCTTGCTCTCATTCCTCTCCGTGCACAACTCGCTCTGAAAGTCAAGGTTGCACGCGCGTGCGACTTATGTCCATTTCTATCAACGCAGGTTAATTTTAATCTTGGTTTAACCTACCTGTCATCTTTTCCTAGTTCTAAAAGTTAAAAAAAGATAGAAAGTAAGTTAAACCGAGATTAAAGTTAATCCAGATTTGTAGAAATGGGCATTAGAGCCAATTTCACCAACCACGGTTAGCTTAACCGACGGTTAAAGTTAGCAGAATTGACCAATAGAAATAAATCCAGACGGTTTTTGATGATCGAAGTAAGGATCTTATATGCAGTGTTTAGCAGAGAGATTTCCCGATAGTTTTTACATTCTAAGTTGTCTCTCTTCTTATGGATAGGGCAGATTATCCCTTCCTCCCATTCTTTGGGGATAGCTTCCTCGTTCCAAGCTTTCTGGATTATCTTGTGTATGGCCCTCAGGGCCGGCAGTCCTCCGTGCTTGAAGAGTTCGGCTGGTAGATTGTCTTTTCCTGGTGCTTTGTTATTTTTTAAAGATCTTATTACTTTTGATATCTCTTCTAAGGTGGGTGGATTGTCCTCCAGCTCTGCCACTGAGTTGTTATTCCATATGCGGGGGTCCGACTGGTGTTCCCTGTTCTGGGTCGAGTCCTTATTCAGTAGTTGTTGGAAGAACTTTTTCCATCTTTTGGCCACTGGTTCCCTTCCCACCACCACCGTTCCTCTTGAGTATCTGCATATGTTGGGGGCCGGTTTAAATCCTCTTCGGAAGAAGTTCAGCTCCCGGAAGGCTTCCCTTGGGTTTTGTTCATGGAAATTTTTTTGCATTTGCAGTACTCGGTCGTTGGTGGATTCACGCCTTTTCTTTCTGCAGATCTTTTTCGCTTCACTTTTTGCTGTTTTATATTCCTTTTCTCTCCGTCTCGTGGGTCGGGACAACCATTGTGTTCTGAGCTCATTCCTTCTTTCTGTTGCCTCTCTGCATTCTTCGTCGTACCAATCGCTCCTCTTCCTCACGTTCCGGTATCCAATCGTTTCTTTCGCGGCCTGTTTTATTATACTTTTCAGAGTTTCCCAGCTGTCCTCTAACGACAGTTCATCCTGCATGACTCCTGTTAGCCTTTCCTCCAGTCTTGACTGGTAGATTTCATTTGTTCCTTCCTCCTTCAATCTATCCACATTGAACTTTTGGCATCTAGTGTGTGCTTTTGTTTGCCTGCTCGACATACGGCACCGGAACTTAACTCCTACCAGGAAATGGTCTGACTCCACATTTGCTTTCCTGTACGTTCTTACTCGAAGTACGCTGGATGCTCCTCTTTTCTCTATAAGTACGTGGTCAATCTGGTTGCACGTTAAGCCGTCCGGCGAGTTCCATGTTCCCTTATGTATGTTTTTCCTAGGGGAGTATGTTGAGCTGACTATCATATTCCTGCTAGTCGCAAAATCTATCACTCGGAGGCCGTTATTATTTGACTCTGCGTGTAAGCTCTCCTTCCCTATGATCGGGCGGTATATTATTATTGCTTCTCTTCCGATTTTAGCATTTAAGTCTCCCAGCATCATTTTAATATCATTAGATGGTGTTGTATCATATACTCGTTCCAGTATACTATAGAAGGAGTCTTTGGTAGAGTCTTCCTTTTCCTCTGTTTCCGCGTGCACATTGATCAGACTAAGATTAAAGAATTTGGTTTTTATTCTGATAGTACACATTCTGTCACTGATCGGTCGAAACTCCATTATATTGTCTGGCAGGTCCTTGTGTACCACAAAACCCACTCCGAGGAAGTGTCTTTGACCTCCACTGTGGAAGAAATCATAGTCTTCTATTCTCATGGTGCTATTTCTTTTCCACCTTGTCTCTTGGATTGCTAGGATCTGGATTCCACATTTTGTCATCTCCTCTACCAGGCTTTTAGCTGCTGCTGTCTCGTACAGGGTTTTTACGTTCCACGTTCCTATTCTCAATTCCATATTACGTAGCCCGAGTCGTCGCCGTCGTGACCGTCCCATCCGAGGCCCAGTTTCTGGTTTCTTAACAAGTTGGTTTGACGGGGCAGGTTGTTAGCCTAGCGCCCAACCCCCAACCTGGGGGCCAGGGACTCTTCTGTTGGGGTTACCATACCTTAGCCGAGTTGTACCGGTTTTAGGACGCCGGCAGCTCGCCCTTCGCCCTCTCCTGTTAGCGTTACCCAGGGAGCACCACTCGGAGGTAGAAGTAGGACTTACTAGGGTTGTGTGCACTTTCAGTGATTTATTGCTACGCATCTCTCGACAACATGCGCAGCCACTGAGCACCCCTTAGCCATTTGCCCCCCTTAAGTCATCCTCATTAGCGTTACAATTTCTTTCTATTAGGTCGCCATTTTCACCCCTTTCGGCCATTAATACTGCGAAGTCATTTTCATTTTCCATGTTATACAACGCGTTATCGTTATTAATCAATTTATGTAGATCATCACTGCAAGTTAATATACATATTGGTTACATATTATTGGAGGAGGAGGAGGAGCTTTTCTCTCTTCCACCGCCATGTCGGTCTTCGACGTCAAAATCACCGTTCTTGAAGCGTTGAAACCACTCTCGGCACGTTTTTTCACTAATAGCGGCCATACGTATTTGAGAGCATTCGATGAGCTTCAGCCGCAGATTTCTTCATATTGAAGCAGAAAATTAAAATCTCCCGCAAATGACGCTTATTCGGCTCAAAACTCGACATTTTCGCACGAAAAAAATTATGTGATGCTGATACAAAATCGCTAATATTTCAAGGTTATGGTGTTGCCAGATGTCCAACCTTACGATATGACGTTTTACATCTGACAATTTCAACCATAACCTTCTGATGGGGCCATCTTTTGTTAAACGGCGGAGACTTATTTGTACTCCCAATAATATTTTTTATTATGATAGATATTAATCAGAATAACTCGCATAAAATTCTTGGTGGTACATGTTGTCCCACAACTACCATGATTTCAGGGTAAATTTTAAGAGAAAATTCTCTCCGTGTGACGGTTTAAAATAGATAATAAATATAAACGATATTATAATTATATACGTACATTCGTACATATTGTAATTTATTACAATTTTGATACATATATTTACTTATTGTAGTCATTACTTACATATGGAGTGTTTATATTTCTTTATATGTTAGTTACCTGAGATTAAAATCCCGAAGTCGTAATAAATATCGTAATATCTGAATATAATAACGCGATTTTCTTGATGATTGAATCGAGAAATGCAGCAGTTCTAATTGCCCAATCGATGATATATCTTACTTGACACGCGAGAAGAATTCTAAAGAAAATTGATTGAGATTAACATGTATTGTACAAATTAATAAAAGTGCCAAAATAGTAAATAAAGAAATGATAATTAGAAAAGGAACATAAAAAGATTTTAAATGGAATATAATTACAAAGCATCAAATACATACTACAACTACAGATAAAGAGATAATTATGAATAATAAATAGCAATGACATTGATTTAAAATAATTGCTGCTGATATAAATACTAAATTAATTATAATACTTATTACAAAAATGGAGACAGAATGTTTGTGTCTATTACTATTACCTGGAAAGGAAATGCGAATCATGAAGTTTGAATATCGTTAACATATACTCCAAACGCTAGTTATTTTACTGGAATTTTCCACATGTGTGTCAATAATATATGAGTACGATGTGAAAGCAAATATCATAAACGTTTCTTGCACAATTCTCAAGTAATAACATTGCATTGAGTAAGATAACAATTATTCTCTCTATGGAAAACGGACTTTATTGTATCAGTTCTATTATATATACTCACTAAATTATTAATATGTGAAAATGGAAAGTTATACAGCAGCATCAGATCGCGTGTAAATATGATACAATTACTGCATTAACGTAATTAATAATTTAAATTTATATAACGAACAAAGGTTTTGACAAGTTTTGAGTACTTTAGTGCAACTTTGTCGGTTACAGCCCGATTTTATGAAATGTAGTATTAATGACAAAATACGGAAAGATATACAGTAACGCGTATGATGTAATAATCAATATATTCTAACTCATTAGGTATTCTAGACAATTAAATGCTTATCAATGCTAATTCGTTACCGATTCGGGAAGCCGTTTGTTTCTACGTCTTATGTGTATAATAGACAATGTGCGAATGACAACTCGATCCGACAAGTAGAGGACGAGGACGTAACTCTGATTTCTAATTGGCTATTTCAAATAATCGTTATTGGTTATAAGCATCCGATACAAAATTGTTTGTATTTTTAATGGCGCGTTTTTCTCGCAATTTTAAAATTATTTAGGACCGCGTTACTTCTTAAAGATACATATTTTATTTATTCTGTAATCCTGAAAGTCGGCGAATGTTTCTGTTAGTCGATAATCTGATCTTATCTTCCGGGAGAGGTAATATACGAGATTTTGTTTCTAATTCTCGATACTATATCTGCGCATTATTCCTTATTTTAAGGATAAAACTGTAAATGTGTAGGATTTTCTCACGTAAGTAACATTTCGAAAGAATTACATGAAGGAAAAAAATATACATATGTACATATTCTAGTGTATTTATGTAAGTTAATATCCATTTTAATTCTTTTTAAGTTCTTCTAAGAATAAAAATAATTTTAAATATAGTTTCTTAAGTTTAAATATATTTTCTTTTATTTCAAAATCATTACTTTTCAACATTGCATTGTCTCAATCTTTATTATAAAACCTTAACCTTTTGTTATAAAAGTAGTGTAGAAAGTGGATTCAAATTGTCCTGCCACTAATCCATTAGAACAAAAGACGATGGATAAGAAGTAAGGAGGGAAAGTGCGCGATTAATAGACGGCATTCAAACGTAACAGTAAGAATACACTGCGCGTTCCTTATGCCCGTATCAGACTACGGATTGGGATTGATACAACATTATTTTCATAATTTCTTTAAAGGTCTATCATCTAGCCACAAATTTTTTTTTTAGCACGTTTTCTTCTAAAGTTTGTTGGGGTGGATTAATCTCTACTGTATCTGCTATTTTTACACTTTCTTTGTTATCTTTCCTAAATGCCTCATCAGTTTGTTCAGACATTACATTGAATAAATATTCTTCTGAATTTTTGTTCTTGTTAGAAGAATTTTCTTCTTTTAATTTTTCCAACATCTTTACACTTGATATTAGTCTCTTGTTCTGCTCGTTTAATCCGATAAAAATAGGTTTACGATTTGAGAAATAAGTTTCGTATACTCCAGCACTATAATTTAATATTTCCTTCGATATAAATATTACATCTATCTGCGTATTAAAGTTTGTAGTTGACACTTTGGTACTAATTGCACGTTTAAATTGTAATTCATTTAAATGTTTTTCTAAAAATCCTCCTTTATTATACGAGTCGTAATTAAGTCACCTATTATAATTTTTTTTTACTAACAGATTTGCTTAAAATATTACTCAGTTCGTGCGTATACATAGTTCTAGGTACTGAGGGAAATTTATAACCGGTAATGATCTCCACCTTATTTATGTTAATGCGTATCAAGTCAATATGACGCTGTTGTCCATTTATAGTTTCATCTTTTGTATATGGTCATCAGTAAATGCGTTAAGTTCCCTCCTAATAAAACATATTATTTCTTTTGGTAAACGTTTATCATAATTATCTGGTCGGAAAATAATATTAAATCCTTCAAATGACAAATTGTCTGTTGTGATTGTTTGTGTTTCTGCAAAAATTAATAAATCTGCTTGTTTATTACCATTTATCACAAGATATATTAATCAAATTTTATTCAGTGACCGTACGTTCTGATAAATAATTTTTATTTGGTTTTCTTTATAATTTTGGAATACGACAGTTTAAGACACTTCTCTTCTTTTAGACGTTTGTTTCTAATTCCAATAGATTATTTGCTCATGGTTTTTTTTGTGATGTAAAACTTCCAAGAATATATAAATTAGATAATTTTGTTACTCTACTCAGCGCTACGTACAACATTGGCTTTGTCATACGTCAATTATTTCTAAAATCAACACATACTTTTTCGTAGGTTTGACCTTGGCTTTTATGGATTGTTATAGCTTCAGCAGGTGTAATGGGAAAGTGTTCCCTTACGATTTGATATCCCATTCTCTCATTGACGTTCAATACGACAGAGAGCGGTGATAGCGGAACTAAACACATTTCCATACAATTTTCAGTCATATACTTTACATATGGTCTTTGTTGTTCCACGCCAATTTTATTATTATTGAAATCAAGCCATATTTTAATTGGTTCATCTGTACCTGGTTTAAACGTTGTATTTTTCAATATACCACAAGCTAACTAGGCCTTCTTCTACATCTATATTAGTAATTATCATGTATTTGATACCTATCAATAAGTTGATATATGAGTAAACGTTGAAAGAATATATTCTTAATATAACTTTGAAAGCCAAGCCACCACATTCTGTTCTTTTTCTTTTTTTAAATGATGTTAGTAATTTACTTCTTAATTTACTACTGACTTTTCCTAAAATTGTGTCTTTGGCTATAGATTCATAAGCTATACCATCTTTTAAATCGATTTTTAATTGATTAAAACTATCAACTGAGTGATTATCAGCATATAATCTAATTGCATCTTTTGGAACGTATTCTTCTGTCGTTTCTCTTGACTTAATTAGAGAAATATCATTTTCACACATTGTTCCTTTTGCAAGGTTGTTAAGAGCTTCGATAAACGTTTTATCTTCTTTTTGTCTCATTATTTCTGTTAACTGAAAGAATTCAAATTCATTCTATAGAACATTTTCTGAAAATACGCTTAACATGCAAGATTTCGGACAGAGATATATTGAAGTATCCATAACCGGTGGTATTGATAAAGATCACCGACCACCAGGACAGAAACTCGACCAAAACTTTTATCACGTCCCATTATTTGTCTTAATCATGTATCCACTCGACTAAACATTGTACTACCTACCATAGATATTATAGTAAATTAAAATGCCTCAATGTATAAAAAATAGGAAGCAATGTGCAAATTTCTAATTTTCATACTTTCTTATTATATTGGCAAATGTTTTCTAATTCTATTGTATTCTTAGGTCATATCTACCCCTATTTCATATATAATTCTTTAAAATTTGATTGGTCAGTTCTCGTGTTACACACATTGAAATTTCGGAGAATCGTATACATATAATAGAAACTTTATAAAGCTGGGTCTAATCAACCAAATCTTAAAGAATTATATATGAAATAGGGGTAGAAAGACTGAAGATTATAATAGAAATAGAAAAGTGCCAATAATTAATACTAAATTGTCAAAAAACATCAATTTGTGAAGTCTCAATTATTGAGACTTGAGATGTAGCCCTTAAAGGTAAAAATTTTAAAATATTGGCAATTTTTCTAATTCTATTGTATTCTTCAGTCTTTTCTACTCCTATTTCATATATAATTCGTTCAGATTTGGTTGATTAGTTCTGGAATTATAGAAATTTCGGTAAATTTGGCACATACACACATACATACATACATACGGACATTTTTTTAAATTGCGATTTTTTTTTACGTTTTAGAACATTCTGAACACATTGGCAGCAATAAAAAAAATATTTTTTTAACGAAACAAAGCTTCCTCTATGAGGAAGCAAAATGGGTAAAATTCTAATAAACAGTCCTACAGTTTTCTACTCCCCAAAAGGGGATTTCATTTCTAGACCAAGAGGATTGGACACTTAAGAAACAATACAAAAAAAACAAGAGAAAATGTTACTAATTGAACTTTATGCACACAAAAACTATAAAAATACAGAAAAACATAATAAAATGTTACTAATTAATCTTTATACACACAGAAACTAAAAATTGCAATGATCAAGTAGACCGACAACTTTTGTGATAAGAAAAGGAAACTCCAGTTAGCTCGTACATAGTAGCCAATATGATTGGTAGAATAACATTAAAACTTTAGTTAGCTCGTAATAAATCAATACATTTATCATGATGATATATAACTCTTCATAATTTTCTGTCTCAGTAGAATATCTGAGAAAATGTCAATAGGAGTTGGTACGTTTTTGTACGTACTAAGCAGAGGAGGAACTTCTACTTCTAACGTCTTTCAAATACTATTTTCTTCTCAGGGCATATTACTTTTTGCATATTTTTCTAACATTTTTTGTAACATTTTTTTAATAATTAATTTTAAATATTTTTCATTATGATATCTTTTGTAAAACTGAAAATTGCAAATATATATACATATATAAGGGAGACCGGGGCTATCTGTCCACAGTACTGCTATCTCAAGTTTTAAGAGACAGATGTCTGTACCATTGTAACAAGTAGTTGAAAAATGCCCTACGTAAGAGATTTAAATGTTGTTTGTTTTCTTGCGATGCCTCTCGCAGACGCGTTAAAGGAAAGCGAAAACAAAAAATTATTCACATTTTTCGACGGTCAACAAATTTTGCTGTGCGACAGTAGTTTAACTCAAATTAAAGTAAGCAATTCATAATTTTATCAATCAATATATAGTATCAGGTGTGAGAAGCGTCAAATCTTAATTCAGCATTATCTAAAATTGGCAACATGTTAAAGACTGAAAAAACGTAGTCGGGGCTATCTGTCCTATTTTTGAATGGGGCAATGTGTCCACACTTCAATGACGGATTGTTCTTTTGTTAATAGATTATGGTGCGAACTACAAAAGAAACGCTTTTCTTAAGGGGGGGGGGGGGGGGAGCCTCATGTAACCGGTCAAAAAAAATCGAAAAAAATTTGTATTGCATAAATTATTAGTATAATATCTCTAGA
Source organism: Temnothorax rugatulus (assembly GCA_035220575.1). NCBI lineage: Eukaryota > Metazoa > Arthropoda > Insecta > Hymenoptera > Formicidae > Temnothorax > Temnothorax rugatulus. Next base: position 14,614 of record JASTWL010000203.1, on the reverse strand, counting down.
AAATGTCTTTTTCTGGCAATTCTGCGGGTGTGTGAAGTTGGCACCCCTACTTTAAAATTCGATAGTTCTGATTAGAGCTCCAGTTTCTTTTCGAAGAGTATAGGAGTATTTTTATGTTTATAAAAATAGTTCTGGCGATTAACACTATGAAAAGGCAATTAAAAAATGGGGTGCTAACTTCACACCCAACTTTAAGACCGAATAGTTCATCTAAAAATTTTGACGACTAGAGTTTCCTGATAAAAGAAAAATTTTTTTGATTTTTTTTTAAACAAAAAAAAATGAAAAGTCTGATTTTATGCCAGAATAGTAAAAACGAATATGTCAGATATAAGTGTGTCAAATACAATACAATAGCAGGAAAAAAGTCAAAATTGAACCGTGATAACTTACATGTTTGGTGCGTCAAAAGAATGAAAGTGTGAAATTGTAAAAATTGTAAAAATGCAAAGAATATTAATTGAACATTTTCTCCACTATGTCCGTACCGTACCACAGTCAAAGTCACAATGATAAGAAGTATTAAACACAATGACAAATTATATTACACGGCCTCCGATAACTCGAACATATATCGCAGGCAAATTCTCCGTATCTTTCTGGAGATTGACCGTGCATTTGCCTTTTTTGATAAAAAACATTTCAGAGATCTCTCTTTTCTTGAAATGATTTTTATTTATAATAAAATTTTTGGATTGGGCAAATCGAAATTGTGAGACGATGTTGTAGTGACAACCGAATGATTATTGACGTGTTTTTTAATGTTGCTCTGATGTTCTTTTATTGCGTGTCTCTAAATGCTCTTAGTTTGTCCAATGTAATATGAACTGCAATTTGCACAGTCGATCTCATATACAAGCTCGGTCCGTTTGAGAGGCGGCAATCATATATCAAATCCATATAATTAACCCTATTTCCGCAACGTTTTTTCTGGCACATTAGTCCTCCAACCATGCACTTCGAGTCCCACGCGTTTATTAAATGTTAATAGCTTTCACACAAACACTGATGTAATTTTCCAACCATGCACTTTTGGTCCCCACCGAAATTTTGATAACTCGTGGGACACGAAAGGGCATGGTTGGAGGAAATAGGGTTAATTGCATCTTTAACCTTATCGGTTTAAATGAGATGAATTTTTGATAAATGATAGCATTTATCTTGTGTTTTTACTAAATCTAGAATTTATTGGTACTACAGTATATGATGAATAGTTCACGAAAGAGTATTTTTTAATGAAAAGTAGATTACAGCTGAATACTGAAGTTCGAGCTTGTAAAAATATCGTTTTGTTAATGATACCACGTAAATGTAATTTTCAAGGAAAGGTAAAAAAAGGCGCCAAGTACACTTTTATAATGTACATTAATGATACGCGAGATTCACTTACGTGTACAAGTAAAACGTCCATAATTTTCTATTTTGTATACATTGAGTATAATTATATATTTTTCTTTTGATATTTAAAGGCGCACATTATGTCATCGGTTGAAGTTAACCGAATCTATTTGGCCGAAACGATCGTTTATTATAAGTTATAATACGATATCGTAACACGCGATTTGGCGTGAAATGTGAACTTTCATTACCGCAGAGGAGAGACAGAGAGAAAGAGACTCTAAAATCTCGAGATCCCCCGTTTGTACATGGATTTTTACGTAAATTTAACATTGTAATGACTTAACGCATTTTTATTTTTCGATATCTTCTTTCTATATATTTGTAAAGGGTGGACAAAAGAATGGTGCACGGAAAGAACGGTTTTGCCGAAGTATCTAAAAATCAACATCTCGAGTACTCGCAACCCGTCGCATCGCGTTAAAAGAGTCACGGTCGGTCTCGCTGCGCTGTGGCTTGACGCGAGACACTACCGTGTCTCTTGATTTAGCTAGATACAGATCTGAAAATAATTTTGTTGCATCATCAAATAATATGTAAACAATCAAACTGATTACTAAAATATCAAAATTTTTTACAGTATTATATCATAATTCAGCGACCTACTATAATTATTTAATGGTGCAACAAAATTATTTTTCAGACTGTATCTAGTTAAATTTTAGATACTTCAGCAAAACCGTTCTTTCCGTATGTGTAGATTAAGGGCGTGCATTTTCATGATGCGTGAATAAGAAACTCTGCAAGTCTCTGGCTTTTATTTGCGCTTCACAAAACCCCAAACTATCTTTGTACCCATACTATCATTATCAATAATTTTCTGCGTGGTCGACGTTACTTTGTACATGAGCGTGATTAATTGCATGTTACTTTTTTAACCCTAGGTATACACAGTCTTATTTTGTCTATACACTTATACACTGTGGGGGTCTCGGAGATTCCATCCACATTTGTCACAAAAATGAATTCAGTTTATTTAATTTTATTTTTTTCCTATCGATCGAAAATCGATCAAGGAATAGACCCATAATGTATAAAAGCCCGATAGAATTAAAGCGATATACGGTAAAAAGAAAAGATATATGGGACAAAAGTCTAGGAAGGCGAAAAAAAAGAAGCTGGGCTGGGGTCTTGGAGACTTCACTGTGCATACCTAGGGTTAATAAGCAGCACTGTGATGCTGCATAGCGAAAAAGAAATCGATATAATTTATATTTTTATTTTAAAAACCGTACATATACAGTACACGGAAAGAACGGTTTTGCTGAAGTATCTAAAAATTTAGCTAGATCTGAAAACAATTTTGTTGGTCCATCAAAATAATTATGTAGAACTTAAACTGATTGCTAAAATGTCAAAATTTTTTACAGAATCATCATATTTTGGCGACATACTGTAATTATTGTAATGGTGTAACAAAATTATTTTGAGATCTGCATATCTAGCTAAATTTTTAGATACTTCAGCAAAACCGTTCTTTCCGTGCACATATTTTTATCAGGGTCTAAATATCGCTAAAACATATCACTAATGTAAAATGTACATAAAAGAAGCTAGTTGTTGCCATTTGTACACGCATTAGTCTAATAATTTCTTTATCTGAACGTTGTTGGAATATTATCGAATCATTAGAGAATCTTAACCAGTTCACTGGTAATGACGCACATGGGCGCGGAAAAAAAAATTGCCACGACTGGTAATGACGCACATGTGCGCACCATGAATATTTCTTCCAATGTTTAACGGATTTGAATATAACTTGGTACACCCATGCTTTTTGGGTCGCTGAAAACAGGTCTTACCAGTTTTAGCACAAAACGTTGTTTTCGCGTTACCAGTGAACCGGTTAATATCTTGAGTTCGATTGATCGAGATTTAGCGGAAAGGCAAATATGTATAATATATGAGAAGTTTGAAGAAGTTCAGGATGTCTCTACTGAGATTACCCGTAAAACGAACAGACAGTATCTGAACATTTTTAAGAAAGAGAATGTTACGACAAATAGATTAACAACGCGTAATGAGTTAATATTTATTTTAACTGGCTCAGTAGATTAGTGTGATTATGGCATTTAAAATTATCATATGAACGTTATTACCTTATATATTACTTTATGTAATCGTGGCAGAAAGGACAAAAAGTTCATGGACACGTAGTTGTCTCACGTGTTGGCGCCGAACGACCCCCTTTCTCCTTAAGAGTTCCAAGCCCATTAAGCGATGCCACTATCTTTTACTTTAGCCGGGGAGTCGAAGTTGGCCGGCCTTGCAAACGTGGGAGAAGCGGACGCGAATCCCGCCACCGTTGCGAGTCGATCCCCGGCGCCGGGCATGCTTGAAACGCAGTGCTCGTGCATTGAGATCGTGCGTCTGACACAGACGCATATCCATTTATGAAATAACTTATTACTATTTATTTCTATTTTAATTTGACATGGCTACTGGGGGCAAGTCTCGTCGTGGATATGTTCGGACATGTTTTGGCCCTGAATAATTTTTGAAGATTGCTGATGCGATCAACGCCGAGTTTGGATTGAATATTTCGAGTCTGTATTTATTATTTTCGACTTGTTCTTGGCCATTATGTGATCCTGAGGAGGATTAGGTGCTATAAAATTTACAAAGAAGAAAAAGAAGAAGGCTATTGGGGTCTACGGCTACTCGAGGCATGAGTCTCAAGAACGTAATCGTTCTATACCCGATAACTAGCACTTACTCTCGAGGAGCCAGCTACGCAGTCACTGGGTGTCTCTGCACTAACCGAGTCATCAATCTCAAATCGTGCGTGCAGTGCCCGGACCATCCGATAACCCAGGCGTGAAGATTCATTCTTGACTTCTTCATATTTACTGCGTTTTGGGAGCAAACGGATTGACAGCCGAGAGCTTCCCAGATAACCGTGCTTTTCCTTGGCTCCACAATTCACCAGCGGTACTTGGACCCGTATCACTACAGGCTATTAGAGGCGCAATCAGATCGTGCGTCAAGAGGCGTAATCGTTTCTACACCCGATAACTAACTGCTACTCTCGAGGAGCCAGCTGCGCAGTCACTGGGTGTCTCCGCACTAACCGAGTCATCAATCTCACATCGTGCGTGCAGTGCCCGGACCATCCGATAACCCAGGCGTGAAGATTCATTCTTGACTTCTTCATATTTACTGCGTGTTGGGAGCAAACGGATTGACAGCCGAGAGCTTCCCAGATAACCGTGCTTTTCCTTGGCTCCACAATTCACCAGCGGTACTTGGATTTGTATCACTACAGGCTATTAGAGGCGCAGTCAGATCGCCATTGACGCTACTTGGTTACTGCAAAGCGTGTTGGTCAGCCATCAGATCTTGCGACCGAGCCATACTGAATCGGAACAACCCCATTGCAGCGGTCCAGCGAAACCACTGGGAGGTGGGCATATAACTTGACTGGGAGAGGCTATATATTCGCATCACCAGACCAGTAACTGACTCTGACCCCAGGCCCAAAGAGACTTGTGCAGAGAATCAAGGGCTTAAGACAGCCTGACTCCTCTGATACAATACGACAGTGCTCGCACCAGCGTAGTTTTCAGGCCACTTGAATCTTCGGATTCTAACACGGATTCGCTACTTTTTTTATGTTTCTTCCTGCCACGATTTCCAAAAGGTAGTAGTCTTGTCACTGTTCGCAACGCGGACGGGAACGAGGCCGCCGTGGCCAGCGTGATTACCGGTAGTAGGTCCGATCGAGAGAACGAGTATGTACGCGATCGCGTACTTAACGCGGTTCGGCGAGCGACCGATCAGTCAGCCGCGGGTTCGGTACACGGCCAACAGTGCCTCCGATCACGTAATCTGACTGAACAGTTTAAGCTATTTCTAACTATTCTTATAAGTCGCTACTGCTACTCAATATGTCGTTAATTTAACTAAAACAATGTAAATTTAATTATTAATTTGACTAATCAATGGAGTTAAAATAACGTTCTTTGTATTAAAATAATAAATTTCGATACATGGTAATTAAGGAGGTTCGATCGTTACTTGTGAGTCAAAAATGTGATTAAAATAAATGTCATTACAGCGATCCCGAATTATATGCAATATTAGTATAATGAATTGTGGATGCTACTTAAATGCTATATTCTTCGTCAATTATTAGTGTATAGAATATTAACAAACATATACTGGGGTATGAGAGCGTCAACGACTCGGGAATTACGTATTTGGCCAACATTATAGGTTAGAATCAGTCACTTTGTGACAATAAGTTTTCTATACTCGAAAGCCAACTTAGAGCCTTAATTTTTTTATATGATTTACATAAACACTTTACACAAATAATCGCAAAACTTGAGCGATATTGACCATATAGTTTCTTTGTAATATAATTCAGAAGTTGACCACTTTTAGCCTATATTCTTATGGAGAAAGTCGCTCCGAGGTAGATTATCACTGGTTTAGTACACACTTAGCCAACTTAGGACTTTGAAAACCTAGCATTTGATAGATGAAACATCAAGGATTGTGTAAAGACTTTAAAAATCGGACTTTACCATGTGAATTGAAAGCTTTATTGTCACAAAGTTCAGGTCCCAGCGTAGAATAAGCGATTCCCGAGTCGTTGACGCTCTCATACCCCGACATATATTTATTAATATTCTATACACTAATAATTGACGAAGAATATAGCACGTAAGTAGCATCCACGATTCATTATACTACTATTGCATATAATTCGGGATCGCTGTAATGATATTTATTTCAATCGCATTTTTGACTCACAAGTAACGATCGAACCTCCTTAAAAAGAACAAAATGTTATGTAATTCAAGGTATTGGTTTAAATTTTATTTTTTAATATTAGCGTAGAGACAACTATAGTAACCATACCATTTTTGATTTGTATAGAGCATATAGATTAATGATTATATGTATAGAATACTTTGTAATTAATTGTAATTGCAAGCCGTTTTATCATACACTGTAAATCCAAGTATGTTATTTCCGTATCTCCGATTTAAGGTCGATTTAGACATACCCGTGCCGTGTCCGTACCGTTTACGGACAGAAAGATATAGACTCGTTTCACACGTAGGTATCCGGCACTGGACTACCGATGCCGGGTATCCGGGTATTCTTTGTTTTCACAAATCGGTTATCGGACAAACGTGTAAATGCTCCCATGTTATCCATGCACTTCGCGATCGGATACCTGGCGTCAGTAGTCCAGTGTCGGATACGTGTGAAACTGGGCTTAGTCGAATTTCATCCGTTGCATCTTCAAATATTTTCTTAACTAGTGGCCGGATCGCCACTAGTTAGTGGTAGAGTTGCAGGCGTTTTGATGAGAGTTTTAAGAAGATATTCGACTTCGAAGGTCTGCCGTGAATGTCATTTGTGTTTTGATGATAATTTTTTAAAACAATTCTAAGGTTTTGCAATTTTTTACTTATCAGGAACTCTAGAACTTTCCGAAAGAAATCAAATGAGTTACTTAGAACTTTCTGACTTTAAATTAAACTATTCAATTTTTTTTTTGTAAAATGAAAAAAAAAATTAAAAAAAATTTTTTTATCAGGAATTCTAGTACTTCTCAAAATGCTTCAGAGCTATTCAGAACTATTTGGTCTTAAAGTTGGGTGTGAAGTTAACATTTTAATTTTTAAATGCTTTTTTCAAAGTGTTAATCGCCGGAACTCTTTTTATAAACACTAGACACCACAGACGCGCGCTTCGCGCGCGCTATTTAGCTTTAACATTATGCTTTTACTATTACACTATTAACTTCTTGATACACACAACTGTCAAAATATACGATGACAGCTGCAAATGGAGTAAGAGCATCGAGAGAACCAATTGGCATCGCGGAAAAGCGACAACAATAAATTTCGAAATATGCGAGTATCGACTTAACATGCTTTTTTTTAGAAAGGATAAAAATATTCTTATATTTTTCGAAAAGAAGGACGCTGGAACTCTAATCAGAACTAAAAAAATTTAAAGTAGGGGTGCGATCTAAACACACCCCGATCACCTTTGTTTCTAACATCACAGTTCTGTTGTAAATATCCAGTTTTTTACCACGAATTCCTGAACAGAATTACATACATATGATTTTATCTTTATCGAGGGGAATTGTTTCTCGTCTATTTGGTAATATTTTCGTTGAAAATTAGAGGTCCCCGTTGCAGAACCAGAATTAATCTCAGATTTTATTTAATTAATTTGACTCGGATTCCCAAAAGCAGTGGTTTCGGCATGATTCGACGATGACAGCTATAAACATCGAGTCGCGATATTTAATATGTTATAAGGAAGATCTTATCCTTTTCAATAAATATTTTCTCATTGACACTACCAATGATAATTCTATCTGACTGACGAAAAAGCAGTAATAAACTAAACATGGATATAATAATTTTTTTTTAATAAAGAAAGATGGAAAGTAGAAAGAAATAAAAAAGAAAAAAGGTTTAAAAGAAAAAAGAGATATTTAAAAAAATGAAAAATTATATTTTGTCTCCGTCAAAGCATATGATTACAAACCGTATACTTTATTTTTTAGCTCTTATTTTTTGTTTATAAAAATTATTTCCGACATTGCAAATCTTGCCGGAAAATCAATTATTGAATATATTCTTTTGTAGCCACTTTTTCTTGAGAATTATTCTATGATTGTATTAATTTTTTAACAAGACATATATATCTTGATAATGGATATATATATTATCTACATTACCAGAGAAAAAGATGTATCTTTCCTAATAATGGAACAATATTTCCTCCCTCGAATTATATTGAAAAATTGCATAATTTGCATTTATGAAGAACGGTGATTGTCGTTGTTGTTTCACTGCCGAAATGATCGTTGTCGGAAGACAATACGGAAGATCCGGGATTCGTACCTTCCTGCAGTAGGGTTCTTGGTATTCAATGGATAATGACATTATGTAATACATCAGTAGTCTAAATATTCTCGTCTTTAGTTGAAAGATATAACTAACATTAAAGCTGAATAACTTTTATAATTGTAAATGGATGAATAATGATGAATTTGGCATATGTCGTGCCGTGCCGTGAAATGGATCTCAGGGCTGGCACCGGGGTCCGTCAATCTGCAGGGAACAAGGACAACACTTCCGAGATTTCTTAATACTTGCTTTTTTATTAATAAAGTTGATTCTTAGTTACACTCGTTTCGGATTATTCAAGTACCCAGACTTGTGGGTAGATCGCGATAACATTTACGCACAGGTCGCGGTACGCGGTTCGATTTAGACTGCCCCCGGTTGATTTCGGACGTCGCCAAGCGTTCGCCCGTACGTAATGTCTAATGGACCATTACTGCGTACGCGTCTGGCTCTGTCGTTTGAGCGTTCAAAATTCGCGGCCTCTAGTCGGCTCGTACGATCCTGTACATCGCGTATCGCGTGTAAGAGTTTGTCGGAGCGTTCGAAACTCTATTCGATTTACGCGATCTTGTACGTCACGTCAAGCGTTTAAGATTTCGTCGAGCATGGAGTTTCGCGCTCCTGGGCATTCTCGCGCAGGCTCCGAGACTCGACGTGGATTATTCGCGGGTGTCCGTTGGTTTTCTGTCCTCAGACGATTTATTTCCGCGTCTACTTGTTCGAGCGTTACTGACATTTCGTGCCCGTTTTCGCTGGGAGCATTAGCCTGAGCTGCTCCTCTTCGTTGACTCATTTTCCGGCCTTGGGAGTATAATCTTCTTCTTCCGGGTCAAACACGCTACTGTCGTAGGACGGTAACGAGAATTCTCCTCTCCCGGAGTTATTACTCTGCGTATCGGCCGATGGTATTTACAAATACCAAGTCATTTTTACCCACGATCCTTGCATGCTTCCTAAAATGCATACCGTACTTTGTTTGTAACTCATGCAAATAAAAATTTGCCTACTGACTATAAGCCTATAACATTATTACCGTACTTATTTGGATGTAGAAATGTATGATTCTTGATTATTTGTTTATTTAATATAATTAATTAGGCTGATGAAGGCACGGTATTGCCGAAACGTCCCATTTTAACATTTTTAATAATATATATTTTTAAACTTTAACATTCTTGCTGCTTGTTATTGGCCGGTAACCTTGTCTCTTTGTTAAAATATCCTTATCTGAAAGAATCAATATTAAATACTAACATATTATTACATATTATATAATGTAAACTATAAACAAAACAAATAATTACTTGTTTCGTTTTTTTTGTTCATCCAGACGACTGAACGGGCGTCAAAACGTTTCATAGTCCACTGTATTTATTACGCTTGTTACAACTCTGCAATTTAAATGTGATATGATTAAAAATAGAAACGGAAAACTAATTTCTTAAAACATCACAGAGTTGTAAATTATCCGCGTGTAAAAAAGTCAAAGTTTTACTAATGAACTAAACAAGATGAATAATTACTCATCACATGGTCCTTCTTCTTCTGAGGTTTGTTCCTCAGCTGGAACCTGATTTAAATCAGGTGATCCTTGATCGTCTGCTGTACGGCCCGTTGACGTACTTGGTTGAGAGGAATCCGTAGAGGAATCCGTAATACCCGTTGAATTAGAAGCGTTTGATCTGCATTAAAATGTGGTATGATTAAAAATAGAAATAAAATTATTATTTAAAATATTTTAATATATATTACAATTTCACGTATTATTTGATACTCTTACTCATATGAAATATACCTACTCAGTATTTGGTGGATGTGACGGACAAACTCCTTCTTTTAAAAGTCTTCTAATACCATTTCCATGTGTTTGGTACACACAATCTGACTTTCTGAAGTGCTTGCTGCACACCGAACTTGTTTTAGTGGTTATGCGACCTATGACTGTGAACCATTTTTGGCAACTGATCGTCCAACTCTTTGGATTATGTGATCTTTGTGAAAGTGGGCTGAACATAATTTGGTGCAAGTGCTCAAAACTTGTTTTTCGTTTACAATGCCACAAAAATCCCGTCATATTTTCCGATATTTTTTGTTTTCCGGAAATCTGCTCGTTCGTCCTTAAATTGGGTCCGCAACACTTATGTTGTCAATCACGATGGTTTCATCGATGATAATTACATTTTGCTTTATAATTTCGTAGGTTTGAGAAATATTTTTGTAGATTGTGGGGTAAAGTATGATTTTTGTCGGAAAACATCCCGTGTTTTGTTAAATGCAATCTCAAATTTCTTATAGCGTGTTTTTTGAATTTTATTTGTAATTTGGTTTCGCATGTTTTACATATTGTAAATGTGTTTCCATATTCCATAGAAATATTCCCACAAAACGTTTCTTCTTTTTCGGGCCATGATTCTAGGAAGAAAAAATTGTTTTTTTTTTAAGTTTTTTATGCCAATGTACTCAGAATGTTCTAGCGCATTCAACATTTAAAAATAAACTACTTGAATTTCTTATAAGAGTCACTTTTTTCCCTCCAGGGAAAATCACATTTAACTAATGCATAATTATAAATTTGTATTTATCATAGTCATTTGTTTAAAAATTTTATATATTGAGATTATTTCTCAAATTCAGTGTTATCGTTGGAAAGAGAAACAATGCTGTGTGAAATAAATCGCATAATGCAAAAATCAAATTAAATCATTACTTATAAATGGCGAATTTTATCTGCTTCAGCCGATGTTTATACCTCCTAGTATATGGCTATTGTCCAACTCGGTGATATAACCCAATCGAAACCCGCAAGAGAGTTTGGTTCTGTGTTATCCGGAATATATCTGGACACAAAAACAGAATATGTGACAGTCGTTTCAAATATGATATAACATTTGGAATGTTATAATCGTGTACACTACTAAACTGTTGAAAAATATTATTTTTGTGGTGTAATTGAGAGTGCTTGGTGCCCAAATTCTTTATGTATGAAAGAATTCTTTTTTTAGCATCGTTTCTGTAAAGAATATAAAGAGTGAAAAAATAGATATAAACACAGCGCGAGAAGTGACATGGTTGTAAAAAAATTATCATAAATTTATTAAAAAATGTAAAGTATTAAGAAAGTAAAAATATTAAAAAAGTAAAAAAAAAAAAAATAAAATAAAATGGGGATAGACTCTCGCCAACTCCTCGACGGTTATTCCCGAGTTCTCGTCATTAGTGTTCATTTCTTTTGTCTTCTGGTATACGATGCACTTACACCTCCTCGTATTCCGCTCTATGGTCCAACTCTGCGGATCCAATATAAAAGAATCAAAACCCACAAGAGTGACCATTGATTCTGGATTACTCGGAACAGTCGGAACATATCTGTACACGGCATAAAAACAGAATATGTGACAGTCGTTTTAATTATGATAACATTTGGAATGTTATAATCGTGTACACTCTACCGGCAGGAATGCCTGGACATAATACATATACATATACATATATGTCATATACATATCTAAATGTTCAGGCATTCCTGCCGGTCAGTGGTACATTACTAAATTGTTAAACCAAAATATTATTTTTATGGTGTGATTAAGAAAAAGATAAAGTATATTTATTTAAAATATTTTACTTGCACAAATTATCGTTGTGTGAGATAGTCAATATATAACTACTAAGATATCACATTAATTGTGATAATATTAATTCGATAATACAAGCAAATCAAATAATTACACTGAAAAAAAATTTTGGTTATAATAACCAAGGCTTGGTGAAATAGTTTCAACTAAACGATTTAGTGATTATATGACAAAATATTTGGTTAATGTTAGTCAAATTTATTAACATTAACCAAATTTGTTAACATTAACCAAATTTTGTCATAATCACTAAACCGTTTAGTTGAAACTATTTCACCAAGCCTTGGTTATTATAACTAAAATCTTTTTTTAGTGTACTCATCAATGGCACCTTCTTGTCTATCTGCTTTTGTAGGCGAAGCCTGCAGCTCCTCGTGTGGCCGTTGTTGTCCAATTCTGTTGTTCTGTTGTTCTGTTGTGCTGAAAGAAATCGAAATTTGCAAGCGTCTCAGTTGATTGTGAGATATCACCAAGAACGTTTCTGTTTACGGCACAATTGTAAACAATACATGCGATGATCATTTTAACTATGATAACTTAATTATGATAAAATTTAGAATGTTATAATTGCACGTTACTAAACTGTTGAACCAAAATATTATCTTTGTGATGTAATTAAAAAGAAAAGATAGAATAATTATTTAATACATTGTAGTATAAGTTCTTGAATGTGTACTTACTTATTTATTTGACTCGGAAGTGTACTATTCCGATGCGTCTTTAGATGCTTTTTTAAATCTAAATAATTCCATAAGTATGAAATTTTCATACCACATATATTACAATTTGCCTTATGTCGTGGTAAGTCCGAATAATATGGCCGTAGCTTGTCCGGTATTCTGTGGTCTGTATCGGGATACATTTTATGTACATTTAAATGTACTCTTAATATTGCGCAATTGTTATTGGTGACTTTTATTTCTTTTTTGCATCTTGTATTTGTTTAAATTGTAAATTTAAATTTATTTCTTCTTAACAGATTTCCAATGATCTGAAAGATCTGTTTTTTTTTTTTACGATTCGTGGTTTATTTTGATGATTTTGGCGGTGTGACCAAAATGCAATACTCGTTGCGTTATATTTAATTGACCTTGAATTTGATAAAAAAATCGATGATTTTGATTTATATTATCAAAATTATAATGGCGATCTTTTCCCGATTCTCGCTTGAGTCTTTTTTGTTTCTTATCTGTTTTTCGAGGTTCTTTGGTTCTCGCAACTTTTATTTGCCGTCGCTCCTCCAGTGTTTCGACAATAGAAAGAACTGTTTTACTAGATTGCACTTGTTACATTTTGCTTTATATTTTGATAATTCCGTATAATATTGCCGTAACTTTTTAGCTAATGTGTTGTCTTTATAGGGAAATAGTTCATGTTTACTGAGATGTATTCTTGCTGCTCGTGTTAAGTGACACTTCCTGGGTACTTCTTTTCTTTTTCTTTTTAACATTCCCTGCACCTTACCACTAAATCTTTTAATTTATCGAAATGATCCCATAGCTCACTGTGTTTTACCCATTCTTTTCTGCAGTTGTCTTTAGACTTTTTAAATTCCTTCCTTTATTATGTTCTCATTGCGAAGTAATGAACTCAGAAGAAATCATGGTTGATTTGATTAATGATTGCCCTTAAATTATTCTTTATTAATATTTTGCATTATGACACAGGTGAGAATTGGCTGCGTATTGTATTGTAGAACTGCTCTCGAAGTTCTAGCATTATAAGAACCTCATTTGCTAAAATTAACGCGCTTTTCGCTTTTCAAAATTTTTTGCAGATTGAATTAAACGATTCTGTAAGATTATTCGTCAAATTTAACAGCAAGCTGTCGGAATAAGCGCTTAGATAGATAATACTCTATTTTTGGGTACAGACCGTGCAGTTTCAGAAACGGTACGTAGTGTTTCTTCGTTTCACGCCCCAAGGGGATCGATTAAAAACTTTTATAGCAAGGTAAGATATATCAAAAGACTAACCAGGATTATCAGGCACAAGTAGAGGTATACCTTTATTTTCATGAACGAATAATTTAGTAATCCTCTTTTTTTTATGTCATTGTGCAGAATTACGCCTCGGTGGTTTTGAATAATCTAAATTATAACGATATTCGAAGATGTCTACACATACTGTTTCGTTTAAAAACCAAGGGCATACATGGGGCTTGAACCGAAGAGTCGGGATCGAACCTCGGACTCGCTGATCACAAGTCGACCGTTCTCACACAGAACTACGTGTTTCCCCGGTCATCTTCGTATTTACGACCGCGGTCCTTTACACCATCTATGCTCACCAAATACGTGGCTAGGAATGTTCAATATATCTTTTCGTAATTCCGTAGTCTTCAAATGATGTCGGTTTTCTTTTCTTTGTAAAGAAGCTACTTCCATTTCCTCTTTTCATATTTTTAAAATGTTGCTTTTTACAAATTTCGTACTTCTACAAAACTACGCTTTCTTTGCGTTTTTGGTTGTGTTGGTACAGCCACGTTTTATAATTTTCTGCACAGATTGCGAAGCATATGATTAATGATACATTCTATTTTTTTACCGCTATTATTATTTCGCGATATGGATGATTGTGGAGTATAGATTGATACACATTACTGTCGCCATCGGCGATAACTGTTTTATATGCATGTAACAATAATTGTTTCGCCAAACGATCTAATCTGGTAAATCTGTGACCTAGTATTGAATG